>JAUMJJ010000307.1:1200000-1648690 GCA_033556795.1 Tapera naevia
TCTAAGTGTTGTTCCTCTTCAAAGTCTGCAACCTAGATCTCCTTCTCAAAGTTGAGGCTACCTCCAGCTTTGCTAGGGTTTGGAAACACTCCTTCCAAGCCAATTTCCTTGCCAAACAGAAGCTGCAAGAAAATTTTCCTTAAAGCTTTTTACAGGGAGAACTGCCCCAAGGAAGAGAGGGCTCTGGATCAGCTCTGGGAGCAGCATGGCTGGACCAGGACAGAACAAGAGGTACCATCACATACCCAGGACAAAGGCAGAGCTTTTCAGCCTGGGACCTACTTAAAGCACCTCTTCTGATTTCAATGATCAAAACACTGCAAGATACAACACATCTCCTTGTGTCACACTGACTGTGCTGCTGGGTGCCAACAAAACCACCTCCAGTGACATTTCCAGCTCTGGTCCAGCCAGCCTTGCCATCAGTCTTCTCCCTTGGAGAGGGATCTCTGTCCATCTGAAACACTGCCGGGCAAAAAAACTTCTGCTGAAGCATTTTCTGGCAGAAAATACTTTGTATACAAATATTCAGTCCAATATTAATTATATTTTGCTCTACAAAGTGAAATCTCACACAATCACCTTCCAAAGAACACGTGTCCCCTCTTCCGATTTGTCATTTCTAAGTGGCCTATATAAAATAAACATTTCATAAGAAGACATTTGAAAAATTGATCAGAGATAAAAGACACACCATAAACCAAACATTATTCACTGATAAATTTTTGCTCTGCCATTTCTGCAAAGCCTTTGTGATTTCCATTTTAATTTCTAGTGACAAAGCAGCCAAACTTCAAAATTCCCTCTCACCTCCAAAAACTTTCCACAAAGCTGAAACTCTGCTGTCTAGGGCTCTAACTTTCCCTTATCACACCTTCAATTAGTGACTGCTGTTCTCTTCTAAGCAACAAGTGATAGGACAAGAGGAAATGGCCCCAAGTTGCATCAAGGGAGATTTAGATTGGATACTGGGAAAAATTCCTTTACTGGAAGAGTGATGAGGCACTGGCAGAGGCTGCCCAGGGCAGTGGGGGAGTCTCCATCCCTGGAGGGGTTCAAAAAAACATGTAGATGTGGCACTTGGGGACAGGGTTCAGCAGGCACAGTGGGGTTGGGCTGATGGTTGGACTAGACAAGTTCAGAGGTCTTTTCCAACCTTAACGATTCCATGATGATATGAATCAGCCACACAAAATTGGTAGAAACCCTAAGAGCACAGCACCATCTTGAGTTTGGCATGGAACACACCTCAGTTGATACTGGTACTACACAGGTATTTGTTTAGTGCTGAATCTCCAGAATCTGCAAAGGTGAGGAAGGGTGTGAGAAAGCATCTGGAAGAGATCAGTTCAGTTCTGGAGGAGTCAGCAAAGAAAGGACCTGGAGCTGTTGGAGTGAGTCCAAAAGGGGACTCAAAAATGGAGCCCCTCTGCTGTGAGGACAGGCTGAGAGAGTTGGGGTTGTTCAGACTGGTGAAGAGAAGGCTCTGGGGAGACCTTAGAGCAGCCTCCCAGGACTGAAAGGGGCTCCAGGAAAGCTGGGGAGGGGCTCTTGATCAGGGAGTGCAGGGACAGGATGAGGGGGAAGGGTTTTCAGCTGAAAGAGAGGAGATTGAGATGAGATCTTAGGAAGAAATGTTTTGCTGTGAGGGTGGGGAGGCCCTGGCCCAGGTTGCCCAGAGCAGTGGTGGCTGCCTCATCCCTGGAGGTGTTCAAGGCCAGGCTGGATGGGGCTTGGAGGCCCCTGATCCAGTGGGAGGTGTCCCATTATTTATTAGGAACAATACTTTTACTGTGAGGGTGTTGAGGCACTGGTGCAGGTTGTTCAAGGAGAGAAGTTATCCATAAACCCAAACTGACCCAAACCAGCAAATTATCCCATCCTTCCTCCAAAACACATCTAAAGCAATAACGCCAAGATGCAACAAGCTGCAACCATTTTGCCAGGCCCAAGAGCTGCTCAGCTTATTAAATATGCAACATCCACTGAAGAAATACAGCACCCATAGGTGGAATCATAGCCAGACAGAGCACGGAACTATTTGAAATGAGTATCTGATAAAAGAAGCTTTAGAAAGTGATGAGTGCCCTTGCTTCATAGGATTGAAGAGTACTTCTAAAGAGAGCATGCTGTGAGCATGGGAGGATGTCATGTATAATAGAGCAGCTTGCTGCTGCTGGTGATCTGCTGAATTACCAGAGCTTTGATGTGGGAAGAAAACAAAGAAAAAAAAGGCACTTCATACCTCCCACGAAACACTGAAGCCTTTGTAAAGAAAGCATCCATCAGAGAAGCACAGCTGATAAAGCACTGGGGGTTTGTGCAGCAAGGTTGTTGCTGTATGTGAAATAAAGAGTCACACAAATACCTGTCCCAGAGTGGAGGGAAAGTAGTTACAGCTGATCTCAAAAGAGGATTTGAGTAAGCTGCTGACTCTGGCTAGGAAATATCTCCAAGGCCAAGCAATTTTATAATCTCACACTCCTAGCCTCAAATCTTATCCGGCCAAACAAGCAGTTAATCTCAAGAACAGGGAAAGGCATGTGATAAAGGTATTTCTGGAGCTATACCTGTCAGAAACAGGGCTTAGAATGAGAGAGGCTGGCTTCAAATCTCAGAGCCAAAAAAGCCATTTCCCACCTCTCCCACATACACTGACCCAGACCCAAAAAAGCCATTTCCCCACCTCTCCCACATACACTGACCCAGACCCAACCATGCTGTGGGGAAAACACCTCAAGGATGGGGTGAAATTAGGTGAAGTCTCACAGGCAGCACCTGCCCCATCACCTGCACTGGGTGCTGTGGTGCTCCAGCTGTTCTCTGCCCTTTGCCCTTTCCCTAGAGAGACTGGTTTGTTGGTTTGCAAAAAAACACCTTTTCTGCAGACAAACTCATTTTGGGGAGGCTCCTGTCAGCTTCCCTTCACCCTCTGATATCACCAACCCTAATGTGCCTTTCCCTTATTATTTAGTAAAATACCCAGTGTCATCCCAGCAAAACAAGCCAGCTGCAGTAAAAGCCTCTCTAAGTCATTAATCCATCTCCATAACTCAGGATCACCCACAACTGGCCAGCATCCTTCCTGGAAGGCCCAGTGAGTCCCACTGGAGGGGCCCATGTTTGTCCTCAACAGCAGCAGCTGGAGCCATTCTGACAAACAATACAAAAAAATCTGCTGTTCAGAAGTGAAACCTGGCAAGAAGTGTTACCAATGGCCATCTTTTGTTCTGTATAATGCATTTTCTTCTGGAAACTGGGGACTTGAGGAATTTTTTGCACAGGATTGCATCAGAACAGACACCAAACTCTGGTATCTCATTTTCTGGCAACAAAGAAATTTTGGGAGCTGCTAATGGCATCTGAACACCCTGCCTAGGTCTTCCCAACTGTGAATAAGTTTAATAATACTGATGACAGAACCAGCCCAGGATACAATTGGCTTTCTGGGCTGTAAGCACACATTGCTGTCTCACATCCAATTTTTCAGTCATGGATATCACCAAGTCCTTCTCCACAATGCTGCCCTCAATCCATTCATCACTCAGTCTGTACTGACACTGGTGACTGCCCTGCCCCTCATGCAGGATTGCACTTGCTCTTGTTGAACTCCATGAGGTTCACACGATCCCACCTCCCAAGCCTGCCGAGGTCCCTCTGGATGGCATCCCTTCCCTCCAGCACAAACACTTCCCTCCAACACCCACTCAGCTTAGTGTCATCCACAACCCTGCACCCCATCAAACAGTGTTATTAATTAAAACACCGACCAGTACTGGTGTCAGTATAAACCCCTGAGAGGCATCACTTGATACTCATCTCCATTTGGACACTGAGACATTGATTGAAACTCTCTGGACGTGGCCATCAGGCCAGTTCCTTGTCCATCTTTATCTCCAATTTAGCAACAAGGATGTTGTGTGGGGCTGTGTCAAAGGCCTTACAAGATAGATGACAACACTTGCTCTTCCCTTATCCACAAAAGCCATCACTCCAGTAGAGAAGGCCACAAGATTTGCCCTTTGTAAAGCCATGTTGGCAGTCTCTAATGACCTCCCTGTCATCTTTATGCCTTGCTTGATATCTTTATCAAGTGCTTTGGGACTGGCAAAATGAAAAACAATGCAGTGGGACTAGGCAGGAATCATCATGAACAACAACAAAACCCAGAGCACTTTCAGAGCTTGCTCGAGGTGCTGGCTCCAGCTGCCAAAGCAATGCTGGAAATGAACAGCACTTCCCAGTAGAGGGAGAGGTCCCATCATATCAGGGAGTTCTGGTTTTAGGCAAATCCCAAATTCTTAGAAGATATAGATAGATACAGAAAGTCCACATAGGAATTGAAAATCTAATTTTACCTTGTCCTCAGATAAACAGCAACGTTGAGCAAAGTCGCTGAGATCTGTTTGGCCAGGAAATGTGTTCTTATTCCACTCCGTTTTGCAGCCCTCCAATTACAAGAGAGCATAAAACACAAATGCTAGAAAAATAGACCCTCTTCAATGTGAATTTGAGTCCTTTTTCACAAGATACTGCATATTCAATGTAATACTGCACTTGTTCTACCTGTACACTGATAGCTTGTATTTTTGCTTGAAACAACACTTGAAAAGAAGCCTTCAAACAGCTTACAATGACTTGAGTTGAAGCCATTCCCAATGAAGAAGCTCTTGAAATATACAGACATCATGATTCCCAGACTACCAGGTTTAAGGAAACACAATAAATAAAGTTGTTAGCACAATAAAACTCTGGTTTGTGTTCAAAGCTCTGAAATTACACAGTAACTCAAGGGCTTGGCACCCACACTTAAAACTTGGGCACTGAGAGGGCCTTTGCCCTTTCTGCAAGAACAGGGCAACACCCAGAGGCTTGGGGTGGCAAAAGCCCACACAGCAGAGGTGCCACCAGGTGTGGGAGGGTTTAAACCCCAGCACCAAACACCTCTGCACAGAGCCCACAGGCACCTTCAGGAGCACCACAGCTTTGAAGCAGACACCTGGAACATCTCTTTAGGAAGAACCTCAAAATTAAAAGTGGCTTTATAAGAGCAAGGATAGGGAACACTTCAAGCAAAGAAGCATTAAACAACTGGGTCAACCACAAAAAGAGCTTGTATGTCCATTTTTTCCTACCATGACTCTCTGCAGGGAAGATTCTTGCTTGTAGGTTTGGTTCCCAGCATCTCTGTAGCTTCCCAAGTTGCAGCAAAGCCTAGGTAGATGTCTCTTGCTTCAGAAATATCCCTGATTTCCTTCTCTTAGCAACTACCAGGTCAGATAACCCACCCTGGTGAGGAAGCACACCCACCCAACACCAAGTCCCTAAGAGGATGCAAAGCAGCCCAGCTGAGAAAAGCCACACCTGCAGCTCACCAAGGCTCCCAGCACAGAGGGGGGGCCCTGAAACCAATTTACACTTTCACACTGGGCTGATTCAGAGCCATTATGCACCTGTGTTTTAGGCACAAATCCCCTTTAGGATATTTTTAGCATATTTTCCTTGGTAGCACCAAATATGTGGCTGTGCCCAGTTGGGTGCTATTTTATATCCTCTGCTTTTGATATTAAAAAAAATGGTGCAATAGCATTTCTGTTTCTTTTTTGGCCTTTTTTTCACAAGAATATAAATTTCTCTGTGTGCTGTACCTGTCCCAGTGCCAGGTGAAAGAATATGGATTAATGATGAGCATTCCAGTTTCTAAAGCCCATGCTTTGAGTCACTCAGGAGGTGGCACACTGGTTTATTCCACAAGCTTTTTCACTGTCATTTTCTCTCCTTACAGACTGCTCTTTTCCTACCAAAGTGCTAAACAGCATTTTTTGCACTCTGATGATGAACTGTTCCCTGTTTTCACATGTTTAATTCCTTGTTACACCCAAAGAGAGCCTCAGAGGAGGGAAAATGGTGAAGAAGCAGAAGCAGTTGAACTCAAAAGCCATTATTCTTGGATTCATTGCTTCTCAAGGCAGAAAGCTGGTAATGATGCTGAAAGCTCTCCCTATGTTATGGCCTTTTACCAGCCATGTCCTCATATATTATTTCACTGGGTTTATATTACACATTCCAGCATAAGAGCAACTTGGTTGTTGTAAATGCACCAGGTATCACAACACAGAAATCATCACCAGTGGCAAATTGTGTCACTTTCTCCCCAATCCTTGGCTTTCTTCTCTGACATTTAATAATCAGTAATGAAATACAGATATTGGCCCAACAGCAACTGGCAGTATCCAACAAGGTGCTGCCTTTAAACTACAAAACTTCTGCATTTCATTGTCCCATTTTTATTATTTTGTCATGTATGACTTTTTTTTATGCCCTTTCAGTGAGAAGTTAAACATTTTAACAAGGGCAAGTGCTGGATTTTGCACATGGGACACAGCAACCTTTGTATATCCACACAGACTGGGGAGAGGGACCTGGGGGCTCTGGGCCATGGCAAGCTGGCCATGAGCCAGCAGTGCCCTGGCAGCCAAGAGGGCAACCGTGTCCTGGGGGGCACCCAGCAGGGCATCACCAGCCGGGAGAGGGAGGGGATTGTCCTGCTCTGCTCTGCACTGGGGAGGCCCCACCTGGAGCACTGGGGGCACTTTGGGCACCACAGGGTAAAAAGGACATCAAAGCACTGGAGAGTGTCCAGAGGAGGCCCCAAAGCTGGGGAAGGGTCTGGAGGGGAAGTGTGTGAGGAGAGGCTGAAGTGCCTTGGGCTGTTCAGCTGGAGAAGAGGAGCCTGAGAGGGGATCTCAGAGCTGTTTGTGCCTTCTCCCAAGGGAGGGAGGGGAAACAGGGGCTGAGCTCTGCTCTCTGGGGACCTGGGACAGGACTGGAGGCAATGGCAGGAAGATGTGCCAGGGCAGGGGGAGATTGGGCATTGGGAAGAGGCTCTTCCCCCAGCGGGTGGTGGAGCACTGGAACAGCTCCCCAGGGAAGCAGTCAGGGCCCCTGCTCTGCCAGCATTCCAGAAGCATTTGGCCAGCACCCTGAGACCCACAGTGTGAATGTTGGGAGTGCCTTGTGCAGGGATAGGAATTGGACTGGATGATGCTTGTGGGTCCCCTCCATCTCACAACATTCTATGATTCTGCAATATTTTAGAAAAACATACAGACATTATGAATAACAAACTCTTCAAACTTCCTAACTGCTTGGTGCAGAGATGTCAGAACTTACCTGTATTGAGAGAAGGGGACCATTCCAGTGGATCTTGCATTTACATAATTAACACGTCCAACTTGATAGAAGAAACGCAGAGTCCTCCCGATGTTCCTGACAACTGCAGGAAGATGTGCACCCACCTGCAGGTGGGCCTCACTAAAGGAAAAATGAAACTGGTTTTTTGATAAATAGATAAAATACATATAATCTAGCTTTTTTATTCCCTGTAGCCTCAAGAACACCACCAACTGCAACAATCCTTGTCCTTAAAACTAGACTGACACTGGAACAGAGTTAAAAAAAAGGAGTACAAGTGTCTCAATAGACTGGATTATGGAGAAATTCAAGTGGGCTGAGTTCAATTTAAAGTAATTCTCTGTGCTTTGGGTCCTTAAGAAAACTCCAAAGCATGCAGTGTGCTCAGTGATATCCATTTCAGCCCTTGCAGACTGAGTTCACCATGTGGTGAAAGAGCCTCTGGAACTACTCTTTTCTCCATCATTATGTGGTCACAAAGGTAGAGAAAGAGACCAAATATCTGAAATGCTTTCTGTTTCCCAAACTTTGCAATTTGTCTGATTAATTTGGGGAGAAATACTTATGTTTTTTAAAGGTAAAAGCACATAGGCAACAAAAGTAGGTGAGAAATAAAGAATGAACAATTCCTGACAGACAAGTCAATGAAATCTTGCAAGCAATTCACAAAAGAAAATATTCCCTAAATAGCAGCTTGATTTTGATAAGAAGAGTCTGACATTTGTCCAAATTTCCTCAAGAGAGAGACTGAAGCTAAAATGTTCTGATATTTAGATGGAGGAATCCTCAACCTTAGATGAAGACTTGGACTGTAGACTTTATGTTCATTCTTCCATGCTGCTACTTCACCAATAAAATTTGATAAAGGATGAAATAAGAAGGAGAGGGAGTGTAGGAGGATATGGTTGCACAATGTCATGGTCTTTCCCAGGTTCCTCCCTTATGAATTCATAGAATCATGGAATGGGTTGGGTTGGAAGGGATATCAGTCCATCCAGTTCCACCCCCTGCCATGGGCAGGGACACCTCCCACTGGATCAGGGGGATCAAAGCCCCATCCAGCCTGGCCTTCAACACCTCCAGGGATGGGGCAGCCACAGCTTCCCTGGGCAGCCTGGGCCAGGGCCTCATCACTCTCACAGAAACTAAGATCCCATCTCAGTCTCCCCTCTTTCAGCTCAAAACCCTTCCCCCTCATCCTATCCCTGCACTCCCTGATCCAGAGCCCCTCCCCAGCTTTCCTGGAGCCCCTTTCAGTCCTGGGAGGCTGCTCTAAGGTCTCCCCAGAGCCTTCTCTTCTCCAGGCTGAACAACCCCAACTCTCTCAGCCTGTCCTCACAGCAGAGGGGCTCCAGCCCTTGGATCATCTCCGTGGCCTCCTCTGGACTCGCTCCAACAGCTCCAGGTCCTTCCTGTGCTGAGGACTCCAGGAACACAGGGCTCCAGGTGAGATCTCATCACAGCAGAGGGGACAATCACCTCACAAGCCAGGGAAAGTCTCCTTCCAAATGGGGTTCACAAAGAGAAACAGAGCCACAGGTAATGAAAAATTCTTAGTTGCCACCTGCAGGAACAGGAAAAGCTGCCAGCTTGGGGCAGCAATAAAACCTTTCACCTTGCTCTCCAGTTTGCACTCATACCCAGTCAGAGAGCAGGACTGGATTCATAGGGACAGACTTTAGGGCCCTCCTGCTTGTTGTTTGTGCTCAGGACTGCTTAAGACACTTTTGATCTGCCTCTTAGAATCACTGAATGGGTTGGGTTGGAAGGGATCTTAAAGCCCACCCAGTTCTAAGTCCCGTGCCACAGGCAGGGACACCTCCCACTGGATCAAGTTGCCCTTCCCTGCAAATAAATGGTTTAGACTTACCTCTGCTCAGCCACAACCTCTTCACCTCCTCCCTTAGCACCCCTGAGGTGCACAGCACAACACCCTCAACCTGCAGAGGCCCTCCAGGAATGCTGGGGCTGCTGTCTGCTATGGCTGGAAGTAATAAGATTTCTTCCTGAAAGAAGAAAATGACTTGTCAGCTCAGACCTGACAATATCTGTTCAGCTCCTGAGTGACTATAAGTCACTTCAGTGATATCAGCAAGAATGTCATTTTCTGACAATGCACGCTAAGAACAATCATTTCAATTACTGAAGGGATGGCCGCTGCCACCTAAAACCAGATGTCAATCTGCCCGAGTACAAATTGGCTTTCTTTGACACAATAATTATGACTGGTTCAATAATGCACTAACACAGGCGAGTAAATGGCACCTTAAGCACAGGTCAGCACTGCCCAGCTCAGGATCATCTGGCTCAGAAAGCCTCAAGTGATTTATTTTGTCAGCACACACAGCAGCTTCGAAGGGTTGAGCAGCTCGTGTTGGCAGAGCAGGCACCGTGGAAGGATAGTTTGGGTTGCCTTTGCTCTGGGACCAGGCCCTGGAGCTGCTTCTGGCAGGGCCCTACCAGATCACACGAACATAGAATCCTTTGGATGGAAAAGACCTTTGAGATTGAGTCCAACCATCCCTGTCCACTACTAAACCAGATCCCTGAGAAACTCATCTATCCAGCTTTTAAACCCCTCCAGGGATGGGGACTCCACCCCCTCCCTGGCAGCCTCTGACAGGGCCTGAGAACCCTTTCAGGGAAGAAGTTTTTGTAATATCCAGTCTACTCCTCCCTGGCACAAGTTGAGGCCATTTCCTCTCCTCCTATTGCCTGTGACTTGAGGTGAAAGGAGGTTGTGGTGAAGTGGGTGTTGATCTCTTCTCCCAAGTGACAGGAGACAGGACAAGGAAATGGCCTTGAGTTGCACCAGGGCAGGGTCAGATTGGACATCAGGAGGAATTTCTTCACAGAAAGGGCTCCACGGGCAGAGACTGCCAGGGAGGTGATGGAGTCCCCATCCCTGGAGGGATTTAAAAGGCAGGTAGATGAGTTTCTGAGGGATGTGGTTTAGTGGACAAGGACAGTTGGACACGATCTCAGAGGTCTTTTCCAACCAGATGATTCTATGATTCACCAAACTTGGCAAGTCATGACTTGCATGTTTCTATATGCAGAAACACCTGGTCCCATCTCAAGTTGGACCTCATCCAGAACTCAGCCAGAGTCCAAGACGCAACCCAAGGAGGGTATTTTTAAATTATGCTGTCTGGTTTTATTTCTTTTCTGTACAAAAAGTTGCTAATTACTAAAATATTTCTGCTGACAATAAGGGCCAAGACGTAACCAAAGCAAAAATCTGCTGACAATATAGCAAATAACTAAAATAATGAGTTGATCAGCTTTATACCAAAGCATTATCATATATCCTAAAGTTAGGGTTAGTTATTGATCACAAAGTACAGCCTCACAAGGTTCATCTAGAGGTCAACATTTGGTTTGGGCCTGCTGTTCAGGCCTTAGCACATCAGATAAAACCTCAGAAGACAACTGCACCCGTCTGAAATGCTTAAGATGGACCAGAAGACATCAATGTAGTTGGGCTTGTGTGCAACAAAATTAACATTTTGCACTAAAAACCCTGTTTTGCATAAATGAGGTCATGTGCTGCAGTCTCTCTCTCTTATGCCTCCTTTTAATCAGCAAAGAAAGGTAGATTAAATCAGACCCTTGATTACTGTGGATGGGTACTGCAAACAAACAGGCACAAAACAATGCCAAACACTGCTCTGATACTTTCCAAACAAGGGACAAAGAGCACAGGGTGTAGAATTTCATCAGAGGAGAAATTAAACGTAAGAGTAAATAGAACCAGCTTTACTTGGACCCTTTCACAACAAAGACATTGAAATGTGGTCAATTAAATGTTAATGATATTGCAGTTTGGAAGCAAAAAACAAATGTAATGAGAAGCAGAGCACAAGCAAGACAAACCACTCTACACATTCCAGAAATGCCCCGTGTCTTGAAACTGGAAGCCAAGCCAGGAGCTCAGGGACAAGGAGGTGCTGATGTTGTGTGTGAATTTGATTTCATAGAATCACAGAATGTCCTGAGTTGGAAAGCATCCACGAGGATCATCGAGTCCAGCTCCTGTCCCTGCACAGGACACCCCCAACATTCACACTGTGGGGCTGAGGGCATTGGCCAAATGCTTCTGGAA
Organism: Tapera naevia; assembly: GCA_033556795.1. NCBI lineage: Eukaryota > Metazoa > Chordata > Aves > Cuculiformes > Neomorphidae > Tapera > Tapera naevia. The sequence continues at coordinate 1,211,300 of JAUMJJ010000307.1, forward strand.
TGTTGTCAGGCTGTGGCTGCTTCCCTGGGGAGCTGCTCCAGTGCTCCACCACCCGCTGGGGAAGCACCTTTTCCTAATGTCCAGCCTTAAAGCCCATCCAGTTCCAGCCCCTGCCAAGGGCAGGGACACCTCCCACTGGATCAGGGGCGTCCAAGCCCCATCCAACCTGGCCTTGAACACCTCCAGGGATGGGGCAGCCACCACTGCTCTGGGAAACCTGGGCCAGGGCCTCCCCACCCTCACAGCAAAACATTTCTCACTAAGATCCCATTTCAATCTCTCCTCTTGCAGCTGAAAACTCTTCCCCCTCATCCAATCCCTGCACCCTCCAATAAAGGGCCTTCAGGAAGAGGTGGACAAGTTTTATTTGCCTGCACGGGATGCATCATTTGAATCACAATCCACCCCAAGCCAAGTTTTGTATTCAAAGACTTGCTCACAACTGAGTTTTTTTTAAAGATCTATTATTTGGATCAAGCCAGTCTGTGCTGCTTTAATGTTCCTCCACCACGGTCTGCTGCTGTATCCATTAGTTACACCAAGACAAAACTATAAATGGATGCAGAATCAGAAATCATTTTATACAGTCAAATCTTTTTACATAAGTAAGTTCCCCACACCCAGGTGGATTTGCTCTGAATATATTCACCAGCTCCTTTTGCAGATGTTTCTGGAAGCCAGGAATTGCAGGTGTCTGCAATACCCTTTGAGGAGCAGGTTCATTGTGTGTGCAAAAAAACCCCACCTCTATATGTGTGTGTGTGTCTGAGGGAACGATTTATCTGGATGACTAAAATTCCAATATGAGTTGACAAAGGATTGACTGCTTGTGTATTTAAATCCATGACAACCCTGACATTTTATAAGTTTTTTGCTCCAGGCATAAGATAATTTACATTACAATTTTAATATTTTGAGAAAAGAAGGCCTCAGAGATTTTCCTGCTCAATTATTTTATTCAAAGTATCATCTCAGATAAAAAAAAAACCCAAACCTTGATGGGCTGTGATCATATTTCTTCTACAAAGATCAAGCTCCTGTTTTGTAAAGACAATGCAACGAACTTTGTTCTCAGCTCATGGTGAGATTCCTCACTCTCTTAATGACTTGTGGGGCTGGAATGAATATTCATCCCTCGTTCTGCCCTACAGATGCTACCTTGCTGTGAAATTCAGCTGTTCTGATTAACTACATCTTTATTGTGCCTGGAGATGAGTTTCCAGCAGAGCTTGCAAGGTCTATAAGCTCTTCGAAGCTCAGCTGGCTCACAGGTCTGTACAGCACCAGATGCAATGAGCCCTTCATCCCAAGGGTGTCTCTGGCACAACCTCACTCACTAACAAACAGCTAGAAAAAAAAAGGACCATTCCATCTAAGTCTTGCTGATGGCTTTTTTCCTCCTTCCTGCTGTAAAACTACAGAGCTGCTGACCTGTACCAGCGAGCAGGTGTAACATGTTTGGAGTAAACAAGCACTGCAGGGAAGAGAATAACTGGTGAGGGTTGGTTTTATATGGGTTTGCTTCCTTTGGGATCAGCCTTTCTCCTCCTGGAGATGGATGGGAGTGGGGGTAGCAGATGGGGCTGTGCCTGCCCGTCCTCCCAGCCCAGCAGAAATGGGGTGCTGGGGTTTTTATCATTATAGATATTTCTTGATATTTAGCACATTTCTGGGTGCTGGAGTGCTTGGGTACCTCTACCATGCATAGGGAGCAGCCAAACACCACGGGGTTCAGTGGGGCTGGGACCTCAATAACAGCAGCAATGGTACAGAGCAGGATGTGGGGACCACATCACACACCACAGCTTCAGTGCTCATCCAGCTTCTGGAACTGTTGCCTTTTAAATTTCTTCCTTTGGTTTGTTTTCAATAATAAACAGAAGGATGCACCTACAAGTTCACTTCATCTGTTAGAAAACCTGCAATGGGCTGCTCTTGCTCTGGGTTTGTAGCAAATTACTGTCAATAAGTGTGAATGTGAAGACAACGAAAGATGAAACAATGGGATTAAACCCATATTTGTGGAAAACAATACTGGCTTTGTGAAGGGATACAGGAAAAACATACTAAACCTACTTTTTTTGAACATATTTGTTTTATCTGCTCTGATAGTGGACACAAACCTGCTGAGATTTAGGGATTTAAGGCCAGGATGGATGGGGCTTTGAGCCCCCTGATCCAGTGGGAGGTGTTCCTGCCCATGGCAGGGGTGTTTGGAACTGGCTGGGCTTTGAGGTCCCTTCCAACCCAAACCATTCTATGATTTTGGTCAGATATTATACTACGAAATGTCTGCAAATGGCTTTGAACCAAACATCAGGAAAAAAAAAGCACTGAAATAATGGATCAAGGACGTGATGTTCAGTTTGATTTACAATGAAAGTTGAACAAGCAGTTTTATGACACACATGGATCTCAATAACATGGGGAAAACAAAGGACTTTTTTCACCTGGCATTGATGAAAAGCAATTGGAGCAAAGACTGGAAGAAAACAAATCTCGAAATAGAAGGTTCCAGGTGAATGGCATGAGGGAATTTTCACGTTTTACATCATAAATACGAGAAATTCAGACATTCCCACTCCTGATAACCTGGGAGAGAAGGACTGCACAGCAGGCTATCTCCAAAGGCTATTCCTGCCCTCTGCATCAGCATGACCAGGATTCATTGTGGGCCAGAGGCTGCATATGGCACCATCCAACTCAACCAACTAAAGCAAGCACCACAGAAATGAACCAACATCTTAAAATGTAATTTGAAATCCCCAGCAATATCCCTCTCAAGCACATAAAAGCAGAGAAAAGAAAATTTCATTTGATAAATGCCATGACTACACAACCAAGTCAATATACTGTAAAGAAAACAGCTCATTGACAAAATTCATGGAATCATGAAATCATTGTGGTTGGAAAAGTCTTCCAAACTCCTCCTGTCCAACCACCAGCCCAACCTCACCGTGCCTACTGAACCAAGTCCCAAAGTGCGACAGCCACACACTTTTTGAACCCCTCCTGGGATGGAGACTCCCCCACTGCCCTGGGCAGCCTCTGCCAGGGCTTCACCACTCTTCCAGTAAAATCATTTTTCCTAATATCCAATCAGAACCTCACCTGGCACAACTTGAGGCCCATTTCCTCTCATATTGCATTTGTTACTTGGGAGAAGAGACCAAACCCCACCTCATCACAACCTCCTTTCTGTGAGCTGAAGACAGCGATGAGGTTTTCCCTCAGCTTCCTCTTCCCCCAGGTTGAACAGCCCCAGTTCCCTCAGGAAACCATCACCACCACTTGGCTCTCCACTGGAGCGAGAGCAGAACAAGTTCAAGAGCAGCAGCGTGAAATCACTCACCGAGATCCTCACACCCTCTCCACACATCACCCAGAGCCAGGGAGCTGCACCACAGCATCAGGGCAACACAACATCAGCTACTGAGGGAGGACCACAGGGCCTCAAAAATCCCACGGACAGTCTGGCTGTGAATACCCAGAAAAAGTCCTCTGTGGATATTGTGATTCTTAAAGTGTTTCCAGAAATATGATCCAAAACTGGAAGACAGCCCAGACAATTACTGTTGCAGACACCTTGGCATGGTGACTCCTGCCTGACTGAGTCCAAGCACAGAATAAGCAAGAATAAAATGAAGCACGTGCGTGTGTTTTAAACAGTTGCAACCAGAGTGAAAAACTTGGCATAGAATGCTGAATATTAGTAGAAAATTACACTAAAAAAGGGGGGGGAAAAGGCTATAAATGGAAAGGAGCAATGAGAAGGTTGGGCCTGTGCACAGCACAGAAGTGGCATCTGCAGGTTTGAGGTTGCTAAACCAACCCAAGTCTCACACGCTGCTAATCCAATGTTCCTGGTACCAAAAGAGAGGAGTTATGCAGAGCACCACAACAGCTGAATTGCTGCCAGTGGCCTGGGGAGAGGATCCAAAGATTTTGCCAAGCGTGACTTTCAGCAGCAGCTGCAGACACAGTTTCTGGTACCAAATCTATTGTGAACGTGGCCTGGGCTGAATCCTACAATGGTTTGAGTTGGAAGGGACCATGAAGGTCATCCGGTCCAACCTCCCCCTGCCATGGGCAGGGAGGATCAGGTCGCTCAGAGCCCCATCCAGCCTGACCCTGAATGCTTCCAGGGGATGGGACATCTACCACCTCTCCATGGGCAACATGTACCAGGGCCTCACAACCCTTAGCATAAAAAATTTCTTCCTAATATCTAGTCTAAGCTACTTCTAGTTTAAAACCATCACCCCTTTTTCTATTTCTACGGGGCCTGCTAAAAAGCTTTTTTCAATCTTTCCTATCTGCCCTCTTTAAACACTGAAAGACTGTAATAAAACCTCCCCAGAGCCTTCTCTTCTCCAGGCAGAACAACCCCAACTCTCTCAGCCCGTCGTCGTAGCAGAGGGGCTCCAGCCCTCTGATCATCTCTATGGCCTCCTCTGGACACATTCCAACAGTTCCATATCCTTTTTACACTTGGAATCCCAGAACTGGACAGGAGAGCAGGATCTCACCATCTGGGTTCTGGTGGGAATTCAGGGTTCAAAAAAATCAAAATGAAAATTTGGGAAAGAGCTGAGACAGTATCTTTGCAGTAGCATCTCAAGGCTGCTGATGTCACCGAACATCTTGTTTTTAGCAGAGTTCCTCTGGGCTCTGTTCGAAGCCCTTTTTTATTTTCTATACAAGCCAGACCTACACTTCCAGAGAGTTAATTTGCATTTTTATGGGGATGAAACCATTTTGTATGCCAGTGGGCCTTCTCTGAATAGCGCTCTGGTTACTTTTTAAAAGGCATTTAACATAATGAAGAGTAGATTGCTGAATATTAAGCCACTGAGTTTAGCAAAGGAAATGTCAGAGAGCGTGTTTCATGTAGATGCATTCAAAATGGCAAATACCACACCATCCCATTCCTTATCAAAGAGAATACACTCAGCTTGCCTTGCAAATGCACAGCCAGGTTTCCAAATTTCAGCCTTTGCAACGCTGGGGTATCAACCCGCTGAGCAAGAGCTCGCCAGCTCCACAGACCCTCTTTGTAAATTAAACATGGTGGGAATTAGGGAGGGACAAGAAGAAGCGAGTGGAAGGGTGGGGATGTGGCAGCCTGCAGGGCTGTGTGTATGGAAGAGATCCCAGATGTTCTGCAGCTGTCTCTGCCACAGCCCTTGTGGTCTTTGGGGAAGGCTACCAGGACATAGAATCATAAGGTTGGAAGAGACCCCTAAGATAGAGTCCAACCGTGCCTGTCTCCCGACTAAACCATATCCCTAAGAACCTCATCTACCCGTCTTTAAACACCTCCAGGGATGGAGACTCCACCACCTCCCTGGGCAATCTGTTCCACCCCGACCACTCTCAGTGAAGAAATTCTTTTTATCTTCAGTGTTGTCCCAGACTACTGGAGAAAGCAAATCTAGAGCTCCCAAGGACACATATTCCAAGCACATCCAATGATCTTGTATCTATATGTATCTCTATCATAAAATTACCTGATTTGGAAAGAACCCAGAAGGACCATCGAGTGCAACTGCTGTCCCTGCCCAGGACACTGCCAACACTCACCCCGTGGGACTGAGGGCAGTGGCCAAATGCTTGTGGAATGCTGGCAGAGCAGGGGCCCTGACTGCTTCCCTGGGGAGCTGTTCCAGTGCTCCACCACCCGCTGGGGGAAGAACCTCTTCCCAATGCCCAATCTCCCCCTGCCCTGGCACATCTTCCTGCCATTGCCTCCAGTCCTGTCCCAGGTCCCCAGAGAGCAGAGCTCAGCCCCTGTTTCCCCTCCCTCCCTTGGGAGAAGGCACAAACAGCTCTGAGATCCCCTCTCAGGCTCCTCTTCTGCAGCTGAACAGCCCAAGGCATTCAGCCTCTCCTCACACTCTTCCCCTCCAGACCCTTCCCCAGCTTTGGAGCCTCCTCTGGACACTCTCCAGTGCTTTGATGTCCTTTTTACCCTGTGGTGCCCAAAGTGCCCCCAGTGCTCCAGGTGGGGCCTCCCCAGTGCAGAGCAGAGCAGGACAATCCCCTCCCTTTCCCGGCTGGCGATGCCCTGCTGGATGCCCCCCAGGACACGGCTACCCTCTTGGATATATGTATGTGTGTATGAGTGGTGAAGAACTGGCAGAGTCTGCCCAGGGCACTGGTGAAGTCTCCATCCCTGGAGACGTTCTAAAAACACGTAGCTGTGGCACTTTGGGACATGATTGTCCCAGACCACTGGAGAAAGCAAATCTAGAGCTTCCAAGGACGCGTATTCCAAGCACCTCCAATGATCAGCCCATCTAAGGCTACATTAAAGCCTCTCCCAGAGCATCACAGCAAATCCCAAGTAGCAAGTGATAGGACAAGAGCAAACAGCCTCAAGTTGTGCCAGAGGAGGTTTAGGGTGCGTAGTAGGAAATATTTCTTTACTGCAAGAGTGGTGAAGCCCTGCCAGAGGTTGCCCAGGGCAGTGGGGGAGTCTCCATGCCTGGAAGGCTTTAAAAAGTGTGTGGCTGTGGCACTTCGTGACATGGTTTAGCAGGCACAGAGGAGTTGGGCTGATGTTTGGACTGGACAATCCTAGAGGTCTTTTCCAACCTTAATGATTCCATGATTCTACAGATATTGCACAAGCTAATGCGCAGCAGTATTTCAGTAAGATAATTGGCTATAAAAGCAGAGTCTAGTTCCCAGTTTTTACATTTAAATTGCTACTTCTCTTCAAACTTTTGATCTTTTAAATAAAAAGTGATTACTAAAGCCTTGGAGAAAAAAAATAAATATCACCTATAAAATTCCCTCAAATTTCTATAACGCAAAAAAGAGAAATTAAGGATTAATAATCAGAATTCTGTACAAAATGGGGCACAGCCTAAGTGGGCTGGCATGCAGTGGCAGCTCCCAGTGTTCAAATCCAAGTGAGTTGATACCCCGAAAGAAGAATAAACAAAGGGATTTTATTCTTAAACAGAAAATGATTTTTAAAAGCATGAAGAAAGCACCATGGAATGCAAATATAGGAGATTCCCACGCATGCGCCGCCAGTGGATTTCAGTCCAGTTCCAGCACAGTGCTCATCAACTCTTTTGCTTTTACCTTCCTACGTGGGAGAACACTGGGATGTATTCTCTACATCCCCCAGTTCCTGTTTCCAGTAGATGGTATAAATCAGATTATCCCACCTTCCTCAGTGGTCTCAAACTTATGTTTCCAGCATAGCCAGTCCAGGGCAGAGGAGACAAAGACAACACCAGCAGGTTTACAATACATACAATAAAGCTTCTCCCCAGACCTTCCCCAGCAAATGAGTAATTTTAATAAAAAAAAATAAGAAAAACTCACATTTGGAAGAGGAACTGGAGCAGCCCAGCTCTGCCACCTCACTCCAAGCCTGCTCCCAGCCACTATGGGAAGGAAAGCAAGCTGCCCCCCTGGCCTGGCTTTAAATAATGATCAGGATTAATTACACCTGTGGGGCTGTGGGTGTGGCCCTTGCAAACACCTCTGCACTTGGCTTTGCATTGGCACCTTTGCTTTTCCACAGAGGAAAATTTTCATTTCCAAATGGCCATTTGACAATTCCCTTCTGTTTTACATTAAACCATTCATGCAGGTTAAAAGAAACCCCACCAGCCCAGAACAGAATAACCCCCAGCATATTCCCACTTTGCCAAAGCACTCTGATCACCTGGGGTGACTCCTGCAACTCCTGGAAGTCACCACTCACCCAAAAAACAGGTATTTCTCTTTTGACCCAGGTCCAACCTCAGCAAACTCAAACCAAGCACATCCCAGAGACCCATCTCTCCTTAAAGCACCATTTTTTCTTCCTTCCTCTCTGGGATCCAGTCAAACAATGCACATGAAAACTTGTAAAAACACATGGTAGACCAAGTCCAGAGGCCCAGATGCAACACCTGGACCACAGCACCCCTGGCAGGGGCCAGAACACCCCTACAAACCAACCACAAAGCTGCTCTGGGACTCCTAATCAAGAGCCCACAGGAGAACTGAGCACCACAACAAAGAAGCCACCTCCATAATTACCTTAATTTATACAGTGCATATAAGAAACCTTCTCCCTCTCCAGAAGTCAAGTAATTTTAATAAAAAAAAATAAGAAAAACTCACATTTGGAAGAGGAACTGGAGCAGCCCAGCTCTGCCACCTCACTCCAAGCCTGCTCCCAGCCACTATGGGAAGGAAAGCAAGCTGCCCCCCTGGCCTGGCTTTAAATAATGATCAGGATTAATTACACCTGTGGGGCTGTGGGTGTGGCCCTTGCAAACACCTCTGCACTTGGCTTTGCATTGGCACCTTTGCTTTTCCACAGAGGAAGATTTTCATTTCCAAATGGCCATTTGACAATTCCCTTCTGTTTTACATTAAACCATTCATGCAGGTTAAAAGAAACCCCACCAGCCCAGAACAGAATAACCCCCAGCATATTCCCACTTTGCCAAAGCACTCTGATCACCTGGGGTGACTCCTGCAACTCCTGGAAGTCACCACTTATCCAAAAAACAGGTATTTCTCCTTTGACCCAGGCCCAACCTCAGCAAACTCAAACCAAGCACATCCCAGAGACCCATCTCTCCTAAAAGCACCATTTTTTCTTCCTTCCTCCCTGGGATTCAGTCAAACAATGCACATGATAACCTGTAGAAAGGTGTGGCAGATCATTCCCAGAGGCACAGATGCAACACTGGGACCACAGCACCCCTGACTGACGTTTTCCTCCTGTGTCTCCCACTCTATCCCCCAACACACGCTGCAACCAGCTCCGAGCGAGCGCACGTGGGTGCCACCATGGACCCACCGCTGTGGACGAGCCACATCACACCACCCCCTGTATTCCCCACGTTCAGCAGCACAAATAAGAGCAGAAACGTTAACTCAGCCAAGGAGATTGTCAGGGATGCAAGTTTCCTGCACACGACAGGCACTGAATGGAGTGACACAGAGCAGAGAGCGGCCTGAGGTGAGCTGGGTGGTGTTTGCAGCTCCAGCCGGGCACATAGCGCAGTGGAGTGGCACAACCCACTGGCAGAAGCAGGTAACAGGTACCTCGCTTTCTTAGCCAAGGAGTTCCTACAGCACAGTGCAAACAGGGGGCTGGGGGGAGCCCCAGAAGCCCATCATCCCCAGGGGTCGGGGTGCTGCCTGCCAGAGATGCAACAAGCAGCAGGGTCTGAGTATTCCCTAGATAAATATTGACTGCAGAAACACCTTAGAAATATCAAATCACTTGGTTGGAAAAGACCTTTGAGACCATCAAGTCCAACCCTACCTGTCCACTACTAAACCAGATTCCTGAGCACCTCATCTGCCCATCTTTTAAAAACTTCCATGGATGAACCTTCTGATGGTGCAGACCAGAGTGATAGAGGCAATGGGAAAATATCAGCATGGATTAATTTAACCATCAAAATGCCCCCAGGAAACAGACTGTAATAACTAAACAAGCCTTCTTTCCTTTAAATTAGCATTGCAGGTTATTCCATGTAGAGTTAAAGCAGGCATCACCTGCTTCAAGTAAGTGCTAGAGGAGCACGAGTGCCACACTGGGAGAAGCTCAGCCCTTGCGGTGGGATGGGGTGAAAGCACCAAGTGCTTCTGCTGCTGCAGAGGGATCATCATCCTCCTCCAGGCACAGGACAGAAAACAAAGTTTGAACTCATGAAACTATAAAACTACCATTACTTAAAAACTTAATTACTTAAAAACTGCCAAAACTTAATTACTTCTGTAATTAAGAAGAACTGGGGCTGTTGCACAAGGCAAGGTGGGATGAGACCAGAAAGACCAACAGTTCTGTTCCTGCTCAGGCCCTACATCAACAGCAAAAGCCGGGCATGTCTACAGGAATAGATGTTACAGTGAGGCCAGAGGAGGCCACAGAGATGATCCAAGGGCTGGAGCACATCCTGTGGTGGGGTTGTTCAGCCTGGAGAAGAGAAGGCTCCGGGGAGACCATAGAGCAGCCTCCCAGGACTGAAAGGGGCTCCAGGAAAGCTGGGGAGGGGCTCTGGATCAGGGAGTGCAGGGATAGGATGAGGGGGAATGGCTTTGAGCTGAAAGAGGGGAGATTGAGATGAGATCTTGGGAAGAAACATTTTGCAGAGAGGTTGGGGAGGTCCTGGCCCAGGTTGCCCAGAGCAGTGGTGGCTGCCCCATCCCTGGAGGTGTTCAAGGCCAGGCTGGATGGGGCTTTGAGCCCCCTGATCCAGTGGGAGGTGTCCCTGCCCATGGCAGGGGAGGTTGGAACTGGGTGGCTTTTAAGGTCCCGTCTGACTCAAACCATTCCATGATTCTACACACCTGCCCCAAGATCATTCTCAAAGCTGACCCACACCAGGAGCAAACTGGGTGGGTTTCTGACTGTTTGCACTGGGTTTTCTTCAAGAGTGAGGGACCAGCTTCAGGATTCAGAGGAGCAGTTCTGGCTCATGTGCTCAGGCCAGAGAAGGAAAGGTAATTCTATTTCCAGCTGAGCATCCAACACATGGATGTGCAGTGCTCAGCAAAAACTGGTACTCGCTGTACATCGCAGGGATGGAAAAGCTTAGTGGCTACGATTTGCTGTGCTTTGCATTTCCACCCTCCCTTCTGTGAAACGTGGGAACTTTACAGTGAATAAAGTCTGCTTTGCACAGGCTTTAGCATATTGCAGGAGCTCAGGGAGGCTGAAGGGTGGCAGCCCATGGAAAGAAGGTGTGTGTTCCCCAGTGAAGGGGGCTGTTCTCAGGGCTGATGCTCTCCCTGGCTCTGATAGCAGCTTTTGGGGTGGAATAGCTGTGGTCCCATGCTCAGGGGAGCACCCAGAAAGTAAAAGAAGGACACACAACATTAATATTATACACTACCAAGAAGCAGCAGGGGCCAGGGCAGGAGCAAAGAAGACAAATGGAGAAAGGAAACATGGAAAAGAGGGGCTTCCACTGAAACACCTGGCAGGGTCACATTCCCAGGGCTTTCCTTTATGTGCACACCTAAGTTTAGCAAGACAGATAAAAAATATCACCCTCTTTTTCTCTTTTTAGCCAGAATTACATCAAGAACTCGGTTTGCCTTGAAGAATGGCTTCAGCCATATCCCAAAAATGCACATCCCCAAGAATAAAAGCATCATTAAAGTTAAGTGGGTTTTGGGACACAAGAGGCAGGTGCAGCCCCATCTGACCCTGGAGATGGGGCAACCACCAAAGGTATTTATCATAGAATCACAGAATGGTTTTGGAGCTCTAAGACCATCCAGTTCCACCCCTCCCTGCCATGGGCAAGGACACCTCCCACTAGATCAGGGGGCTCAAAGCCACATCCAACCTGGCCTTGAACACCTCCAGAGATGGGGCAGCCACCACTTCTCTGGGAAACCTGGGCCACAGCCTCCACACCCTCACTGTGAAGTATTTCTTCCTAATGTCTCATCTAAATCTTCCCCCATCCAGTTTAAAGCCATTCCCCATCATCCCATCACTCCAGGCCCTTCAAAAAGCCCCTCCCCAGTCTTCCTGGAGCCCCTTTCAGTCCTGGAGGCTGCTCTAAGGTCTCCCCAGAGCCTTCTCTTCTCCAGGCTGAACAACCCCAACTCTCTCAGCCTGTCCTCACAGCAGAGGGGCTCCAGCCTTTGGATCATCTCCATGGCCTCTGCTGGACTCGCCTCAACAGTTCCGTCTCCTTCTTAATTTGGGGATTCCAGAACTGGACACAGGACTCCAGGTGGGGTCCCCCACAGTGCAATAGAGAGGAAGAAGCAGAAACCCAGAGATGGAGGAGACTGTTCACTGTAGGGTTTCAGCATCCTCCAAGAGCTGGAGGAGGAGAGGGACCATCCCGGAGACAGATGCAGGGCTGGCCTGGGCCCTGCAGCTTGCCAAGAAGATGCCACCACCCACAAGCTGCTGCAAAACTTAGCCTTTCCCTGCATTTAAGCACACAGCTCCTTAAGTCTCCTTTCTCATGTAGATCAATAAGTGCTCCTTTTTCTGCTCTGATGTGTTAATTTCTAGAAAAGAGACAAAAGTCTATTTAATTTCAACTCCAGACTTAGTGGATAACTTCACCGCAAGAAAGAGGAAGGAAGAACAACACTACAGGAAGCTTCTGGTGGCCCAAAGGTTGTTTGTTTATCTTTGAACTTTGTGCCAAAACAACAAAACACAATTATCCTAATTTTTGCATGCAATTTCCAGCATTGTAAATCCTTTATGTAAGAATACATCAAAACCCTTCTGCCTGCCAATCCCCTCTGTTGCTAAGGAACAGGCAGGCAGAAACCCTGGGCTGGGAGACTTGAAAGTCCTCATTAAAAGGCTTTGTGCATCACTATCAGTGAAATGTTAATTCAGTAAGGCTGATTGATACCCCTGTGTTATCAAGTTCCAGCGACGAGGAAGCCGCTCTGGCTCACCTTCAGTCACTGTTGTTAACAGCCAAAAAAAAGGGTTTCTCACTTAAGAAACTGGAAACATTTTAATCCTAAAAAAGCAAGCAAAGTTTTCATGTTCTCCATTCCTCAGTTCTGCCCAGCACACACAGGGCTAGGGAAATTATTTACATACATTTGAAATTCACTTAGCAACCCAGGCTGCACCACTTAATTAAAATGTTTCCAGTTGTATAATCATAGGACATCTTTTGGAGCATCCTATGAGGTTGATCAGCAAGGAAAGCTGCTGATCTGGACAGAATATTTCCTCCAAGCCTGTGCCTCCTTCCTCCAGGGCTCCCAGTCTCAACATCAGGGTAAAACGAATGTTTTTTCAGTCATTATTAATTTTTACTTCATTCCTACACCTCTCTCATAGCTCTCCTGGAACGGGGCTCTGTGTACACAGACATCATCACTACGTTACAAAAATCAATATTTTAGCCTCTTTATTAAACCTCCTCCTCCATTTTAAACTTGGGCCACAGATTTGAATTGCTGTACCTTGAAAGGAAAAAAATCCCTGTACGAAGGATACAGTATTTAAAATCAATCAATTTGCAAAGGAGACAAGGGAGGTGCTGGGTCATGCTACCTACACACAGCTAAGGAATAGATAATTTACCCCAAATGCTCAACATGAAGCTCATGATGAGCTGGCAAAGGGCACCCGTAGCCCAGGAAGACAAGTTTGTTCTGGGCTGCACCCAAAGCAGTGGGACCAGAGGGGAGGGAGGGGATTCTGCCCCTCTGGTCTGCCCTGGTGAGACCCCACCTGGAGCCTTGTGTCCAGTTCTGGAGTCCTCAGCACAGGAAGGACCTGGAGCTGTTGGAGCGAGTGCAGAGGAGGCCACGGAGATGATGCACCATGAGCATCTCCCATCCCAGGACAGGCTGAGAGAGTTGGGGTTGTTCAGCCTGGGGAAGAGAAGGCTCTGGGGAGACCTTAGAGCAGCCTCCCAGGACTGAAAGGGGCTCCAGGAAAGCTGGGGAAGGGCTCTTGATCAGGGAGTGCAGGGACAGGATGAGGGGGAAGGGTTTTCAGCTGAAAGAGGGGAGATTGAGATGAGATCTTGGGAAGAAATGCTTTGCTGTGAGGGTGGGGAGGCCTTGGCTTCCCAGGTTTCCCATGGAAGTGATGGCTGCCCCATCCCTGGAGGTGTTCAAGGCCAGGTTGGATGGGGTTTGGAGCCCCCTGATCCAGTGGGGGTGTCCCTGGCCATGGCAGGGGGTTGGAACTGGATGGGCTTTGAGGTCCCTTCCAACCCAACCCATTCTATGACTCTGTTCTATGATTCTATCATATAAAGGACTTTTTTATCTACTGTAAATACAAAGAAGCAGCAGCAAGCAGTTTGCAAGTCCAAATACTCCAGTAAGTCAGGATTTATCAGATTTCACGTCCTTTTTTTCCATCTCCTTTTGAAACAGGGGTCAACCATCACCCTACCACCCTATGAAGTGTAACAGCAGCAAATCATCACCAGACTGTGTGCAATTGGTCATCCCCTTATTAATTTGTAAAGCTAAATTAGGAAATGAACGCTTTGCAGTTTAATCAGAGCTACAGTGGCACGATTAATGCACTGAAAGGTTGGAAAGGATTGACCCAGAAATGAATTCCCAACAGACCAGGCACGGCTTCACACCAGAATTAAACAGAGGGACCTGTCAGGGGGAGGAAACCAGCACATTCCAATGAGCTTAGGGACATGAGGACAGGCTGTGAGGACAGGCTGAGAGAATTCAGCCTGGAGAAGAGAAGGCTCTGGGGAGACCTTAGAGCAGCCTCCCAGGACTGAAAGGGGCTCCAGGAAAGCTGGGGAGGGGCTTTTTCCAAGGGTTGGTAATGACAGGACAAAGGGGAATGGCTTTAAATTGGAAGGGGGAAGATTTAGATGAGACATTAGGAAGAAATTCTTCACAATTAAGGTGGGGAGGCCCTGACACAGATTGCCCAGGGAAGCTGTGGCTGCTTCATCCCTGGAGGTGTTCAAGGCCAGATTGGATGGTCCAAGGTTTAAGGTTCTTTCCAAGCCAAACTATTCCATGATTCTATGATCCTATGACATTTTTACACTGAAGAGGTAAAGAATTTCACAGCAATGCAGCCAAACAACCCATATTTCACTACCATGCCCTGAGCAGAAGAAGTCATTGTTAGACTGAGGTTTAAATGAAGTTACCTGACCCAACTCTCAGAGAAAGTGGAGCATTATAGAGCAATTTATCCAAGACTTTCTCAGATAGTTCAGTTTATCCAGCCAACACCACAGCCATCCCTTTGGCCCCTCTTCAGGGAGGACAAGCCCTGTCCTGCCACACAGAAATCAGCATCAGATGAAGCAGTTTTGTCAGGGATATATCCCTTTTTTTAAGAAGCAGCAAAGCCATCACCAGCCCTCCCTCCTTCCCTTGTGGAGATGTACAAAGAGTTTTCACTCTGGTTTCCATCACAGTGACGTTGTCCAGGCTCTCACCCAACCTCTCACAGGAGCTCGTTGCCATCTGCAGCACAGGCTACACGAGGTTAAGTAGGGGTTTGATTTCTAATGACAGTTCTACCTGGGGTTTTGGTGATGAGGAATTGAAGCAGGAGTTGGCCATGTTAGTCTTAGATCAGCCCAGATCACCTTATTTCATCCTCTTCTAGGGTGCATTTAAGGTGTGATTGAGTCAGGAAGGGGGATTGTCCACTGCAAACATCAGTCAGAAATCTGATGTGCTGCTGCCATACCCCAGGAGATGCTGGCAGGGGGAGGAGGACAATAGCCCCCATGACAAAGCTGCTGGAAAACACTTCTCCTGGCTCCCAGTGTCTCCCAGGGAGACTTCTCCACCCCACTATGAGTGCTTTCCACCACATTGCATCAAGCCAATGCACAGAATTTGCAGATCCCACTGGAATCTGGATAATCAGAGCTGAGTCAGATGTCCAGATAATGCCCAAACCTCCTGCCCACCCACCACTCACCCAGAATTCCCCAGGAAAGCTGCATCATCCCCAGCATAAATGGGAGGGGATGGAGTCCTGGCACCACACCACCTGCCATCACGCTGTTTCAAACTGTAAAGGTTTATTAATATTGCTGTTTACCTTGGGGTTTTTCCATCACCAGTTCCTGCAAAAAAGATTAATATTTACCTTGGTGTAAAACCCAAAAAGCTGTTTACACAGCTTTTAATGCACAGTGATAGTTCAGCTGGGAACCCCTGATCTCAGGCACTGTGCATATATATCTGGGCTGGTTCTCCATCCACCCAGCGACAGCAGTTTGAGAGGAACAACACAAAATAAAAATCAGAGGCAAATATTACCAGCCAAGAACTCGCTGGAGTCATCGAGCGCCACAGAACGAATCGCTCATTAGCGACACGCACAAAAGGAGGGTTTATTTGAGGCAATTAAATAACAACAGCAGTTGTGCAGCTCAGGGCCTCGAAATACATTTAATTAAGCGGTTTTATATGTAAGGAAGAATCAGGTCAGGCAAATAAAGGCACAATTCAGAACTGCTACCAGATTTCTGACGTATTGTATCACAGTATCACAGTATCATAAGGTTGGAAAGGACCTCTGAGATCATCAAGTCCAACCTATAACCCAACACCAACACCAACCATCATCTAAACCATGGCACTCAGTGCCATCCAGTCTCCCCTTAAACACCTCCAGGGTCAGCGACTCCACCCCCTCCCTGGGCAGCCCATTCCAATGACCAATCACCCTTTCAGTGAAGAACTTTTTCCTCATATCAAGGCTAAACTTTCCCTGACAAAGCTTGAGTCCCTGCCCTCTAGTTCTGTCCCTGGTCACCTGAGAGAAGAGACCAACCCCTGCCCCACTACAACCTCCTTTTAGGGAGTTGTAGAGAGCAATGAGGTCTCCCCTGAGCCTCCTCTTCTCCAGACTAAACAGCCCCAGCTCCCTCAGTCGCTCCTCGTAGGGCTTGTGCTCCAGCCCCTTCCCCATCTTCGTTGCCCTCCTCTGGACACTCTCCAGCATCCTGACATCTTTCCCAAACTGGGGGGCCCAGAACTGGACACAGTATTCAAGGTGAGGCCTGACCAGTGCCGAGGACAGGGGGACGATAACTCCTCTGGTCCTGCTGGCCACACTATTCCTGATGCAGGCCAGGATGCCATTGGCCTTCTTGGCCACCTGGGCACACTGCTGGCTCATGGTGAGCTTCCTGGCCACCAGCACTCCCAGGTCCCATTCTGCCTGACTCCTCTCCAGCCACTCTGTCCCCAGTCTGTAGCTCTGCATGGGATTGTTGTGTCCAAAATGAAGTACCCGACATTTGGACTCATTAAACATCATCCCATTAGAATCAGCCCAGCTCTCCAGTCTGTCCAGGTCCCTCTGTAGGGCCATCCTACCCTCTAACAGATCAACCCTTCCCCCCAGCTTGGTATCATCTGCAAACTTGCTGATGATGGACTCAATCCCCTCATCCAGATCATCAATAAAGATATTAAACAGGACTGGACCCAACACCGATCCCTGGGGACACCACTGGTGACCAACTGGATGAGACACCATTGGCCACCACTCTCTGGGCTCCATCCAGCCAATTCCTGACCCAGCACAGAGTGCTCCCATCTAAGCCACGGGCTGCTAGCTTCCCTAGGAGTGCCCTGCTTTGTCGAAGTCTGGACTTGTTGGGGCTTTTGGCTGTGGGGGGAGAACAAGAGAGAAAGGGGGAGCCTGGTTCATTTTTTTTTCCCCTTAAAATAACATGTAATTCTGCAATCACTCTGCTTGCAGTGGAACAGTTATAAATCAAGAGGAATTTATCAGCTTTGTGACTTCCTACGAACTCCTAAGACACTTGAATAGTTTCACCAGAAGAGGATGGGCAGGAATTAAATATTCCAACTCTAATCCCTGCCTCGTATCTCTTTTTTTCAGGAACAGCACCAACAAGCTGAACCTCTCAGAGCAACCCTCAAGGTCCTCCCAACCTCCCCCATAAATGCAACTCACTGAAGCCCACACAGTGTTTTCGGAGCAGCCAGACAAGTTTGCACAGATTAATGTCATGGGAGGATAATTCTTCACCTCATGTGAATACCTTGCTTCCAAACCAAACCATATTTAACATAGCCCACGAAAACAGAAATGGCAATTTTAAACCCAGGTACTGTAAAACAATGAGACGCACGGGGATGAAGTTATTTTACAACACTGGCTGAACAGAAGCTTGAGAAGGGGTTTGGCTATTTCTCAAGCCTGCCTGACACTCCTTCTGGAAGACAAATTATGGCAATGACCACCAGAAGCCGTTCATGATGCATTTGATACTGAGTTAAACAGCAAATCAGTATTTTCCCGCTTTTCAAAAATTTAGCCTGCCATAATCAGTCTTGCTTCAACTATAAAGAAGGCTTAGGCATTAATTTTCTTCCCATGCAACATATATTTCACTTCTCTTGCTTGAATAGTTAAATATCTCTATAGTAAAACTCATGGAATTTATGGTTTAGTTTAAGAGCCTATGTAAAATAAGGCAAGAGTCCAGAGCCACAAGCTCTATTTGGCTGGCTATAGCTTTATTTCCCAGCTATTAAGAAGTCATTCATTACACTCAGCATTATTCTAACATATAGATTTTTCACTAATCTAGTTGCAAAGTCACTCTGGAGCCTGAATTTGGAGGTGAATTCAAGCAATGAGAAAAGGATGCTCCTGCAGCACTCAGGTGATGTAACTGAGAACTGCCTTAAGATCATGCCCCATTTCCTAAAATCTCTGGTTTTCACCCAGGCAAGCACAGTTCTGATATAACAAGCTGTTTAGAAATTTTTCCATGATGAAGAATTTGCCTAAAACCCCATTTCATCTCATAGACTCATAGAATGGTTTGGGTTGGAAGGGACCCTCAAAGCCCATCCAGTTCCAACCCCCTGCCATGGGCAGGGACACCTCCCACTGGATCAGGGGGCTCAAAGCCCCATCCAACCTGGCCTTGAACACCTCCAGGGATGGGGCAGCCACCACTGCTCTGGGCAACCTGGGCCAGGGCCTCTCCACCCTCACAGCAAAACATTTCTTCCTAAGATCTCATCTCAATCTCTCTTCTTTCAGCTGAAATCCATTCCCCCTTTTCCTATCTCTGCACTCCCTGATCCAGAGCCCCTTGAGGGATGCTGTGGTTGCACCTTGCAGAAGGAGCACTGTCTGGGTGTGTTGGGGTTCACCCCTGCCTGCAGCAAGACCTGGGTGCTCAATGGGCTGGTTTTATTTTTGTCAAAGCAAAATAAAATTAAGTGTAACCAGGGGTAGACAGTCTTCAAAGATGCACCAGCAGCTTCCTAAAGCCTACAGCTCCACCTTGGTGCAGCAGGCTCTGCAGCCTCCAGAAAAAAATGCAGTTACTTAGCAATTGCTAGTCTTTCCCATCTTCAGTGCTATTTATCAGTGTCACCCTCTTAGTCCTCATGCCATAAGTATTCCCAGTTTATTAATGGGAAGTTGGCACAGTGCTGTTGTGAATACGCTCTAATTGAAGCAGAGTGTGTAAAAACACTGACACCAACCCCCAGCTGCATCGGCTCTCGGGGGGACCAATGTTTCCTTTGCTCACAAATTAGAAAGCAGAATCATTGTAGAACACAGAAAGGGAAGAAATTGGAGGGGGGGGGATCAGCCTTGCACCTCAAGTTTTCATTTGCAGAGTGAATGTTTTTCTCAGCTTCATCCACTTGTCATCCAAAATTTGCTTACATATATTTTCAAACTGATGGGTCAGAAATCCCCCAGCTCCCATTAAAAGTCTTTTCTCCACCTCTAACAGTGTTAAAAGCCAATACCTAGCAGCAATCAGGCCACAAGCACTGCTATTAGAGTGGCTCCTAAGGAAAATCCCAGTCTTTACTAATTAACAAGCACTCCCCATCTTTTCTAAACCTTCTCTCAGGTGTAAAGGTAAGACCACGTAGCCAAAGCAGACATCATCCCAGAGAAACCAGAGCCTCCCCCTGTGCAGGACACATGGGGAGCAAGTCTTGGGGCTCCCCACTGATGAGAGAAGAACCACATCAGAACATGGCCATAGTGATATTAACAGGGCTATAAAGGGAGCCTTAATTACTGCACCAGGAGTCAGACCCCTGTCTTTAATCTGGGTTTAAGTGTCTATAAATTGATAGATCTTAGTGAACATGCCAAGTGAGTGACCACCCAAATGCAGCCCTAAGCTAGTGGTTGTCTTACGGCAGGAGCTGAGAAGTAAATCATTTTAAGCAAGGTGAGTATTCATCACATTAAATTTAGTAATAAAGAAAGAACTCAATAATATTCTCGCAGCCTGGCTTTCAAGTTCACTGGTTAATGGATTATTAGGTATTTTAATAGACAGTGGAAGATTGTAGAATCATGGAATTGTTTGGGTTCGAAGGGACCTCAAAGCCCATCCAGTTCTTGTTCCCCCTGCCATGGGCAGGGACACCTCCCACTGGATCAGGGAGCTCAAAGCCCCATCCAACCTGGCCTTGAACACCTCCAGGGATGGGGCAGCCACCACTGCTCTGGGAAACCTGGGCCAGGGCCTCCCTACCCTCACAGGAAAATATTCTTCCTAAAATCTCATCTCAATCTCCCCTGTTTCAGCTGAAACCCCTTCCCCCTCATCCTGTCCCTGCACTCCCTGATCCAGAGCCCCTCCCCAGCTTTCCTGGAGCCCCTTTCAGTCCTGGGAGGCTGCTCTAAGTTCTCCCCAGAGCCCTCTCTTCTCCAGGCTGAACAACCCCAATCTTTCAGCCTGTCCTCACAGCAAAGGTGCTCCAGCCCTCGAATCATCTTCATGGCCTTTCCTGTAAAACACTTATCTTCCTATTCCTGCAACACATGCATCTCAAAGAGAAACTCTCCAGAAATCCCTTCTTGGACATCACAATCCCACACATGCTTTCACAAGTCCTGGGAGGTGCTCCAGTCCTCACATGATCTTTATGGCCTCCTCTGGACTCACCCCAACAGGTCCATGTCCTTCCTGTGCTGCCAAAAGCCCGTGGATTGTCAAAGCCATACAAGATGAGTGGTTAGTGTTAGTTAAACCTTCAAATAATTTATGCAGGCCTTTGGGTAATAGGTAATTAGACATTTTAGCGTGACAAACATTGCTTCATCTGATAACAACCATAAATTCCCAATATTTCAAAGCACCTATTGCACGTTGGGCAATGACTTTCCCCTTTTCACTTTCCCAACTGCACATTTCCACCTTAAAGCTCTCGTGCCAAGCCCACAGACTGCAGACCTGTACCAAGAGAAAAACCCTACCAGCCCAGCTGAACTAATGCATTTGTCTCCTGAAATTTGGCATGAAAATGGATCATCGAAGTAAGAGGGAGAGACAGGAAAATTACAGGTTTTCAATGGCACTTTTCACAATGTCTTTCTAATCCACCATGCAGTCTCTTCAGCCTGAATGCCTTAAAGTCCATTTAGCTGGGATGGGAGCGTTAAATCCTTAATTTTACAGGGAAGCTGCGATTGGATCAAAATATCATGTTTGAACAGAACTTTTAAATCATGTACTTGAACTGGTTGGTTTGTTTAATAAAGGTCGCTCAGCACCCAGAGAGCAGGTTTGGAGATTTGATGAAGGTGAATTGTTCTCAGCAGTGTGGAGTCACTGCTGCTGAGCACCCCACGAGCTGCAGGAAACTCACTCTTATTAAAATGGTTGAAGTGACACAGTAATTGCTTGGGTGAATCTTCAAGCAAGAGTGCTGTGACTGCCACTGGCCCTCACACCTTGCCTATATGGTCAGGATGCACCCCACAACCATGGGCATCACAGGTATACTCCATGCAAGACCACCTTCCCCAGATCCAGCAGGCTCCAAAACAAATATGTAACAATTATTATCCCATTTCATCCTGGTTTTATGCCATATTTTTGTATCCCAGCATCAGGGTGTCCAGACCTACACAATGCACTTATTTTCCATGTATCCCAAAAGGCAGTAAAATGTAGAACTTTAACAGTGCAGAATTTCAAGGGAAAATGTATTTTTGCTTTTCCTCCTTCTCTCTTCTCCTCTTTAACATGTTTTGCACCACCTAACAAGACTGGGCAACCATGGGCATCACAGGTATACTCCATGCAAGACCACCTTCCCCAGCTCCAGCAGGCTCCAAAACAAATATGTGACAATTATTATCCCATTTCATCCTGGTTTTATGCCATATTTTAGTATCCCAGCATCAGGGTGTTCAGACACACACAAAGCACTCATTTTCCACGTATCCCAAAAGGCAGTAAAGTGTAGAGTTTTAACAGCACAGAATTTCAAGGGAAAACTTGTTTTTGCTTTTCCTCCTTCTCTCTTCTCCTCTTTAATATGTTTTGCACCACTAACAGGACCACACAACAACACATTCAGTACCATACTCAAAAGACCAAATTACCAGCTATGCAAAAAGAGCAGCAGGCCACCAGCCACCAGGCAGAAAATGATTCCCCCAAAGTAGCTGGCAGTTGCTTTCAAATAACAAATGAGGGTGCACAAATTATCAAAGCTCTAAGGCAGCTATTTCCAAATAACAGAGAAGCACGAAGAACTTTGCTAATCAGGGAGGACCTGGGGAAACCATTGCAATCAGTTATTTAAATACATCACAAATTGCTCATCTGTTATTAAATACGCAGAGTCCACACGTCCTACAGCATTCCAACACCACCACACTACTACAGGCAATTTTAAGGCTTTGCACAATTTCAAGCTGATTGAACGGGTTCAGAGCTCCTGTTTTTGAGCCAGACTCGGTGTGGTGTGATTTACTCAGCTCCTGATGCACCAATCCAGTCTCTCAGCCTTCTGCAGCAATGCCTTTTGCATCCTGTTCTCTGTTTGGGAACGCAAGTGAGGAGAAAAGGAGGGCTGCAAAGCTCAGGTGTCTGCAGCTGGTTTTGGACAGGTTTCACATTCAGCCACCTCAGTACAAAGTGCCAAATATGATGCTTAAAAATTGCTTAGCACAAACACAGAAAACCCTTTTGGGGGGGAATATTTTACTGAAGATTAATCCAGCCTTTTTTAAGAGAGAAAGTAAATGGATTCCCTGGACCTGAAGATTCAGCTTTGCTCTTAAGCACCCAGACAAAGCTTCATATAATCAATAAAACATGGCAAAATTTGGTGCCTTTAGCACTTCATCCATCACTCATGGGAGAGCAGGAGAAGCTCTTCCCTTAGAAGCTGAGCCCTGAACTTTCCCCAGAAGACAGCACTGGATGAGCAGCATCGCGCTCTTAGAAGATTTCATCTTCAGGCAGTGGGAATGTGTCAGGCATTGAGAGTTAATGAAGAAGGTATTTAAGAAGTACAGCTGACTAAAGTGCCAGAAAATGGTCTTTCTGTCAGATATTCCTTTTGCTCTGACATAAAACCCAAGCTGGGCTTCCTTCTGCAGCCACAATGTGTGAGGTGAGCTGCAGGATGTGCCAACAAGGCCAGGCAAGGGCAATGAGGTGGCCACAAGCCACAGGTGGGTTGGCAATAAAACAATGCACTCCGTGGTCCTACCCTGCTCCTGGGGAAACCTAAATCCAGACTATATTAAGACATTTTTTGTGAAGAGGGTGGTGAAACACTGGCCTAGGTTGCCCAGAAGGGTGGTGGATGCCCCATCCCTAGAAGTATTCAAAATCAGGTTGGATGGGGCTCTGAGCAACCTGGTTGATGTCCCTGCTCACTGCAGGGGGGTGGAACTGGATGGACTTTAAGGTCCCTTCCAACCCAAGCCATTCTACGATTCTCTGAAATAAAGCTTTCAATCAAATGCAATTTTTGAGGCCATAAAACAGCAAGGAGCATTGAAAGATAAAAATAACACAGATACAGTTTTTTAAAAATGCAAATTACTCCAGAACGTCTGGACTTTAACTGAGAGCTGCTGTCACTGTGTTTATTTGTTTGCATGCTTTTAGGAGAGAACAAGGTAGATGAGAGACATAAAGAGGGAGTGACTGGAGAGACCGAACAGCGGGAAAACACCCCCCCTACCATCCCAAGCCTTCCAAAACACAGCCCTTGATATCTCTCTTCAGCTGATTTTCAGATGAACCTGCTGGATGTGAAGGTTTATTAAGCAGTATCCACTGCATACACAAACCCCAAGTGCCAGGACACAAGGAAGCTGTTCCTGCCCAATAATATTCAAGCAAGAGCACCTCAAAGGCAGAAAGCCAGGACCAAAAACCCCTGTTGGATTTAACAATACGGACACCGTACGTGCAGAAACGCTGCTCTGCCACCATGCCACGCCAACAAAATTGATTGGTGCTCTCCTGGAAGCTGTCACTTCTGGGAACAGCACCAAGGTGTCTGGACTCAAAAGGCAACACTCAGTTAGGGACCGGCACAGCTTCCCTTGGGGCAACTGGAATAGTGTGGCCAGCAGGACAGAGGAGTTATCGTCCCCCTGTACTCGGCACTGGTCAGGCCTCACCTTGAATACTGTGTACAGTTCTGGGCCCCCAGTTTGGGAAAGATGTCAGGATGCTGGAGAGTGTCCAGAGGAGGGCAACGAAGATGGGGAAGGGGCTGGAGCACAAGCCCTCCGAGGAGCGACTGAGGGAGCTGGGGCTGTTTAGTCTGAAGAAGAGGAGGCTCAGGGGAGACCTCATTGCTCTCTACAACTCCCTAAAAGGAGGTTGTAGTCGGGCAGGGGTTGGTCTCTTCTCTCAGGTGACCAGGGACAGAACTAGAGGGCAGGGACTCAAGCTTGGTCAGGGAAAGTTTAGGCTTGATGTGAGGAAAAAGTTCTTCACTGAAAGGGTGATTGGCCATTGGAATGGGCTGCCCAGGGAGGGGGTGGAGTCACCGACCCTGGAGGGGTTTAAGGGGAGACTGGATGAGGCACTGAGTGCCATGGTTTAGATGATGGGTTGGTGTTATGTTGGGTTATAGGTTG
Organism: Tapera naevia; assembly: GCA_033556795.1. Classification (NCBI taxonomy): domain Eukaryota; kingdom Metazoa; phylum Chordata; class Aves; order Cuculiformes; family Neomorphidae; genus Tapera; species Tapera naevia. The sequence goes on from JAUMJJ010000307.1 coordinate 1,235,658, forward strand.
GACTTGATGATCTCAGAGGTCCTTTCCAACCCTATGATACTGTGATACTGGACATGGCAGCTGGTCGAACATCTTTGCAGTTGACTTTTTGCAGTACGTAGCTGTGGCTGCTATGAGTGAACACAGCAATTGGCCCCAGAGCTGGAGTTTGAGGAAAACAAAGACCCTCAATCCTTGGTGAGAGATGATGCACAAGAATATGGATCACGGGACCCAACTGGATCTTGCCTAATCAAGGGCAGTGATGGAGTCCCAGCCTCCTTCCTTACTTTCTGACCTTCCTAAGTTCAGGGCAAGACACACCAGTATGAAGTTTCCCAGTGTTTCCCCTCTGTGCCCAAAGCACAGTATTTCCAGCAACAGGGAAGAGGCAGCTTTCCTCCCTTCTCCCAAGAGGTAAATAATTACTCCACTTCTGCTGCATTGGAGACCAGGACCTCTGAATTATCCTACGGCAGAGGAACGATTACCTAAATCAACACAGGCAGCAGGAGGCTTGCCACATCCCAAACACGACTCCAAAAGCTAATGGGATTACTGTAAAGGCAAGATTATTCCATTATTTTAAAACTACAGCTGCATGACCCTTTGTATAAAGAACTCGTATATAAAGAGCCTCAAGCAAATCAATATTGCAAGAATTTGCCTACTAAAAGAGCAAAGAAAACTAATATAAAATCGTGGGAGCCTACACGCTGGGCCCACTCTCAGAGGGTGCTGAAGAGTCTCTGATCTTCCTTCCCTGGCCAATGGGGCACAGCTATCCTGGGAAAAGCTGTACCCACCTTAAAAACAAGGGCTTCTCTATACAAAGTCATCCCAAGCCTGCACAGATGTGACTCTAAAGCACAAGATGGTGGCAGCTGATTTTGCCAAGCAAGAGGCCAATGTCTCAGAGCCAGCCCAGCACGCAGATGTGCCACGCGGTACCCGGGATCAGTCAGCGCAAGCAGAGCAGGGGCTCTTCATCTTAGAAATGTGCTTGGATATAGCACATTACCCAAGACTGATGGAAGCCAATTCCCTGTCCTGGATGTGTTGATGGCCTCGTATGTCACAGAAGCTGTCCTCCTGAGCAGCCTCGTGGACTCTCCCTTATCCAAATCGACACATCCATGATAGAATCAGAGAATTATTGAACGGTTTGGATTGGAAGGGACCTCAAAGCCCATCCAGTTCCAACCCCCTGCCACGGGCAGGGACACCTCCCACTGGATCAGGGGGCTCAAAGCCCCATCCAACCTGGCCTTGAACACCTCCAGGGATGGGGCAGCCACCACTGCTCTGGGAAACCTGGGCCAGGGCTTCCCCACCCTCACAGGAAAACATTTCTCCCGAAGATCTCATCTCAATCTCCCCTCTTTCAGCTTGAAAATGTTCCCCCTCATCCTGCACTCCCTGATCAAGAGCCCCTCCCCAGCTTTCCTGGAGCCCCTTTCAGTCCTGGGAGGCTGCTCTAAGGTCTCCCTGGAGCCTTCTCTTCTCCAGACTGAACAACCCCAACTCTCTCAGCCTGTCCTCACAGCAGAGGGGATCCAGCCCTTGGATCATCAGCCAATCCTTTGTCTTTGCCTCACTTTCTCCTCCACTTTTGTCCACATCCATTTTTCCCCATCTGCTGTCCTTTGCCTGTGATACAGTCTCACAGCACAGAAAACCAATTCTGTGCCACAACAGAAAATGTTATTTATTCATTTCCACCAGGCACCACATCTGTGCTTCCTTTGTCTTGAGTCACTTATTTTAATACACTCCTGCCTCTCTTACAGGGCAGGTAGATAATTGTTATCTATCTCTCTATAATTGCAGCAAATGCTCATTAATTAATACAACACAGAAACTGCCTGATGAAATCCCATTTTATTTGTCACCTGGGCTTCTGAATGACTACAAGACAGACCCAGCTACCTCCTTGGCTATCAGAAACCACAAACTTTGAAAATGAAAAGCTCCTTTTTAGTTGAGAACATTTTAAAGAGAGAAGCTGGTGAGCTGGGATGAGACACACAGATGCAATACTTTAGACTCCATCTTGATGCCTTTATAGGAAGCAAAGCATGGCTTAACTATTTAGCATTTTTAAGCCAAAGAATTGCCCAGCACTGCTGGAAAACTCCAGGTGAGGCAGGTTTGTACTTGAGAGCTGTTGGATGATATTGATAATACACATGGGAGTCTTAAATTACTCTCATAAGCATGGGATACCTCGAAGAACTGTGCGTGTGTCACATGTTAAGGTGAAGATTTGGGGGCTACTTCAGTAAGAGGGCAGAGATGTCCCTACAGCAGCCACAAGTTTGCTTTTCTTCCTTTTCCCTCTTTGTTCCCACGCTGGTGCTGGCTTTTGCTGTTCATCCTCCCAACACCCAGGCTGGTCCCAAGTTCACATTCATCACCCTCACTGATGCTCCCACACAGGGCTCAGTCTGGTTCATGGACCTGCCAGGCTCCTGCTTAAAAACCCCTCTGAGATACCCCTGGGCCACTACAGCTTCAACATCCCAAGTCCTGCTGGGCTTATGGCCAGAAAGTCATAGCCAAAGCCATGGTGTGGGCAGCGTTTTCACCCCAGTTTGTGCTGTATAAAGACACAGAAGAGCAAGAAAGCTCTTCTACAACCATTCTGAAATCCAAAGACAGATACCTCTGTATCAAGAAGCATGTGACAACCAGGAATAATACTTGACCCAGACAGCATCTGCTTCCACCACGAGATGGTCCACCCTCTCCAGAGGAAACCTTGCAATAAACACAAGTTTCTTCCAGAACTGAAAACCTTTTGCCTCAGGCATTTCACGAGCTGGCAGCAAAATGCAGTCACACACATTGGGGTGTAAGTTCTTTGCTATTTTTCAGGTTATTATTATTATTATTATTAGCTTATTTTCAGCAAATAGTTTAAGTGCACTTCATAGTAGCTGAAAACTAAAATTAAGCTGGGTTAGAAAAGCAACTAAGTATTTGATTAATTTTCTTTAAAGAGCAGCCATCATGGCCAAGCAGTGATTTCTCTAGCAGCTACTAATTCACATTTTTTGGCTGCATGTTTGCCTATCTCCTTTTTGATGGAGACAGGATTTAAGTCACAGCAGAGTGGAGTCCGATTGGCACTTTTAAAATTGCTATTAAAGAGAGAGATTTCAGGATGGTGTCAGCCCGATGGTTAAACTGTGCTGCATTTGGCATGAGCAGAAGACAGTTTTGCAGAGCTTCTTATGCAAAAGTACTACAGGTAGAGTTCAGATATCTGGGCTGTACAGAGAGGCTCAGGTCACACCTGTAGAAATGAAAAATTGTTTGCAAATATGGCTGAGAATCTGTAAGTTTCAGGGAAAATACTTAGGAATCAGTCATAGAAGCCAACAGGCTCAAGGATTTGAGGAACAGAAGGAGAGGAAATGGGCTCAAGTTGCATCAGAAGAGGTTTAGTTTGGATATTGGGAAAGATTTCTTTACTGACAGAGTGGTGAAGCCCTGGGAGAGGCTGCCCAGGGCAGTGGGGGAGTCTCCAGCCCTGGAGGGGTTCAAAAAACCTGTGGATGTGGCATCTGGGGACATGGCTCAGCGGGCACGGTGAGGTTGGACTGATGGTTGGACTGGATGAGCTTAGAAGTCTTTTCCAACCTGAATGACTCTGTTCATTTTTTGAGGATTATTTTATGATAAAAACAAGTCTCTGAAGAACAAGTCTTACGAGAAGCAGCTGAGGGAGCTGGGGTTGTTTATCCTGGAGGAGGCTGAGGGGAGACCTCATCCCTGTCTCCAACTGCCTGAGAGGAGGTTGTGGGGAGGTGGGGGTTGGTCTCTTCTTCCCAGTGACAGGGGATGGGAGGAGAGGATATGGCCTCAAGTTGTGCCAGGGGAGATTCAGACTGGACATCAGGAAAAATTTCTTCATGGAAAGGGTTCCCAGGCCCTGTCAGAGGCTGCCAGGGAGAGGGTGGAGTCCCCATCCCTGGAGGGGTTTAAAAGATGGGCAGATGAGTTTCTTAGGGATCTGGTTTAGCAGTGGACAGGGACGGTTGGACTCGATGACCTCAGAGGTCTTTTCCAACCAGATGATTCCATGATTCTAAGAAGGGGGAGGGTAGGACACAGGGAAGAAAGAAGAGAGTTGAGGGGAGAACCTGTGTCTGTGGAGGGAAGAAAGTGCCAGTGCAGGATCCCAAGGCTCGTCCCCTGGGGCAGAGAAGTGGCTCTGTCACCTCATCCCCAGCTGGGCACTCACAGAGCTGGTGGTTGGTGATGGTGAAGGTATGAGCACACGTTTGGAGGACAGAGTGCAACGGAGCTGCAAAGTGGAGATGAGCCTGGGAATTCACCCACGTAACACAGACAAGTTAAGGCAGAAGCATCCGTTCCCAGTAAGAGGAGGAACCAGAGTTTTATGTAGTTTGCTCTCTCAACACAAACATACAATGATTCACTGAGTGGGCATTACCTAATCCAGATTAAAGCCTCGATGCATTGAGCTACACAAAGAAATGGAAGAGCTGAGCCACGGGAAGAGACACACAGTTATTTCCCCTCTGCAGAGCAATGACAGGTGAGGATCTTTTAGATATCGATGTGGAAAACAGAAGTGATGGAAAGCAGAGGGTGAAGAGAGAGCTCCAGGAAACACATTAATTGGAAACCCTGGCAAAATATAGGTTATTGTCAGTGCACAGAAACCATGTCTGGGGAAGCAGGTATAAATCAATAGGGTGTCATTGATTTCAACAGAGATGCAACAGCTCTGACACTTGAGAAGAGTACAAGAAGCCTCCACCTTCCAGAGGTCTTTTCTAGTTGACAAAACAGGCAAAGCAGAAAAGAAATGACAGTGCTTTGCCCACTTCCCAAGCTCTGCTCTGAGCTTGAAACCACCAAGAGCAAATGTCCATCAAGGGAAGTCCTCAAGACCTCAGCAAGAGAAGAGGGTGATCTCGGGGAGCAGGGGAGAGGAGTCAGTGCCTAAGGCTGGACCTCTGAAATGCCACCACCCAGACCTAACAGCAGAAATGCAGTGGAGGCAGGAAAGACACCAGAAAGCACATGATGCTCCTCATTCTGCAGGACAGGGGCTCTCGCTACCTCAGCTCTGCAGAAGGTGTGGTTCAAGGGTGGGATGCAGAAACCATCCTCACATCCTTCACATAAACCATTCCAAGGGCTGCATAAGGTCAAGTACTTAACAGGGGTAGGAAAGAAGGCTATGTGGTGCTGAGATCACCTAAATTCCCCTGTCAAAGGGCCTGGCAGCTTTCTCCTTCTTTCCCTCAGGACACACACAGCTGTCAGGACCATGACCTGGTGATTCCTAAGGACTGCGGCAAAGCTGGATGTGTGATAGATAAGCCATGTCTCAGGTTTCAAAGTGTGTTGGGTTGACCCTGGTTGGGTGCCAGGTGCTCACCAAAGCCACTCTGTCACTGCCTCTCCTCAACGGGATGGGGAAAGAAAGTATGAAAGGCTCATGGGTTGAGATAAGGACAAGGAGATCACTCATCAGTTACTGTCATGGGCAAAACAGACTTGACTTGAGGAAAGTAGTTTAATTTATGATCAATCAAATCAGAGTAGGAGAATGAGAAATAAAATCAAATCTTAAAAACACCTTTTCCCCACCTCTCCCATCTTCCCAGACTCAACTTCATTCCCAATTTTCTCTACATCCACCCACTTACTGGTGCAGGGGTTGGAGAATGGGGGTTGCAGTCCGTTCATCACACGTTGTCTCTACCAGTCCCTCTTGCTCAGGGGGAGGATTCCTCACCCTTCTCCCCTGCTCCAGCTTGGGGTCCCTCCCATGGGGGACAGTCTGCCATGAACTGCTCCAACATTGAGGCCTCCCCACAGAGAGGAGTTCTTCATGAACTGCTCCAGCGTGGTTCCCTTCCATGGGATGCAGTCCTTCAGGAACTTCTCTAGTGTGAGTCCTCCATGGGGTCACAAGTCCTGACATCTTCAGCCTGGGCTTCTCTCTCCGTGAGTCCACAATTCCTGCCAGGAGCCCGCTCCAACACAGGCTTCCCTGGGGTCACATCCTCCTTTGGGTACATCCACCTGCTCCAGCATGGGGTCCTCCTCAGCTGCACATGGATATCTGCTCCACCACGGACCTCCATGGGCTGCAAGGGCACAGCCTACAACACCATGGTGATCCCCACAGGCTGCAGCAGACTCTCAGCTCCAGTGCCTGGTGCACCTCCTCTCCCTCCTTCATCATTGGTTTTGGTGTCTCCAGAGTTGTTTCCCTCACTCCTCTCTCTGCGATTGCTGTGGCACAGAAACATTTTCCCCTCCTTAACTATGTAATCCCAGGGGTGCTCCCACCATCATTGATGGGCTCAGCCTTGGACATGACCAGGTCTGTCCTGGAGCTGGCTGTCACTGGCTCTGTCAGACACGGGGACAGCTTCTGGCAGGTTCTCACAGAAGCCATTCCTGTAGCCTCCTCATCACCTTGCCAAGCACACCCAATACCTAAAGCATCCTTCATTTTCACTGGAGGACAGGTCAGCTCAATACAAATCTGCAGAATGCTCTCCAACTGACTGCAAAGGCTTTCAAATGAAACAACAGGCAACTTTAAAAGACCAAGCTAAATGCACTCTGAGCACCAAGTTCCTCACCCGTGCACCCATGGAAGCCAAGTACCAAAATAAAGTGTCACAGTGATGGAGTGTGCTCAAGACAGAGCTTCCATGCTCCACAAAGAATGTCCTTTAGAAAATCACCCATATTTATATGATTACAAGAGTTCATCTTGGCTTTTGTTCACCTTGGCTTTCTTTCTGTGATAGGATATAACCATGAAAAACAACCTCAGCAAGGTGGCTAATAATTATACCATCAGAGGGTATCGATTCTTCGCATCCTGAGGGCTGCAGAAGCTCTCTGAATGAGGCACTGCCCAGGTCTTCAGACAGGAGCTGGCTGGGGTTTCCACGTGGAAGGAGGTTGTGGTGAGGTGGGTGCTGGGCTCTTCTCCCCAGTGACAGGTGATAGGATGAGAGGAAATGGCCTCAAATTGCACCAGGGGAGGTTCAGATTGGACATCAGGAAAAACTTCTTCACCAAAAGGATTCTCAGGCACTGGCAGAGGCTGCCAGGGAGGTGGTGGAGTCCCTATCCCTGGAGGGGTTTAAAAGACAGGTGGATGAGGTGCTCAGGGATCTGGTTTAGTAATGGACAGGGACAGTTGGACTCGATCTCAGAGGTCTTATAACCAGATGATTCTGATTCTCCATGCTCTCAGAAAATTAAGCAGCAGAAGGTACTAAAACACTGCTGTAAGGTAATGGCAGGGTCTTCTCCCCACCCCAGAACTGTCTCGTTCCACTCAATGAAGAGCAAAGCACAGGAAGGCTAAGGACAAACCAGCAACTGTCAGATGCTCCTGAGGCACCGTAATTACGAAAACACTATTGCAATACATGAAATAATATTTTCTGCCAGAGAGACACTTGCTCAGAGCTTTAAAATCTCATCATATTACAAGAATTTGTGATCATGATGCACTCCAGGAAATAATGAATAAATAAGGCCCTCCATAACTTTACATCTTAAATATCTCCCTCACTCTTATATAGCCATGGAACATTAGAGGAGGAACACCATTGCACACAGAAAAGCACCCACACACGTAGCCATTTGTGCTCTGCCTCTTCATTTCTCTTTTGTGACATCTAGAGATGTCTATTAGGCACAGAAAACAGTATTCTGCATTACCTAACAAATGAAAACACCCATGACTTTTAAATTACAGCAAGATCACAGTGAAGAGTTAGAAAAAGAGCTTATTTAGGCTACTTGACAGCCCATTTGTCCTCTTCCAAACCTGCGTGGAGCACAAGGAAGCTGATAGCAGAGTAATGACACCTAACAAGCACATTTAACTGTTGCACAGGATGGATTTGATGCTCCAAGGAAGAGACTTAAATTAGTCTGAGTTTCAGCATCCTCAGCCTCCACCCAGTCCAACATGGTCCGTGCATCGATGCCAATCCACGGCACCCAGGCACCCCAGGTGTGCAGCACAGACCCCCCTCCACATGGGAGCTGAATAAACAAACCTTGCTCCAACCAGAGCAAGAAAGAGATTTCCAGGCTCTTGTGCTCAGCAGGAAAACGGCCTCGAAGAGGCTGGGAAGGTGGAGAGGACAAGGGCAAGACTGAGGCCACAGCCACTCCTGTGCTGGCTGCAGCTTTTCCCAGCTACACCAGTATCTTGAGGTCCAGCAGAGCTCCAGCTTCTACCAAACCCATCTAAGCCAGCAGAAGGTCCCACCTAGGAAGTGAGGGGAAGACCCTCAGCCTACTTCCAAAGCAGGCAAGGCCAGCAAAGGAGACCGACAGCAGAAGAAATTGAGATACTTGGACAAGGACACACCTGCACAGCCAGGGACTGACAGTCCACAGGCAGATGGGATGCAAACACAATCATTTCTAAATTCCAGCCCCATGTTCACATGCCTGGGGAAGAGCAAGGAGGTCAGCTTGGGCTCGGTCCCTGCATTCTAGCTGAGCACAGGCAGCTCCAACTTGAGTCTCCCCACACCCTACAAGGGCTGCACACAAACTAGCACTACAGGTGCATCCCAGCCCAATGATGACTTCTCCAACAGCAGATCAAAAACTGATATTCCACGAGAAACCATCCAGCAAGTTTAGCATACACATCACAGAATCATTGAATAGTTTGGGTTGGAAGGGACCTTAAAGCCCATCCAGTTCCAACCCCCTGTCATGGGCAGGGACACCTCCCACTGCATCAGGTTTCTATCACAGATTTTGTTTTCTGCTGCCTGTTAGAGGCTCCACTAAAGAAGTGATGAAAAATGTTCAACCAAAAAGAACACTGTAGTCTCCAATACCTTCTAGGGAGGATCATTCTGGTCATTTCACTGTTTCTTGACAAGGTAACCTGACTTGAGGGTCAGTCCTAGCAGCCAAGAGCACGAGCAAGCAGCCCAAGTAGGACCCTTCCATATGGTCATGGAGGAAAAAGGCACACCCTGGGGCCAGCTGCCTCTCTTAATTGTCTCTACAACCATGGATGGAGCCCAGGTGGAGCCTCTTCTCATCAGCTGAATCAGGCCTATTTGTGGCAAAAGGCAAAATGGCAAAATAATGAGAGTTATACCACTAAAAATAATTAAGTGAGTGGGAAATCCATTCCCAGCCAATTAATGGAAGAGGCAAGCACTGAGTGATTATGAGTCAAGACCATATTCAGCTTTTCTCAGCTCATCTGGCTTTCATCAACAAGAAGAAAAAGGGGGGAAAAAAGTGGTTTTTCATTAAAAATAATTGGATAACAAGTACCTTTATCCCCCCCCCATGGGAACCTGAGAGGGGAACAGGGCTCAAACTTCTCTGAACAGCATAAAAAGTGCCCTGAAAGGACTCTTTCCACAGTACAAGAGAAGAGGTGTTTGGAGCAGGGACCTGCAAAGAAAGGGCACAGATCCCACCACAACCTGAGTCAGGGTAAGATTTTGACCCTACTGACTCATATAATAAAGCTATAAAAAGATGGTCAGCCTGATGGTAAAATACATCAATCACATCCCTAGAAAAGGTGCAAATGTACATTTGGTGGAAGATTCCTGAAACACAGATGTTTCTTCAGGCCTTTTAATGAGAGTTACATCCAACTGTTCAGAGCCCAGCACAGCCTCATGAATCTTTGGGTGTCTGATCCCCACAAACACACCCCTGGGATCATCAGCTAAAGAAAGAAGTGCTGCCTCAGAATTGCTTGACAAGGGTAGCTTCACAGAATCATAGAATGGTTTGGGTTGGAAGGGACCTTAAACCCATCCAGTTCCACCCCCCTGCCATGGGCAGGGACACCTCCCACTGGATCAGGGGGCTCCAAGCCACATCCAACCTGGCCTTCAACACCTCCAGGGATGGGGCAGCCACAGCTTCTCTGGGCAACCTGGGCCAGGGCCTCCCCACCCTCATAATGAAGAATTTCTTTCTGATGTCCAACCTAAATCTCCCCCCTTCCAATTAAAAGCCCTTCCCCCCATCCCATCACTCCAGGCCCTTGTAAAAAGCCCCTCCCCAGCTTTCCTGGAGCCCCTTTCAGTCCTGGGAGGCTGCTCTAAGGTCCACCCAAAACCTTCTCTTCTCCAGGCTGAACAACCCCAACTCTCTCAGCCTGTCCTGATCACAGCATTCATCATCACAGCTGAAGAAGCAGACATTGTAGAAATACCCAGGTATCTCACTGGATAATTCACAGGTGGAAAGAGAGTCTAAATGCACCAAATAAATTGTCTACAGGGGACAGTTTCCCCTAAGCACAAGTAGAAAAAGCTGCTGGAAACAGAGAACAAAGTGTCAGCATTTCACTTTGAGATGTGAAACTGGAGCTGACAACACTGTGATTTATGGAGAACCAAGGCCTGTTTGGAGAGAGAGAAGTTTACAGGAGCTGTGCCAGCAGAGGTGAACACTTGGGACTCAGCTCTGCTCGTCATCCAATTGTAAGGGCTAATATTTTATAAGTGTAAGAGATAGGCAATGACCTTCTCCTTCAGAGTCCAAAATTGTTTCTGGGTTGAGCCTTTTAAAAACAAAAAGAGATATATTTGTCTGAGCACAATATGTCTAAGATCTTATCTACAACCTAGTAATTCACTGGCAGAAGACTTGGGTGAAAAGATTTAAGAGCACTGCTTGCATTGCATGAGCCTCCCCTTACAAATACTGGTTTAGGAGCTCAGGGTTCACCTTGACCTGGAAGGTACAACTGCAGTACCAAGAGATTAAATACCAGACTGCTCCAGGGCTACACAGCATCCTTCCCCCTTGGATGAGGGTGCTGAATAAAGATACATCAAACCATCCCACCTGCATGACATATTCCTGAAAACTATAGCCAGCTCCCAAATTCACTAACACAGACTCCAAGCTATTGCCAGTAGGTCAAGGTCAGGGGATTCTTCCCCTCTTTTCCACTCTGCTGAGACCCCACCTGGAGTCCTGTGTCCTGTCTGGAATCCCCAACATAAGAAGAATATGAAACTGTTGGAGAGCGTCCAGAGGAGGCCTCGGAGATGATCCAGGGGACTGGAGCCCCTCTGCTATGAGGACAGACAGAGAGTTGGGGTTGTTCAGCCTGGAGAAGAGAAGGCTCTGGGGAGACCTCAGAGCAGCCTCCCAGGACTGAAAGGGGCTCCAGGAAAGCTGGGGAGGGGATTTTTCCAAGGACCTGGAGTGATGGGATGATGGGGAATGGCTTTAAACTGGAAAGAGGAAGATTTAGATGAGACATTAGGGAGAAATTCTTCACGATGAGGGTGGGGAGGCCCTGGCCCAGGTTGCCCAGAGCAGTGGTGGCTGCCCCATCCCTGGAGGTGTTCAAGGCCAGGTTGGATGGGGCTTGGAGCCCCCTGATCCAGTGGGAGGTGTCCCTGCCCATGGCAGGGGGTGGAACTGGATGGGCTTTGTGTTTGTGGTTCCTTCCAACCCAAAGAGTTCTTTGATTCTACGACTGTGCCATCAACATGGCTCTGGTGAAGCCTGACCAGAGGGACCAGAATTTCTGGGGTAGTCATAGAATCACAGAATCATGGAAAAGGCCTTTGAGATCAAGTCAAGACTTCCATGAAGATGTTAGAGTTGAATTGCAATTGCATCATATTTTTTGTGCCAACCTTTTGATTAACCAGATATTTCCTTTGCTAGTGTGGTTTATCCCCAGCTGTGGACACAATGCCTTGACATCACTGAACCAACACAAACCACATCAAGCTATGATTTCTGTCCTTCAGCACCAGGGGAGGACCTCAGGGTGAGGAAGTCACGAGTCCCACCTGAGAATTTTTCCATCCGTGGAGCTCCAGAGGTTCATATTGGCTGAAGTAGTTTGGATACGAGGAATCTTTAGGTGCCATAGACTTCACTGGATGAAATTTATGATCCTACACACCTACAGGGTTGGACCTCATCTGCACAGGATTGCAGGTGCTGGACTAGCACACAGATGCTCTTCTGATTGGTTAGACCACTACTGCAGCAGATGCAGTTATCTCTGGGCCAGCTGCTGCCCTTGTAGGAAGGAACAAAAAGGGTGCTTAAGCAGCTCTGGCTCCTTAAGGGTGGGATTTAAACCTCATCGCTGGCTCTTCATGCTTGGCTGCTGTTGGAAAACTCACAGATAGTGATTTTAAAACCTCGGGTTATCCCCTTGACTAGCTTTCTGCAGTGGCAGTTTCAGTCCCAGTTTCCTTTCCCTTCCTATCCTGTTCTCTGCAGCTTTGGTTCTTGAGCAAAGAAAGCTACCAATGAAACACCATGGCAGAAAAGGTGCAAATCTTGTCCTGGGTCTGCAGAGGGGCTTTCTGTTTGACTGAGCTGGGATGTATCAAGTGCTGTGTCAGGGCTGATGAGAGGATACCAGTGCTGGGGGAGTTTGTGGTGGAAGAGAGACACAGGAGCTGACAAACCATCACACGCCATGATGAGAACACTGGCCCAGGTTGCCCAGAGCAGTGGTGGCTGCCCCATCCCTGGAGGTGTTCAAGGCCAGGTTGGATGGGGCTTGGAGCCCCCTGATCCAGTGGGAGGTGTCCCTGCCCATGGCAGGGAGTTGGAACCGGATGGGCTTTGAAGTTCCTTCCAACCCAAACTGTTCCATGATTCTATGAGTAAGGGCAGGGTGGTTCAAAATTGGTGGAGGGAAACCCAGATATTCACAAACCATGGAAAGTATTTACAAACCTGAGGATATCATGGTGCTCCAGGAAGGTAGCACAGAGTTGTTTTTGTCTTGCCCAGACGCCAGTACTCCTTCTTTTGACACCCCTGCGAGAGGAGGATGGAAGACCTGGCACTTAGACATTAACAAACCAGCTGGGAAACAGCATCACTGTTTCTGGATCCTTAATCACTCAAGCCATGACAAGAGTTAATGGTCCCTGAAGCTTTCCTAGCAAATGTTCCTTGACATGCCATTTTCTGCATCCCAATGATAGATGGGGACTGAGAAGTCACTTTATGACAAGCCTTCCCAATTATTTAATCAGGCAGATTCTAATAACTTGGGGAAGTCCTCTAGAGACATAAAAGAATAAACACAGTTTCTTTTTTATTCTGTGAGTAGCTGGAGAGGAAAATGGATTGTCTCCTCTCCCAGTGCCTGCCAGGTTTGGCTTGGGGACAGTGAGTTTCTGCATTTCTGTCTCCATATTTATAGCTTTTTGAACTGCAAGTGAAAACAATAAATGAAAATTACTGTTTATTGTTTCTGTAATACAAACACGGTCAAGAAAAGTTGCAGTTGTATCAAGAGCTGGGAAGAGGGCTGGGAACAAGGCAACGTGTTGGACCGTGAGGACAGTGGGCTTAGCAAGTCTCATAGACCCTTCCTTTTGGTGTCCCTCTCTTCAGAATGTAACTAATTTTTGGATGAAGATCACTGCTGAGACTCTGTTAAGCTCTGAAAACAACAGGACTCTGCTGTGAGGACAGGCTGAGAGAGTTGGGGTTGTTCAGCCTGGAGAAGAGAAGGCTCTGGGGAGACCTTAGAGCAGCCTCCCAGGACTGAAAGGGGCTCCAGGAAAGCTGGGGAGGGGCTCTTATTCAGGGAGTGCAGGGACAGGACCAGGGGAAGGGTTTTCAGCTGAAAGAGGGGAGGTTGAGATGAGATCTTAGGAAGAAATGTTTTCCTTGTGAGGGTGGGGAGGCCCTGGCCCAGGTTTCCCAGAGCAGTGGTGGCTGCCCCATCCCTGGAGGTGTCCAAGGCCAGGTAGGATGGGGCTTGGAGACCCCTCATCCAGTGAGAGGTGTCCCTGCCCATGGCAGGGGGTGAAAATGGATGGGCTTTGAGGTCCCTTCCAACCCAAACCATTCCATGATTCTAGGAGTTGCCAGGTGGAAGCTCTTCTGTCCACTGAATTAAGCAGAACTGTAGAACTACATTACCACTACGATATTCAATAGCTTTCTCATGTAAAATCACCAAATCAAAGCATTTTAGAAGAGACCCAGGGCTTTCACTTCATGCCACTGACTTGCAGGAGCAGTACAGCCTGCTTCCTGCACGCTGCACCAAAAAGAACCCACATTTGGACATAGTTAAGTACTCGGGCACCTCTGTAAGTTATTATGCAGCTACATAACAACCAATCTGCTCATTTGTGCTGGAAGCAGGGGTCAGGCTTCGGCCAGAGCAATTCTACTGCTACAAATGCATGTTTTGTTGTCCTTTATTTCTCTTCTCATTCACTCTGGAGTGGGATACAATTTACAGCCGTAGTACGTGTACAGCAGCCAGCACTTTTTTGCATTGCAAACACACATATATATGCAGGGGAGAGAAAGGAGACTGTAATATATGCTGGGCTCTGTCCAATATATCTGTAACATCCCCCTTCTATCTCTTGAAAGATACACCAAGCCGGGCACGCCAAAAGCAGAGAACATAAATCTGAGTGTAACACAAAGTCACTTGCATTAAGCCAAGGACACCTTCAGCCTATTCCTGATGCCAGGCCAAAAGCCAGTTGTTTCCCAGCCTTCCGCTGCCCGTTTAGAAAACAAGAACAGGAGCTGTGGGCATTAAATGGTTAATCCAGGCTGTTTGCTGAAGATACCTCTCCACAAATGTTGTGCCATCTGGTGCTCTTCAAAAGCTGAAGGAGTGGGTGCCGTATTTTCATAACAATACACCCTTCCTCTCTCATTGATTAATAACCTGAAGCTATTTTGTCTTTGTTCTTTTGTATTTTAAAATATTTGTACGAAGGCTTTTCAACGTGAAATCCAGTAATTATCTTAAGAGCTGAGTCAATAGGTTCTTCGGGCAGAGAAATTACACATTAAGCTGAAGAGTAAAAAGCTCAATAAAAAGCATCTCTGCACCAGGTCCAAGATCACCAAGGTCCTGTTTTTGCCCCATGAGCCTTTTTACAGATGCCATTCAGAAGCAAGAAGGTTGGATGCCACCACTGAGGAGCTGCTACCAGAAACCAGGTGCACCATCATCTTGTATCCACCCAAAATCACAGGAAGTCAACTTACACCACCCCAATGTCCACACTAAGGCCAGGGCCACATCAAGCCAAGGTGGGTAAATCGCCCTCAGACGACACCTTGAACCTGCTCAAGGGGGGACAGAAGAGACATGGATGAAGGACTTGAAGGTTTATTGATGAAGTTTGCTGATGACACAAAACTGGGGGGAGCTGTGAACACTCCTGGGGGCAAAGAGGCCCTGCAGAGAGATCTGGACAGACTGGAGAGCTGGACAATCACCAGCTGTGTGAGATTAAACAAGGGCAAGGGCCGGGTGCTGCCCCTGGGACACAGCAACCCTGGACACACGGACAGCCTGGGCTGGGAGAGGCTGGAGAGCAGCCCTGGGGAGAGGGACCTGGGGGCTCTGGGCCATGGCAAGCTGGCCATGAGCCAGCAGTGCCCTGGCAGCCAAGAGGGCAACCGTGTCCTGGGGGGCATCCAGCAGGGCATCGCCAGCCGGGAGAGGGAGGGGATTGTCCTGCTCTGCTCTGCACTGGGGAGGCCCCACCTGGAGCACTGGGGGCACTTTGGGCACCACAGGGTAAAAAGGACATCAAAGCACTGGAGAGTGTCCAGAGGAGGCCCCAAAGCTGGGGAAGGGTCTGGAGGGGAAGTGTGTGAGGAGAGGCTGAAGTGCCTTGGGCTGTTCAGCTGGAGAAGAGGAGCCTGAGAGGGGATCTCAGAGCTGTTTGTGCCTTCTCCCAAGGGAGGGAGGGGAAACAGGGGCTGAGCTCTGCTCTCTGGGGACCTGGGACAGGACTGGAGGCAATGGCAGGAAGATGTGCCAGGGCAGGGGGAGATTGGGCATTGGGAAGAGGTTCTTCCCCCAGCGGGTGGTGGAGCACTGGAACAGCTCCCCAGGGAAGCAGTCAGGGTCCCTGCTCTGCCAGCATTCCAGAAGCATTTGGCCACTGCCCTCAGTCCCACGGGGTGAGTGTTGGCAGTGTCCTGGGCAGGGACAGCAGTTGGACTCCATGGTCCTTGTGGGGTGCCTTCCAACTCTGGTAAGTCTATGACTCTATGACCCACTGCTCTTCTCATCTCTGCCTTTCCTGCCCAAACACCCTCTTTCCCACTCCACTGCCTTCCCTCAGCAGCTGGGGAGCTGCTGCAAAGCCTGAGTGTGAAGTCAGCCAAAAACATCTGCTCCAAGCCTCCTCCTTGGGCTGTTGGGCTGCAGGGTTGCCCTCTCCTGAAAGCAATGGGAAGGAAAAGCCACAGAGGAAACACCACACACACCCCCAAACCAGATGTCCATGCTCCACCTACTTTCAGTGGTTCCCTAGCCAACAAGGTAAAGAAAATTCCTAAATTTAGTCATAATGCTAAAAAAAAAATAAGCAGAGGGAAAACAAAGGTAATTCCTGATAATAACTGAACTGAGAGTTGGTCTATGTGTGCTTGCATGTGGGTTAACAGCAGCACCCCTTTAACTATCTATAATAATAATGTGAGCAAGGGATTTGCCTTCGATGTCAAAGGCAAAAATCCCTCTTTAATTTAACATCTAAAAGATCCAGCTCACCGAGGCAAAGCCCTTTTACTTCCAGCAGATGAATAGCACATGAACAGGGAGCACGGCTAAAAATGCATAACTGGAAGATGATTTAAATAGTGCAGTTTATAGTGGGTACAATTAATAGCCAATTTCTCATAAACTTCCCCAGAAGATGTGATTTTTTTCCAACAGGAAACCTTGTTACACCAAGTGATTCCAGTTTTATGCTGGGAAACCAAATTATCTTCTTTCACATTACCAAAGGTTTCAGCAGCTGTAAAAGGTAAAAGTTGCATTTCAATGAAAGCAGACTTTCCCTCCATGATTGTCCCATGCACCAGCAGGGCCTGGAAGAAGAAACATCAAATACTGGGAAACCTGTGACAAAATTAAGAGCAACCCACCATCAGTATAACTTAAAATATCATAGAATGGTCCTCAAAAATCATCCAGTTCCAAACCCCCTGGCATGGGCAGGGACACCTCCCACTGCATCAGAGGGCTCAAAGCCCCATCCAACCTGGCCTTGAACACCTCTAGGATGGATGTTTTCATCCTTTGACACACAGTACCTTTTGGATTTAAAGCAGAGGGTGGAGATCATGACAGAGCAGCATATCCAGCACCAAATTTGATCAATCAACTTGGTTTCCCACAAAATACACACCCACCTGCCCCTTCAGCACGTATCCACCTTTTCCAGCCTTGGCAGAAATTTCCCCTTTTCCTCACAGTTTCCTCTCCCTCTTCTACCTGTTATGTTGTGACAAAGTTCCCAAGTACAAACAGAGTGACCCTCATCAAGCAATAAAGAAACAAATCCTCCATTTCCTGTCTGACAGTTGGTGTGCAGATGCTTCACTGGCTTTACTGTTTAGCCATGAAACCTTCATCGTAAGTGTCATTTGGCTTTAATTTTGCAATAAGGTAATTATAGCACCGTGCTTATTAAAAACAGACTCCATCACAGCCGACGTTGACTGATGTTGGGTAGAGTTGGAACTTGACAGCCCAGTAGGATGAGCAAGTGCATCAGGGTGCTAACGACATTATATTGCAAATGCTGTTTATTTTCTGTCAGCTCTAAACTATGCAGTAAATAACACATTATGAAAAAAAAGGGAGATCCAGAAATAACATTAGGTTAAAATGGAACCATCAATTATCCCTCTTTCTTCAGCTTTTAGGAGATTTCTCTCCTTTTTTAAATCTCTCTTTTTTTAAAAAATTTCTCTCTTTTTTATCTTCAAGGGCTTGTGCAGGTTTCTTTCTTTATTCATTAATTGCTTTCTTCTGAATCCTCTGTTCTGCTTCAGTGCCCATAAATCAATGTAAAAAAGATAAAACGCTACTGTTACACAACGAGTGTAAAACTGTATTTAAATAAAGTCCTTTTTGCACGCATTTTCTCCCATCCCAGCTCCAAAAACATCCATTCCCACTCAGATAAAGGCCACTTTCCCAACTCTGAAGTGGAAATGCCTGTCCCCTGTTACAAACCCCTCCCAGAGCAGCTTGCCAGAGGGCAAGCACACAGTCCTGTGGATCACAAAATCATTGAAGTTAGAAAAGAACTAGAGGGCAGGGACTTAAGCTTCATCAGGGAAAGTTTAGGCTTGATATGAGGAAAAAGTTCTTCACTGAAAGGGTGATTGGTCATTGGAATGGGCTGCCCAGGGAGGGGGTGGAGTCACCGACCCTGGAGGGGTTTAAGGGGAGACTGGATGAGGCACTGAGTGCCATGGTTTAGATGATGGGTTGGTGTTAGTGTTGGTGTTGGGTTATAGGTTGGACTTGATGATCTCAGAGGTCCTTTCCAACCTTGTGATACTGTGATACTGCGACTTCTGAGCTCATCCAGTCCAACCATCAGCCCAACCCCACGGTGCCTGCTGAACCATGTCCCCAAGTGCCACCTCTAAACACTTTTTGAACCCCTCCAGGGATCCCTCACTGCCCTGGGCAGCCTCTGCCAGGGCCTCACCACTATTTCAATGCAGAAATTTTTTGTAATATCCAATCTAAACCTCCCCAGTGCAACTTGAGGCCCCATCCCTGGAGATACTCATGGCCAGGTCAGATGGAGCTGTGAGCACCCAGATCCAGGGGGAAGTGTCCCTGCCCATGGCAGGGGGATTGGAACTGGATGGGCTTTAATGTCCCTTTCAACTCAAACTGTTATATATGATCTTAGTGTAAACTGGAGCACTTTGTATGCTCCTCTCAACCACAATTAAAGGATTGAGACACTCACAAAAGCAAACCAGGAAAAATGCCCTTGTCACTTGAATTAACTCTGCTTGGAAATTTTTCAAAGTGCTGGTGTTGAGCAGTGAGTTTTTTCATCCAACTCTGAATGTTTTCAAACCCTCACTAATGTCAGTAATATTTTATTTAGGCAAAAGCACTTCAATAACATTGATGTGTCCTATTCCTCCACTTCCAAAATGATTTGATTTCTCCTATGAACAACTTTTCTTTTTTTTTTTAAATTAAACACATTTCCTAAGGAAAAACAAAAGCCATCCAATTTGAAATAAAGCTCTTCAGTCCTCCTAAAGTTAATGGGTTTCTGGAATTTGTATTACAAAATGTCACTTTGACTCTCTTCTGTTTCAGAATGGAAATATTTGAAGCAGCAAAATTTCTTGGAAATTAGCTTTCTGATTGCCATCCAAGTGTAAATTAAATGCCAGATGACCATCGTGTCATGAACACACCTGATCTCTGCCCCGTGAAGACCTGCTCTTCATAGTTCAATCAGGATTCCCTTTCTGGGTGCAGGAGAGGACAGGAAGGGAAACGTTCCTGCTGTCTGACCTGAATAAAATTGCAGCTCTGATAACTGAATGGTGAACACAGTTTTCCCCAAACTCACATCAAAAATGGTGTGGCAGCAGGAGCAGGGCAGGGATTGTGCCCTTGCCTTGGGCACTGGGGAGGCCACCCCTCGAGTGCTGGACTCAGTTCTGGGCCTCTCACTCCAAGAAGGACATTGAGGGGCTGGAGAGCATCCAGAGAAGGGAACGGAGCTGGGGAAGGGGCTGGAGAACAGGGGTTGTGGGAGCAGCTGAGGGAGCTGGGGCTGTTTATCCTGGAGAAGAGAAGGCTGAGGGGAGACCGCAGATTCCTGGAAGGAGGTTGTAGCAAGGTGGGTGCTGGTCTCTGCAACCAAGAGGCAGGATGAGAAGAAACGGCCTCAAGTTGCACCAGGGCAGGTTTAGATTAGATATTAGGAAAAATTTCTTTACCAAAAGAGTGGTGAAGCCCTGGCAGAGGCTGCCCAGGGAGGTGGTGGAATCTCCATCCCTGGAGGGGTTCAAACAACCTGTGAACACGGCATTTTGGGACATGGTTTAGTAGGCATGGTGGGGTTGTGTTGATGGTTGGACTGGAGGCTCTTAGAGGTCTTTTCCAACCTTAACAAGTCTATAATTCCCCCCTGTTTTCAGTGAGCTCCCAGGTATTTACCATTTTCTTAGCAAGGTACCCTAAGGAGGTTTGCAGAGGGTTGGCCCAGCAGCTTCTCCATTCAGTTGTACCTGGGCAGGGCAAGTCTGTCCTCCTGAAGGGAGCACAAATATAGCATTTAAAAATACACTTCACTTGCTGCAAGGTGCCAGGAAGCATCATCCTTTGCTCAATCCTGGTGAGAAGATGCCAACCCTGTGGGTTGTCCCCAAGGTGCTCCATTTCAGAGCCACTCAGGGCATAGCTCCCCACTGCTCACTTCCCTCCTCTAATGATTCAGATCTAAAGGTCAAGGATGCTAATATTCATCACAAATCGGGTTTGTTTGCACAGAAAATACAGCCCAATGCGTTTGCTACATTACCTGGCAGCTTTCTTCAAAGTAAAACGTTTGGGGAAGGACCTCTTTGCTGTTAATAATATGGGGCAAAAAGGTCAAAAAGAAATGCAGCAGCAAATTACACAAGCAACGACAAAAATTACTTTCTTCAAGTCCCCGTGACTACAAATGACTCATCCTCCTCCCTCCCTGTTATTTAAGATGAATCCAGGAGGAGTTAAGGTCAAACTCTCTGACCTTTTGGGGCAGAAGATGGGGAATAGTGAGGCTGGTGGCTGACAAGCAGTCAGCACTAATCAGAATAAATTACTCCTCATCTGAAGCATCTTTTCCACAGCTTCTAAGGGTCAGTTACCATTTTAACTTGGCTTTTTCTGCTGCAAACACAATCTGGGATGAGATACGTGCCAGTTCATCTCAAAACACAGGGGCTGCTTGGGTCCAGCAGCACAACCATAGGCTCAAGGCTGCAACCCAAGAAGTGCAGAAAGACTTTTTTCTTGAAAACCTATTTTATGAACACTATTGATTTTTGTGAAATCTTCAACTTCCAAGCACACTTCCTATAAAAGGACTTTTGAAGCTACGTTTTTCTTCATTTTAGAAACATTTCCAAGCATTAGCTGAGGGAGGAAATTATTTTGAAATTAATTTTTATCCAGTAAAAGCAGATCAAGTGGCAACCAAACAGAGTGGCTCCTGAGCTGTCAGTGTTGAACCTCATATGAAATATTTCAGCACAAAGTCTGGAAGGTATTCCAGAAGACAAGTTTTTCCAATGCATCTCATAGAGCAGACAGGTGCCTGGGCTCAATTTTCTTCATTCTTCATTACCTTCCCCTTTTTCACAGAAAAATTTGGGTTGGAAGGGTCCTTAAAGCCCATCCAGTTCCACTCCCCCTGCCATGGGCAGGGACACCTCCCACTGGATCAGGGGGCTCAAAGCCCCATCCAACCTGGCCTTGAACACCTCCAGGGATGGGGCAGCCACCACTGCTCTGGGAAACCTGGGCCAGGGCCTCCCCACCCTCACAGCAAAACATTTCTTCCTAAGATCTCATCTCAATCTCCCCTCTTTCATCTCAACCCCCTTCCCCCTCATCCTGTCCCTGCCCTCCCTGATCCAGAGCCCCTCCCCAGCTTTCCTGGAGCCCCTTTCAGTCCTGGGAGGCTGCTCTAAGGTCTCCCCAGAGCCTTCTCTGCTCCAGGCTGAACAACCCCAACTCTCTCAGCCTGTCCTCACAGCAGAGGGGCTCCAGCCCTTGGATAATCTCCATGGCATCTTCTGGATTCATTCCAATAGATACATGTTCTTCATTTTCTCACTTTTTGTCTTTTTCTTTTTTTTTTTTTTTCCCCTAAACTGTTGGTAGATCTGGAAATCAGCAGCTCAGCACCAAAAGATGGGATCCATCACATCATCTCTTCATCCTCTTTATGTGAAGTTGCTTAGACATTTTGTTCATTTTTTTCCCAATATAGAAGTGATAAAACACCAAGCGATGGAAGCAGAAATTGCAATTGTGCAATCTACTTGTTGTCTTCAGAGACATTTAACAGCTCAGTATTTTCAACCAAGAGCTAACAACAAATTCAGCAATCATTTCAGCTGATGCAAAATATCTTACACCTATATATTTCTGTGTTTTCTGTACCTGAAATACTTAAAAAATATATTTGAAGTGCCTACTAATGCCTGTACTTTGGCACCTACATAAAAGCAGTAAGAAAACCCCAGTGTTTGTAAGAAAAAAAAAATCTCTTTTTCAGGAATTGTACCACACTGTGGACTATTTCTGCAGTTGCACTGATAAAAGGGATGCACTCTGCCTGGTCAGAAGTCAGAGATTCACACAGATGATAACAGAGACATGTACTCAAAGGCACTCATGTGTCTGTGTCCTACTGCTTTGGGTATTATCTGTTAATAATCATAGAATTATTAAGGTTGGAGAAGACCTCTAAGCTCATCCTGTCCAACCATCATCCCAACCCCACTGTGCCTGCTAAACCATGTCTTGAAGCACGACATCTATAGCTTTTTGAACCCCTCCAGGGATGGAGACTCCACCTCCACCCTGGGCAGCCTCTTCCAATACTTCACCTCTCTTTCTGTAAAGACATTTTTCCTAATATCCAATCTAAACCTCCCCTGGTGCAACTTGAGGCCACCTCCCCTCATCTTGCCACTTGTTACTCGGGGAAAGAGAGTCTCCAGCCACCTGGGAGACTCTTCTCCACAATCCTGTTACGACACCCTTTCAAAGCTGTCATGGTCATTTCCCAGCTTGGGACAAAAATCTGTGTGAGTTCTAATGCAAACAGTTTGTATCTCCAACAGACCATTAGTTTCTTTATATTTACCTTGAAAATCACCCCTATCATTTGGATCTCATTCAGTTCATTAAAATCTCATCTCACCTTCAAACCTGCCAAAACTTCTTGCAGTGAAGACCTGGGAGTCTCCTCCCATATCCTTCCCATTACTGATCAGAACTGCAGAGAAGTGCTGCAAAACCTTATTCTATTAGGACTGTAAAAGAGCAATTCAGTATTTTTGCCTGCCTTGCATTTAAAAATATGGAGGCAATTGATAATACTTTCAAATATTTAAAAGCAGGAGTTTGAAAACAATATTCATAGATCATCGCTCTATTCTGCCATGCAACTACGTTAGCACTGTCTGGGGAATATTCTTGGTCTATCACATTTTTGATCATGAGCTTTTTGTATATAACCATGGCTGTTTGCATTTATTCATCAAAAGAAGAGATAAAAGAGTTCAGAAAATGTTTAGATTTTCTGCTTGTTGAATCTGGCCTTAAAGGATGCATCTGAAATTCCTCTTTCTGCAGGCAATAATGCCACATATCTTCCACTGTCCCTATCACCTGTCTGCTCTGTAAAGTGATTAACTCTGATCACTATAAAAATGTTTTATTTAGTGGATAATTGTAAGTACTGGTATCCACCATTTCCAAATCTCTTTCTTTATTATCCTTGTTCAAGAAGGTCTTAATATTTAAGTGATTTACTGATCACTTAAAATGCCAGCTTAGCCATTAGGAGGTACATTTCACTATGCATTGCCTAATTTTATAGTACATTATTTCTTTATAAACAGAGACATTACTCTGCAGCATTAATTAAACCTCTTTGCCCATTATGAACTCCACTTGGAAGACAACCACATAAGCAACTGTTTGTCCTGATGGATGGGTCTGCATCTCCACATTTTGGCTCACACCAAAGAGCTTCCCAAAGAGCGGTTCTACCAGGAGCGGGGAACATTATGCCATGAACAGCAGTGATTTGTGGAAAGAAAGCTTCTGATGAATAATACATGGCATTTGCACTTCAGCAATCCAGTTTGCTAAACTATTTTGCATCAATAACCCGATACTAAAAAGCTCTGTTTATTATTGCAAGCCTCTAAGGCTTTTTTGAAATAGAATTACATCAGCCACATTTATAATACTTAGCGTTCAGAGCAAACTGCAGCTTGTTACATCACTGGAGAGAGTCCTCTCCCAGAAAATTCTCTTCAACCTGTCTGGAGTGACTTTAGGGTTTTTCACATTCCCAGCACAAAGAGATGACATTTAGAGCAAGTGTAGAACAGTCCATCCACCACTCCTTTACTTTCATAGAATCATCTGGTTGGAGAAGACCTCTGAGGTAGAGTCCAACCGTACCTGTCCCCTTACTAAACCATGTCCCCAAGAAAATCATCTGCCCATCTTAAACACCTCCAGGGATGGGGACTCTGCCACCTCCCTGGCAGCCTCTGCTCCTGGACTGGAAGGCCTGAGGGCCCAAGAACTCAAGATCAAGGCAGATTATCCACGTCAAGCACCGGGGGCAGCTTTAGGCACCACAGGATAAAGAGGACCCAAAGCTACCAGAGAGTGTCCAGAAGAGGCCACAAAGTCAGTGAAGGGTTTAGAGGGGAAACCGTAGGAGAAGTGGCTGAAGTCACTTGGTCAGTTCAGCCTGGAGAGGAGGGGAGAACTCAAGTCTGCAGTTTCCTCACAACAGGAGGAGAAGCAGGCGCTGAGCTCTTCTCTCTGGTGACCAATGACCCGAGGGAATGGCAGGAAGATGTGCCAGGGGAGGGTTAGGTGGAATATTAGGAAAAGGTTGTTCCCCCAGTGGGTGGTGGAGCACTGGAACAGCTTCCCAGGGAAGCAGTCACGGCACAAAGCCTAGCTATATTCCAGAAGCATTTGGACAATGCCCCTAGACACACGGTGTGAGTTTTAGGGTTGTCCTGTGCAGGGACAGGAGTTGGACTGGATGGTCCTGATAGGTCCCTTCCAACTCAGGACATTCTATGATATCCAAAAAAACCCTCAGTGAGCAGGAGCTGTCCTCTCACTAGGCCTTCTATGTATGAGAGATTAATTCTGCCTTCCCACCCCCTCATTCCCATCACTACTGACATTCCTGTAAGCTCCTTGTTCCTTACAACATGCATACCCATCCCACAGTCTCTGCACCAGGGCCAACCCCAATTTCCAGTATTTATGGACTCCCAAGAATGGAGGCACCCCCAGCCTCTGCTCCTGACCTCTCCCAAGCAGTTCTACGCTGTGTTGACCTGGAGCATACTCCCACTTCTGATTTTCATTCCAAGGTAGTCAGATTTACTGCAAAGAAATAAAACTCATTCCTGACTCTGAGTATTTTGGTCCTTGCGTATTTTGTTCTCAGGTGTGCACAGCCTGAGTTATTGTCTCCACCAGCTCCCTCCAGCATCACTGCAGAGGCCACAACAGCCAGTCCACAATTCAAGCATTCAGGACAGCATCGTGGCCTGCTGTGTCTGAACATCCCCATTAAGAAGTCAACATTTACCCACAGTAACCCTGCAGATGTACACACAGATGTTCCCTGCATTTAGGATGTCAAATAACCATGGTTTCTCGGGTACCACAGAGTGGAGCTGACTGGGAAATGATGTAATGGTGCCCATTATAACTGAAAAAGCCTAAAAGCTCTTAAAGGTAGTGGGAGAAGCACTGTCACAGTTGAAGGACTCTCGGCTGAGCTGAGCCAAAGGCCACCTCATGGGGATTTGATTTATGAGACACAAAACACCAAGGAAGAGCAGCACATGTGCCAGCCAACGGAGATCAGCACTGCGTGCCAAAGGCAGAGCCAATCTTGACATCCACTCACTGGAAACTCCACACGGGGAATCTGGGACACAGCAACCCTGGACACACGGACAGCCTGGGCTGGGAGAGGCTGGAGAGCAGCCCTGGGGAGAGGGACCTGGGGGCTCTGGGCCATGGCAAGCTGGCCATGAGCCAGCAGTGCCCTGGCAGCCAAGAGGGCAACCGTGTCCTGGGGGGCACCCAGCAGGGCATCGCCAGCCGGGAGAGGGAGGGGATTGTCCTGCTCTGCTCTGCACTGGGGAGGCCCCACCTGGAGCACTGGGGGCACTTTGGGCACCACAGGGTAAAAAGGACATCAAAGCACTGGAGAGTGTCCAGAGGAGGCCCCAAAGCTGGGGAAGGGTCTGGAGGGGAAGTGTGTGAGGAGAGGCTGAAGGGCCTTGGGCTGTTCAGCTGCAGAAGAGGAGCCTGAGAGGGGATCTCAGAGCTGTTTGTGCCTTCTCCCAAGGGAGGGAGGGGAAACAGGGGCTGAGCTCTGCTCTCTGGGGACCTGGGACAGGACTGGAGGCAATGGCAGGAAGATGTGCCAGGGCAGGGGGAGATTGGACATTGGGAAGAGGTTCTTCCCCCAGTGGGTGGTGGAGCACTGGAACAGCTCCCCAGGGAAGCAGTCAGGGCCCCTGCTCTGCCAGCATTCCAGAAGCATTTGGCCACTGCCCTCAGTCACAGGGTGTGAATGTTGGGAGTGTCCTGTGCAGGGACAGCAGTTGCACTCAATGATCCTGATGGGCCCCTTCCAACTCAGGTAATTCTATGATTCATCCCATGTCCACAGAAAGCAGTCCAGACAGATCCCAGTTACCAGAGCTGGGCCATATCTCAGCTCCACCCAGAGCTCCATGCAGACCTGGAATTGCAGAATGCATTAAACCCCAAAGGCAATGCGAGAGGCCTGGCAGCTGATGTTGCTTCTCAGCTATCTTCAGGCACCAGAAAAAACAAGCTGACAGAGAAGGATGAGGTGGCAGGGCTTGATGCAGACCTTAAAGGAGGAGGCTGAACTTCTCCTCTCACAGCACACAAACAGCAGGCACTGAAATGTGTGCATGGAAGCACACAAAAGCCATCCCATCACCTTCCTTGCCATCGTCATTTCCTTGGGTCCAGGTGCAAGATCAGTGGCTGAAGCACAGAGATCAAAAACAAACCCTCATAGCACAGCAATCTCCAAGATGCAAAGGGAACACTCATTTGGATTCAGGAGGAGACCTACAAAGAAATGGCTGTGGAAAGAGATAGTTCAGGAGGGAGTTGGAGGCTTGGAATAGAGATAACACTGTGGGGACATTCATCTTCTGGTGATGGGAGGAAAACACAAGGGAGGAGAGCCAGACTGCTGCAGAGGTGGATGGAGCTGCTCCACTGCTCCCAGTCCCTCCTGCATTCAACTCCAACTGTTCAGACCCACCCCAACAACTGAGAATCCCTACCAGCATCCCAAATCTTCTTCCAGCCCCCGTAACAGGAACAACAAACCACATCAAATCAATCTCACTGGAATACAACTACACTCCTCAGTTTGGGGCGGGGGGGGGAGTTGAACTCTATGATGCAGAAAGCCTTCAAATCACAAATCAGTTACATAATTACTCTGTTACTGCTAATTAGCAGCCGTCTGTAAACATAACTTTGATCCCAGAAGACGTCCCCTACTCAGAGCAGGGCTGAAAAAATGCAAGTCAGGCACTGCTCCAGCATCAGCCCTGGGTGCTCAGCAGTCCTCAGGACTGCTTTCCCGTATGCAGAAGCTGGCATAGTGGGAAGCCAAGAGAAAAAAACAGGCTCTCCAGGCAGGGTACACTGGTTTCTGATTCCCATTTATGAGAAGTGAGTGAAAAGAATCAATTATAGAATGGTTTGGGTTTAAGGGACCGTGAAGGTCATCTAGTCCAACACCCCGCATCTTCAACCAGATCAGGCTGCTCAGAGCCCCATCCAGCCTGACCTTCAATGTTTCCAGGGATGAGGCTTCTACCACCTCTGTGATCAACCTGTGCCAGCCTTTCACCACCCTCAGCATAGAACAAATCCTTCTTAATATAAAGAGAGGTTCTGAACCTACAGTAACTATACAAAACCACTCATTGGTAGTGGGTGCCATGGTGAAAATTAGAGGGGCCCCACCACCAGCTGGGCTCCTTCCCTTTTCCCTTCCTTCCCCTCCTTGGCTGGGGAAAGCAAGAGAGGGGCTGCCTACTTTTTCACTGCCAGTTAAGGTCTAAACAGGGACTTATATTCAATTTGAAATGAGAAGGAAACACAAATGTTTAGGGAAAACATGCTCAACCAGAAAAAAAAAAAGCTTACCAAGAGTGACAAATTGCTCCCACTGCTGCCAGACTTGGAGAGACCTTTTCAGCTATGGTAGAGTAATGCAATGAGGAAATGCCATCCTGTGCTCAGCAAAAAGATCTGAGATTGATGCAATCAAATCCCTAAAGGTCTAAGGGTAAATGCAGCTGCAGTAATGAAAGCAAAGAGAATGATCTGGCTCCAGATAATTAAACATCCATTTTAATGTCATTGGGATCAGAGTCCAGAAGTGGAAACCTGGATCCTACATCCAGCCAGCAAAGAGAAGGACAGTGGGGAATGCAGCAAGGAACAAGGATGGGGCCAGCCTTCCCCCCAAAAAAACCTCTCCCCCAAAGGACCTTCCATAAGGACCCACACTGAATACAGGATGTGGGAGTAGGTGGGACAAGGTCTGCAGGGACCTCACACCAGGAAGAAGGAGCAGTGGGAATGACAAAGGTCTCACAAAAGCCATGTAATATGTATTTCCAGCCATCCAAGAGGAGCATAAGCACAATACAACTGAGTGTGGAGCAAATGGTTGACATGGAGAAGCTATTTAATCCCAAGAAACTGATGCTGCAGAGCTCTTATCAAGCCAGGTCTGTTCAGCTGGAGGAGCCTGAGAGGGGATCTCAGAGCTGTTTGTGCCTTCTCCCAAGGGAGGGAGGGGAAACAGGGGCTGAGCTCTGCTCTCTGGGGACCTGGGACAGGACTGGAGGCAATGGCAGGAAGATGTGCCAGGGCAGGGGGAGATTGGACATTGGGAAGAGGTTCTTCCCCCAGCAGGTGGTGGAGCCCTGGAACAGCTCCCCAGGGAAGCAGTCAGGGCCCCTGCTCTGCCAGCATTGCAGAAGCATTTGGCCACTGCCCTCAGTCCCACGGGGTGAGTGTTGGCAGTGTCCTGGGCAGGGACAGCAGTTGGACTGGATGGTCCTTGTGGGTCCCTTCCAGCTCAGGCAATTCTATGATTCTAAGAGACCAACCCCATGAGCAGAGCTTGTGCCAAAGTGTGCACAATGGACAGCTTAAAAAGGAATTTAGCAGAGGTGAGTGACAGGACTATCAGCCTATTCAGCTATGTCAATCACAGACACATAACCCCAAAATCTGCTGCAATATTCCCTGTAAAGCTGGACTTGACCTTAGAGGTCTTTTCCAATCTTAATGATTCTATGATTCTAAGTTCAACATAACTTTAAAGGCATGGTTTGCTACACAAAAATTGAAATCATACATGAGCTTAGCACCACTCAAGAAATAAAAGGCATTCTTGGCATCCTGGTAGATGGTGTTGGCATGGCTTGAACAACCTGAATTAATCACTTCCTTAGTCCTGATCAAGCAAATTCATTAAGTGTGCACCAATCTTTAAAAAAAAAATAATACCTCCCAAGCAACTTGCTGAACAGCCACCATAACCTGAGTTTCAAAATAAGCCCAAAGAAGAGAAACTAATTTTTTTCACCTTCAAAAGCTGGGAGGCTTCTTCATTGGGCAAAAAAAAATAGAATAAAATAAATAACAACAACCCACCCTATGAATGGAGCAACAGTAATTTCATTTTAAGGAAAGAACAGGTAAATCAGCATTGTTGGGTTCAACACGAGCTTCCAGGAAAGGGGTTTTTGTCACTGTGTGAAAGGGCTCAGCCAGCCCTTGCCCACAACACCTGAGCCCAGAGCACCTCCTGGTACCTGCAACAACATCTTGTCCCCAGATGCAAAGGTCAACCAATTTAAGAACTGCAGTAACCTGAACTCCTACTTCTCCCAGAGAGTCCTCACCCTAGACTTGCCCTCCGAAGTTGATGTCTTGACTAAATTTCAGGATTACTTCAAGTAATGACAGTAAAAATTAAGATATTAATAAGAAAGGATTTCTTCCACTGCAAATGGGCATTTTCATTGAACAACCAGAGGGAAAATCCTTACATTACGTGAGTCAACATTCTCAGCCAAACTACAAGTAGACTTATAAGGAAAATCCCTGAGGATTAGTCATGAGTGAGCACCAAAAAAAAAAACTAAATCACAAAACACATCACCCACTTCCTTATAGAATCATAGAACGGTTTGGGTTGGAAGGGACCTCAAAGCCCATCCAGTTCCACCCCCTGCCATGGGCAGGGACACCTCCCACTGGATCAGGGGGCTCAAAGCCCCATCCAACCTGGCCTTGAACACCTCCAGGGATGGGGCAGCCACCACTGCTCTGGGCAACCGGGGCCAGGGCCTAAACACCCTCACTGTGAAGAATTTCTTCCTAATGTCTCATCTAAATCTTCCTCTTCCAATTTAAAGCCCAAATATTGCTCTTCCCAAATAGCGCACTCCCAGGTAAATGGGACATTCCTGCCCCTCCCAATGGAAACATAAGATCAAGAAGGCCACTGCAGCAGAATTTTGGATGAGGAGGTGTGGAAAGCCATGAGCCCCATCCCAGACCTCCCCCCTGCCATCAGGCTCCTCTGCAAGGGCTGCAAACCTGGGTCTGCAATGTATAACACAGTTTTGTCCCAATACACCTTAGAATCATGGAATCATCAATGTTGGAAAAGACCTCTAGGCTCAACCAGTCCATCAGTGCCTGCTAAACCATGTCCCAAAATGCCACAGCCACACGTTTTTTTTTAACCCCTCCAGGGATGGAGACTCCACTTCTGCCCTGGGCAGCCTCTTCCAACACTTCACCACTCATTCAGTAAAGGAATTTTTCATAATATCCAATCTAAACCTCCCCTGGTGCAACTTGAGGCCATTTCCTCTTGTCCTATCACTTGTTACTCAGGAAGGCCACTGCCTTCTCACATCCCTGAGCGCAGGGAGCGCATCCTTCCATACTTTTCTCTGCCATGACCCAAGCACATCTCATGGAGCCACAGCTCAGTGAAGGTCACTCGCTGCCGTTGGCCAGTGGTTTGAATATCAAAGGCTCTGGGAAGGCCAGCAGAGCAGAGATCACAGAGGGTGGAATCCTCCAGCCAGAGCACTGATCCTTTTTTTTCCCTAAGCAAAGCCTGCTGGCAATGATTAATGAACCCCCTCTGCCGCCTGCTAAAGCCTCCTCACAGAAGGTGTGAGATCACAAGACTGAGCTTTCCAAGCCAGCTCCAAGGTCAAAAATGAAACATCCTGAAATACCAGTAAAAAGCAATTTTTCTCTCCCCTTCAAGCCTTCAAACATCTAGAAACACACACAGCAAAGGATTGCCCGCAGCAAGGCTCCTGGTCTATACTTAGACTAATAATCTGCATCTCAGCTACTTTGCAAACCTACAGAGAGAACCAACTTCACTATTTCCCCCATCTGAGGCTTTATTTTATTAATGAAAGCACCACCAGAAGAATGACATGTTTATTTTAATGATTCCCTTCCCCTACTTTATAGAGCACAGTCACTGAGGCACTGTGTAGATCTGCAGATCAGCAAATGAACCTTGTTAGTGCGTGTATGCAACTCATACACACGGGCAAAAAACACTAACTAGCTTGATTTGCTGATCAGCAGATTTGTAAGTTATTTAAATGACTGCACAGCTCTAATTCATTAAAATAAATTCAATTTTTCCCATCAACATCCTCACACAATCCCTCTCTCCCCTACGGAAGCAGAGGATGCAGGGAGCGGTAACTCCAGCATGAAACCTCTGCCAAAAGGGAGTTGTGGGATGGATTTCAAATTGCAGGAAAGAAATAATCCTTGAACCACCTGTTCCCAGCCAGAAACATCAATAGGCAACCATGCACGCAGCTCAGCTCCACCATCATTTGCCAACATCTGCAGGACAGCTGAGAACCTGCTTTCACAGAATGATGGAATGGGTTGGGTTGGAAGGGACCTTAAAGCCCATTCAGTTCCAACCCCCCCTGCCATGGGCAGGGACACCTCCCACTGGATCAGGGGCTCCAAGCCCCATCCAACCTGGCCTTGAACACCTCCAGGGATGGGGCAGCCACCACTGCTCTGGGCAACCTGGGCCAGGGCCTCCCCACCCTCATTGGGAAGAATTTCTTCCTCATATCTATTCTAAATCCAGCCCCTTCCAGTTTAAAGCCATTCCCCCTTGTCCTATCACTCCAGACCCTTTGCAAAATCTCCCTCCCACCTTTTCTGGAGCCCCTTTCAGTCCTGGGAGGCTGATCTAAGGTTGTCCCAGAGCCTTCTCTTCTCCAGGCTGAACAACCCCAACTCTCTCAGCCTGTCCTCACAGCAGAGGGGCTCCAGCCCTCGGATTCTCTTCATAGCCTCCTCTGGACCTGCTCCAACACTTCCATATCTTTCTTAGGGTCACATTCCATTCAAAGATGCACCTCCCAGCTCGTACACTCCTTCCCATTCTTCTCTACTCCTTCCTTGCCCTGCCCAAACCTCTTTGCAAGCTCACTCTCCTCCATCAACCCCCTAAATTCATAAACTCTGAGAGTGCAGCTCCCTTCAAATCACAAAATGGTTTGGGTTGGAAGGGACCTTAAAGCCCATCGAGTTCCAAACCCTCTGCCACATACAGGGACACCTCCCACTGGATCAGGAGGATCAAGGCCCCATCCAACCTGGCCTTGAACACCTCCAAGGACACAGCTGAAGGTGGTAATTTCAGCCCTTGACTGTTTCCTGCAGGTATATAAAGCTCCTATCACTTCATGGTGTGAGCAACGTCGGGGGCACCCAGAGCCTGCCAGAGCTCTATCTCGCATCTAAAGGCAGAACATGATGAAAGCTCCATAAGGGAAAGGTACAGCTTCTCAAGCAGAAGAGAAGTGGTGCCACTCACAGCAGGTGGCAGGAAGGGGCCAGCAATGTGCACTCAACAGCCCAGAAAGCCAAGCCTGTCCTGGGCTGCACCCAAAGCAGTGGGACCAGCAGGGCGAGGGAGGGGATTCTGCCCCTCTGCTCCACTCAGGTGAGACCCCACCTGGGGTCCTGTGTCCAGTTCTGGAGTCCTGAGCACAGGAAGGACCTGGAGCTGTTGGAACGAGTCCAGAGGAGGCCACAGAGATGATCTGAGGGCTGGAGCCCCTCACATACAAAGACTCCCAAGAAGGAAAAGCTCCCAGCCAAATTGCAATAAGAATGCGCAAGGCAGGGAAGACCAATGCATGTTTTGCTCAGGGTTGAATCCCAGCAAGCACGGGGTTTCTATGTGCAGAGCATCACCAGGCTTTAGGCCATGGAATCATAGAATAATTAAGACTGGAAAAGACCTCTTAGAGGTCAGCCCAACACCACCATACCTACTAAACCATGTCCTGAAGTGCCACAGCTACATGCTTTTTTGAACCCCTCCAGGGATGGAGACTCCACCACTGCCTTGGGCAGCCTCTGCCAGGGCTTCACCACTCCTTCAGTAAAGGAATTTCTCATTATATCCCATCTATACCTCCCCTGGTGCAACCTGAGGCCATTTCTTCTTGTCCCATCACTTGTTACTTGGGAGAAGAGATCAACACTCACCTTCCTTTGGCCTCCTTTCCAGGAGCTGCAGAGAGCAATGAGGCCTCCCCTCAGCCTCCTCTCCTCCAGGTGAAACAGCCCCAGAACCCTCAGCCACTCCTCATAAGACTTGGTCTCCAACCCAATCCAACACTTCTTTTCTACTTGTCTTAAATGAGCCTTCAAGAGAGCAGAAGCAATAAAGGCGGTTGCACCTCACTGCTGTGAAAAACATTAAGCCATTTGATTTAATAAATGATGTAATTACAATTACACATATTAAACATGACTGCCTGGTGTACAGCAAACCACCCAACAGTGTATTTCAGAAAAGCTGCTCTGTCAGCTTACACCAGGCTGGATGAATTAACCAGGCACACCGAGCATTTCTAAGGGGACTCACAGATGTCGTTCGTCCAAGCGTCCATCACTATTAATTCAGCCTCTGCTTTGATTCCTGCCTTCATGCCAGAAAACAGGATTCCTGCAAGGGAAGGCACAGAGCACATCAGCAGATAGACCCCTTGTACAAGACACTGCTAATGATGAGCATGGAAAGTCTCATGGCATCCCTCCACCATCACTTCACTCTGTCTTTTTTAAGTACTGATGTACAAGAGACATCACTTGGACAAGAGAGAAATAAAAAAGTAACAGAAGTAATAATCTCCTTCTGCCCTAAATATCAAATATGAGGAAAAGTAAGGTTTTTCAAATGTTCTGAACTTTGCAGAGATGTATCTATAGATCTATAGAACAAACTCCAATGAACTAATGCACTGGCTTCCTGCAGAACAAAGCCAGAAAAAAAAGAACTTGTATTGTATATTTATACCAGACTCTTGCTACACGTTTGCTCTTGTTGGGCAAGGGAATGGTGTCACACAATCCTGAAATGGTTTGAGTTGGAAGAAACCTTAAAGCCCACCCAGTTCCACCCCTCTGCCATGGGCAGGGACACCTCCCACTGGATCAGGGGGCTCAAAGCCCCCTCCAACCTGGCCTTGAACACCTCCAGGGATGGGGCAGCCACCAGTGCTCTGGGCAACCTGGGCCAGGGCCTCCCCAACCTCACAGCAAAACATTTCTTCCTAAAATCTCATCTCAACCTCCCCTTTTTCAGCTTAAAAATGTTCCCCCTCATCCTGTCCCTGCACTCCCTGATCAAGAGCCCCTCCCCAGCTTTCCTGGAGCCCCTTTCAGTCCTGGGAGGTTGCTCTAAGGTCTCCCTGGAGCCTTCTCTTCTCCAGGCTTGAACAATCTCAACTCTCTCAGCCTGTCTTCGCAAGGGAGGTGCTCCAGCCCTCCCATCATCTTTGTGGCCCTTAGAACACTTACCCTCCCGTTCCTGCAACACATGGATCCCAAACTAGAAACTCTTCAGAAATCCCTTCTCAGACATCATGATCCCACACACACTTGCACAATTCCTGGGCAAATCCAACCATGTCATTTTCTGCATTGCCGTAAGCCTCCAACAGTGGCATTTCTGAGCAGCCTTAGAGATAAATAGCAGTGAAGTGCCAGCAGCTTTTGTTGTCCTGTTTGTTTAGGTGTTTGTTTTGCCTTGTGCTCCATCTGTGTCACTTTCCCACTGCACCGCTCCCAAGCAGCAGCGTGTTACATTGGGGAGTGGGGGGCAGAATGAGCAGCCTCTCTGAATTCTTTCATTTGCCACTTTATTATCATCAAGAGCACCTACTTCCAGATGGAAATGCAGATTGGCACGAACCATGAGCCTGAGCTGCTGCCTTCTGTTCACTCCTGCTTTGCCAGGAAAGATTATGTCCCTGGACAAGCTGGAACTTCATGCCAATGGCAGAGAGTCCTACTGAATTAGTCCTTCCCAGGTTCATTTGAGCAATTTGCATTAAGTTTGGTGTTTGTTTACACAGCCTGGAGAAGTCTGGGTCTGTCAGATCTTTATGAATCATGGAATGGCTTGGATTAAAAGGGAACTCAAAGCCCATCCAGTTCCAACCCCTGTGCCATGGGCAGGGACACTTCTCACTGGATCTCGGGGCTCCAAGCCCCATCCAACCTGGCCTTGAACACCTCCAGGGATGGGGCAGCCACCACTGCTCTGGGCAACCTGGGCCAGGGCCTCCCCACCCTCATTGTGAGGAATTTCTTCCTAATGTCTAAACTAAATCTTCCCCCTTCCAATTTAAAACCACTCCCCTTCACCCTGTCCCTGCCCTCCCTGATCAAGAGCCCCCATGCGGCCTTTTCCTGGAGCCCTTCAGTCCTGGGAGGCTGCTCTAAAGTCTTCTCAGTGCTCCTCCAGGCTGAACAACCCCAACTCTCTCAGCCTGTCCTTGTATGGGAGGTGCTCCAACCCTTGGATCACGTTCCTGTGATAGGATGGGGTAAATTTTTTTGTATTTATTAAATTGAGAAATAAGATATTAAGATTCATTTTAAACAAGTGCCTTGACAAAAATATCATGGAATCATCTGGTTGGAAAAGATTTTTGAGATCAAGTCCAACTGAACCTGTCCACTTACTAAACCAGATCCCTGAGAAACCAATCTACCAGTCTTCTAAACACCTGCAGAGGTGGGGACTCCACCACCTCCCTGGCAGCCTCTGCCAGTGCCTGACCACATCTTTTCTGCAAGGGATTTTGCATCATCCCCTCAGGGCAGCACTGGAACGAGAGCACTTCGCAAACCAAAGCTGAGTTGAACTCGACTAAACCCACCGCCAAGTCCAGCCTGGAATTCCAAATCCCAGTAATTACCGCTGCGTATTTCACTGTCCTCCAGTGCATTGCACAAATTGAAATATGTATTTCTGTCTCACAGCTCAAAGTATCCTCACTAATAGCCAGCAGTGCAAATAAACACCATAGCACGGCGGCAGAACCAACACGCGGGCAGCGCTTCGACATCGCGTGCAAACAAGTGGAGAATCCAACACCATCTTAAAGCAGCTGGACTGAAGCTCAAATCTAAAAAAAAATGAAATTAAAAAGTGTAGCCAGTTGCCATGGCAATGGCAAGACATGAAAGCAAGAACTGATGGAGTTATTTAAAAGCTTATTATAGCATTATGCAGAATGGCTGAGTAAAGAAAGCTGAGAGCTTAAGGTAGTTCTAAGAAAAACAGTCATTGTGGCACGAGCAAGGTAACAATTTATAAGTCAGAAATAAGGCCTTGTTTTAACTGAGGCATTTGAAATAATGATATAATTACATCCTCTTAAATTAATGAAAGATATTTCTTTGAAGAGCAGGGAAAGGAGGGAACCCGTTGGGCCACAGCATTTGGTTTAAAGTCACATCTCACCAAAAGGTAAATGAATCCTCCTCCAGCATCTCATCTTTGTGCTCCTCAGCCCCAGCCTCCAGGGAAATGGCTCAGGGGTGAGACCTGAGCCACACTGGAGTCTCACCCTGATCCTTTGGCTTTGCAGCACCTCCCATTTGGTTCCTCCATTTTCCCTCCCAGTAGCTGCTCTGAGCAGTGGGATGACACAAGGTGAACACAGTCATACCTAAGGGTGAAGCAGATATTTGGAGCCAGGACTTCACCTGAAACTCAGGTTTGGTGCAGAAACAAGACATCATTGATGGATGAAAGCAACTCAAGGCACTTCAGAGAGCGAGCTCAGCATCCATGGCAAAGACCTACTGTGTTCCCCTGTCCCAAAATGCTCACCCTCCTCCTGCACAAGCTCATGGTGCTCTGTCTCCATGACTCTCTCCACTGATCTCAAAGCACTAGAAGAGCTGACCTAGGATGCTGTGCAATCAGGCAATGCAGCCAAAATAAAGATGCACTTGGCCTGGAGCATGAGGGAGAGTGAAGGAAGAAGTTTGGGATTCCTTAGAGCCTCAGAATCTGGTTTCTCTATCCTTGCAAAAGCAGTCAGCAAAGGAAGAGTGGGAAAAACAACTAATTAGGCTGAAAGATGATGTTAGCAAGGGGAAAATATCAGGATAAGCTGGTCACAGACACATTTGGGCTGGAAACAGAGTTCCTGTCATGGTTTAAGCTCAGCCAGCAACTAAGCACAATGCAGCTCACACCTCCCCTGCAGCAGGACAGGGAGAAAAAGTAGAGCTCGTGGGTTGAGATAAGGACAGTTTAATAGGAGAGCTCTGGTGAGAGAGAAGAGAAAGAAGAAAACATACAAAACAAGCAATGCACAATGCAGCTGCTCACTACTCAATGACCAATGCCAGTCCATCTCCAAGCAGCTCCTCCCCTCACCAGCCAACTCCCCAGTTTATATCCTCAGCATGACATTATAGGGTATGGAATAACCTTTGGCCAGCCTGGGCCAGCTCTCCTGGCTTTGCTGCCTCCCAGCTCCTTGTCCACCTTCCCACGGGCAGAGCAGGGGAAGCTGAAGAGTCCTTGACTATTTTGCAACAACTACAAACAACAGTACATTACCAACTTTATTCTCATTATAAATCCAAAACACACCACTGTGGAAACAAATTAACTCTGTCCCAGCCAAAACCAGAACAGTTGTTAATGAATAGAAGTCTAGAAGAGGTTTGTAGAGAGGGGGTAGGAAAGAAGGGGGACATCTGCCTGGTTTTTGGATGGCTCTCAGAAGGTTAAGGGAAGGCAGTGAACGTGGCTGTGCTGTAACAGCAGAGAACAGGAGCTGGAGCCTCCCACCCTCTGCTCCAATATTTCAGGCTTTTTTACTAATCAGTACAAATATAATTCTTCAAGGTTTTAATTAAAGGCTTCAGGCAATCTAAAGGGGAAAAAAAAGTTTCACGTTTCCTTTGGGATGGGGGCTTACTCCCTCCTTATTATGAAACTTAGCTCAATACTAAATTAAATATTTCAAATTCTTTTTTCCCCTCTGAAATCATCCAAACAGTAAATTTGGAGTCTTTGTTTAACAGGATACCTATTGATCCTTGCCAAGGCCACAGAACTTCATAAATCTCCACACCAAGCAAGAAAAGCTATCCATAAAAATAAAAAATGATTAAAATTTAATACAACTTCGATCACTTCCCAAAAAAAGTTCCAAGCCCAGAAGTGTTTTCAGCAAACAGACCCTGGAGAAGCCAGCCTGCTCGGCGTTCACTGGGGCACAACAGGGCCATGATGCCCAAGAAGGTCCAATGGCAATGAATGCATCCATTGCAAGCCCAGCTGCAACGCTGAGACCCTCCCACTGCAACACCTTCCGCACCACAACCAGCAGCTCAAACCTCTGCAACACCCACCTAGAACAACTCCCACAAGCAAACAGAGCCTCAGGATTTGTGGAAGACTCCATGAAAGACTGGATTCCAGCTGCTGAGCCACAACGTGCCCCAGGCAGCCTGGAGGTGCTTTTGTCCCATGTCTACTGGGCCAGCATTGCTGGAATTTGGCTACCACCAAAGCCCCTCCTTTCCTGCTTTGCAGCTCGGTGATGGGACAAGAGGAAATGGCCTCCAGTTGTGCCAGGGGAGGTTTAGATTGGATATTAGGAAAAGTTTCTTCATGGAAAGGGCTCTCAGGCACAGGCAGAGACTGCCCAGGGACATGGTTGAGTCCTCATCTCTGGATGGATTTGAAAAACCAGTAGATGAGGTGCTCAGGGATCTGGTTTAGCAGTGGACAGGTAGGGTTGGACTCAATGATCTCAAAGGTCTTTTCCAACCAAATGATTTTGAGTCAGTGAGGACTCGAGTTTTTATGCCTTCAGCAAGAATAGGAGAAGCTACACCCAAAGAACCTATTAAATACTTTTAATTTAGGCTCATTAGAAAGTGAAAATTAGTCTGGCTAGTTAGCTGAGCAGCTAATAAGGATAACACATCGTGGGTATCTTAATGGGATTGCTTGGGCTGTGGGTAGGGCTTGATCACCTCCTGGTGCTGGACGGGGCAGTCGAGCATCCATCCTAAACGACCCCAACTTCAAACCATCCTTAGTGAGAAGAGATGAAAACCCTCAGGGGGTCCTTCCATGAGTGCTCAGCAGCTCCTTATCACCAAACACTCAGGGAAGGCTGCATTAACAGAGGTCAGTAAAATAAGATTTAACAGCAGCAGCAAGGTTTAACACCAGATAGAAGCAACACCCCCCTTTGACAATCTTCACCCATTGATAAAGCCTGATAAAGCTGTAAGCTTCACAAGCATTTTCTGGCAAATGAGCCATAAAATAGGATAGTTTGAGTGTTATCCCTAAATAGTAAAACCTCCCAATTATGCTGGAAGAAAAATTACAGTATCCTGCTAATTATAACAGCTGTGGCTTGGATTTGTTTGAAAAAAAGCTCACTTCATTTAAAATAAAGACCAACTTTGAAGGCAAGATGGGAGTGGGGGTGAAAAAAAGAAGGCAAATGAGAAATTAAAGGTATGGAGTGTGCAGAGACTGAGCACCTGTGTGCAACCAGTGCATGCTGGAACTGGTGCTCACCATCACATCCATCCAACTGTAGTTGCCCCATCTCCAGCAGCATCCTCCAACCAGGACCAGCCTGCCAGGTCCTGCCTAGCATCACGGTCCCACCTGCCCCCCAAATTACCTCCTGCCTGCACCCACATAGAATCATAGAATCAACTGGTTGGAAAAGACCTGAGACCGTTGAGTCCAACAGTACCTGTCCCCTTACTAAATCATGTCCCTAAGAAACTCATCTGCCCACCTTTTAAACACCTCCAGGGATGGGGACTCCATCAACTCCCTGGAGCATCTGCAAGGGCCTGAGAACTCTTTCAGTGAAGAAATTTTTCCTGATGTCCAGTCTGAATCTCCCCTGGCACAACTTGAGGCCATTTCCTCTCGTCCTATCTCCTGTCACTGGGGAGAAGAGACCAACCCCCACCTCCCCACAACCTCCTCTCAGGCAGTTGGAGACAGGGATGAGGTCTCCCCTCAGCCTCCTCTTCTCCAGGATAAACAGCCTCAGCTCCCTCAGCTGCTCCCACAACCCCTGTTCTCCAGCCCCTTCCCCAGCTCCGGTCCCTTCTCTGGACGCTCTCCAGCCCCTCAATGTCCTTCTTGGAGTGAGGGGCCCAGAACTGACCCCAGCACTCGAGGGGTGGCCTCCCCAGTGCCCAGTGCAGGGGCACAATCCCTGCCCTGCTCCTGCTGCCCACGCTGTGTCTGACACAGCCCAAGATGCCATTGGCCCTCTTGGCCCCCTGGGCCACTGCTGGCTCATGTTCAGCCCCTGCCAACCAACACCCCCAGGGCCTTCTCCTCCAGGCAGCTCTCCAGCCACTCTGCCCCAAGCCTGTGACGCTGCTCGGGGTTGTTGTGTCCCAAGTGCAGGACTCAGCATTTGGTCTTGTTGAACTGCAAGCTCCATCCGGATCCCAGAAAGGAACCCTTCCCTAGGCACTGCACCCACCAGTTGCAACTCCAACCTGGGACCTACAGCCACCACAGAGGTGGCTGCAGCAGCAGGGCACCCCACATATCGTAGAATCATTTGGTTGTAAAAGACCTCTGAGATCAAGTCCAGCCATACCTGTCTACTAACTAAACCATGTCCCTGAGAAGATGTCAGGATCTGTCCCAATCTGGGCGACTCTTTGGCTCCTGCCATCACGGGTGAGAACTGAAACCCAGGGGGAAAGTAAAAGAAGGACCTGTGCATCTGCAGATAGCAAGTGGCTCTTGGCAGCATTGTAGACCTGGTTTAGGGGTTCTCCAAGACAACTATGCACTCTCTCCTACATCAGATAAAGGCAGCAGGATTAAATAATGGGGTTAATTCTCATGAAAAGAAGAAATAATTTAATAGCAAATTAATAGCAATTCTCTCAGGTGACCAGTGGCAGAACCAGAGGGCATGGACTCAAGCTTCATCAGGGAAAGTTTAGGCTTGATGTGAGGAAGAAATTCTTCACTGAAAGGGTGATTGGCCATTGGAATGGGCTGCCCAGGGAGGGGGTGGAGTCACCGACCCTGGAGGGGTTTAAGGGGAGACTGGATGAGGCACTGAGTGCCATGGTTTAGATGATGGGTTGGTGTTGGTGTTAGTGTTAGATTATAGGTTGGACTTGATGATCTCAGAGGTCCTTTCCAGCCTTGTGATACTGTGATACTGTGAAAACTCGTTTTGAGAAAATGCCCAAGTTTGTTTTCAGTAGCTTTGGGTGAGTTACACTGACCATGACCCTAGAACACAGCCAGGTTCAAAATATTATACCTGAATGAATACATTTATTCATCACAAACACAATTTTTAAGGCAGTTTCCTCCCAGACAGTTTAGCAGGAGGTTTGGGAGCTGCTATCAGCTCTATTTACAGCAAGCTGGAATTAACCTTGGGACCTTCTCTGCTCTCCAGAGGATGTCGCCGTGTCCAGGCGATGGATCCAAATAAGCCCCACACTCAAACACTCTCTGCAGTAGCTGAATAACAGGGACAGCCAGGGCCACCCCCAGCTGCCCAAATACAGGCAGAAATAGGCCAAAACCAATAAATCTGAGTGAACAGCCAGGACAATGGGGGTTTGGGGCACTTTGGGTGTGCTGATTATCACCTGCAAACTTTGGTATACCATGTCCCATTTGATTTTCCAGCAGGATTTGGTGTCCTTGAGGAAAGGCAACCACAGGGTAAAGAGCAGGAAGCACAGGTGAGAGACAAATAACCCCTGACAGAAGAAAAAAGTCGTGATCACGCCTGGATGAACCAAGATGGTGGTTATTTTATTTCCCTCATTGAATCATCACCTCTGTGTCCTGCACCCACTCCAGTCGGGGTTAGAGGCAAGCAGAGAACGTCGTTTGGGTTATTAGACAAACCTAGACTCAGTGCTTTCTTTTCCAGGACAGGCTGAGAGAGTTGGGGTTGTTCAGCCTGGAGAAGAGAAGGCTCTGGGGGACCTCATAGCAGCCTTCCAGTACCTGAAGGGGCTCCAGGAAAGCTGGGGAGGGGCTTTTTACAAGGGCTTTTAGTGAAAGGATGAGGGGGAATGGCTTTAAACTGGAAGGGGGGAGATTTAGATGAGACAGTAGGAAGAAATTCTTCACGATGAGGGTGGTGAAGCCCTGGCACAGGTTGTGCAGAGAGGCTGTGGTTGCCCCTCCCTGGAGGTGTTCAAGGCCAGGTTGGATGGGGCTTTGAGCCCCCTGATCCAGCGGGAGGTGTCCCTGCCCATGGCAAAGCTACAGGACTGATGGATCCAGCTCATAGGATGAGGAGGCCAAAGGCTCAGCACCCATAACCACACTCAACAGGGGTTGCACTATTACTGAAACACCATCTCCATCCATGAACTCTTTCAGGATGGAATTCAGCACAGCAAGAAGCACTAATTTCCAAACCCACCCACCCAGTAGGTATCTCCTTTGGTGGCTGAGTATTTTTAACTTGGTTGTGAAAAGAACTGGGAAAAAAAATACTTTCTCCAGGAATTTTGCAAAAGACTATTTCAGCTGAGAATCCCATCCACAAACACTGATGCCCAAAACCAAAACAAGCAAGGTGTGCAAAGGGAGCCAACTAGGAATTTGTTCTAAAATGGAAAGGGATGAATATTCATGGCAATATTTTGGTTGCATCTAAATCTATCTTTGTAACAGACATTTCACTGCATCACACCGAGGCTGGAACTCTAAGCAGCAACAGCAAGAAGAAACCTGATTAGCATAAGGCATAATAATTAAGGATCAAAATACAGTGGATGCCATGTGATAATTTCATTAGGGCAGCAGGAGAGCACTGAAGCTCCCCTGGGAGAGAGGGATGTGCTCCTCTTGCCCCTTAAATACTATTGCATAGTCACACACAGCACACGTACAGAGTGTTTCACTCTGCTTGCACAGACAGAAACACAGCCCAGGAAAGGCAACGTGCAGGGAGATTTCATCACCCAGGGAAGGAGAGATGTTGAATTTTGTGTTCCCAAAGCATGTTTCCTCCCACTCTAGTCCAAAAGGTGACAGTGACAGCTTCATACTGCTCCAAGAGCAGTTCAAACAAAGCCTTGCAGTGGTACATGAGAATTCCCTCAGCTCAGCTTTCCTGCAGAACCGGATGCCTGGTTCAAGCCAAACGCAACGTCCATCCCTGTGGTACCCAAATCCTGACACAGATGCATTTTGCTGGCAGCCAGGCTGTGCCTTTGAGTCATCAGGCTATGTGACATCGCATTCTGATAGCATCAGATCCCCTCAGTGATGTCCAGAAGCAATTACCTAGACAGAGTGCACAAATCCCTCATCTGGGTGCTTAATTAGCTGGTAGGGACACAAATGCTGGGTTTATGGGCTTGCAGGGTGAGTACAGCGTATAAATGTGGGCTCTGGCTGGGCTGTTAAGGAAGCCAAATCCAGAAACAGGGATTGTTGCAGAAGGAATCAAGCAGGGAATGAACAGAACATGCCAACAGAGGCTTCAAATAAATAAACAACACAAAAAACCCAACCCACCCTAAAAATTCAAGGTGGTTCAGCACACAGAAAACCAGATTGGGCCAGGTTGGATGAGGCTTTGAGCACCCCAATCCTTGCCCACGGCAGAGGGGTTGGAACTGGATGAGCTTTGAGGTCCCTTCCAAAACCTTCCAACCCATTCCATGATTCTATGTGGGAATGGGTTGGTTTTATCAACAAAACAGTGCCAAGAGTGTGAGGAGGAGGTATCTCTTGCAAAGGTTTATTTTGCAGCTTAAAACAGCAATAACCAGAGAGAGACAGAGATCCCCTCCACACCCAGACTCAAACACTGCCAGTGCCCCTAAACTCTTCATTGGATCTTCCCACGGGCAAAATATTGGCCAAGCTGGACAAAGAGCTAAATTCTGATTAAAATGGCTCTATGTATTTTAATATCTACCCAAAAACTCCAAGCCAAGTGACAGCCCTCCCATATAAATGCATTGCCCTCATCGTGGAAGTGCTCTTACTGTCTTCTAGGATTTCCAGAAGCCTTTTGCACTGCTTCTGCCACACAAAGACAGGTTATTTTGAAAGCACTCAAAGTGCAGACTCTTGATTTTTAATACCCATTGCATTTTATGGCTCAGCTACCAGGTTAATATGAAGTGTCAAGGATTTCAATGGGACTATATTTATAAGCATCATTAATTCATATGAGTTCATAATAATCCCATAATACGGAATTAGCAGCATTCTGCTTTATCCAAGGTGCTATTAAGATATATATCAAGCAAAGAGTAAGGCTATTCCACAAAGCAAAAATAAGAAGGCAAAACAACTTCAAATGCAATTATTATTAGATACTGAACAGTTAGAGAAGAAGAAAAGCTCATTGAGCAGAGGTGGAAGCTGTATTTCATGC
This sequence comes from Tapera naevia, assembly GCA_033556795.1. Classification (NCBI taxonomy): domain Eukaryota; kingdom Metazoa; phylum Chordata; class Aves; order Cuculiformes; family Neomorphidae; genus Tapera; species Tapera naevia. The sequence goes on from JAUMJJ010000307.1 coordinate 1,280,133, forward strand.
ACTTTCCAGTAGCATCATTGCTGCACAAGGAGAAATTAAAAAATAGCCTGTAAAAGGCAAGGGCAACAGGAGGAAAATTGTCCCCATGGGGTGCTGAAGAGGAGATCCAGCATCTCCAGCCCCTCTGCTGTCGATACCAAGCCCAGGTGGTCCTCACCCATCCCTGTGCCACCCACCTGCAGCCCCAAACAGCACGCATCACGCAACAGGAGAGTTCAACACCTTCCCAAAAAGCTCATCCAACTCTCCCAAGCAGGCTCCAGCCCTGCTTGGGATCACGTTAGCTATGCAGCATTATTCAGCTGGGATCAAAAAGCCCTCCAGTATACGTTAGTTCTTAACTGTCATTATGTGCTCCAAGTGGGAAGCGTTCAGGAGGAATTAGGAAAAACAGCAGATAAATGAGCAGGGAACTTAAGACTGGGCTTCTGGGACTGGAAGTGAAATACCCACAGTACTCACCATAAAACCTGTCTTTCCTGCTGAAGATGACAGCCATCAGCTTTGCTTTTCCAACTTCAGGAAAGGGATTTTCTTGGATCATTTCATGGTTGCTCAATTTGGGAGAAACTCCAATTCCTACCAGTGTTGCTGAGCACCACCAAGCAAGAAAACTCCTGCAAACAGCACCATTCCCAAATCACTACTACATTTGGTTCACAGCATTGCCAAATAATCATGGAACAGTTTGGGTTGGAAGGGACCTTGAAGCCCATCCAATTCCACCCCCCCCCCACCATGGGCAGGGACACCTCCCACTGGATCAGGGGGATCAAAGCCCCATCCAGCCTGGCCCTGAACACCTCCAGGGATGGGGCAGCCACCACTGCTCTGGGCACCCTGGCCCAGAGCCTCCTGCAACATCCTTTGTGTTGCTCTTCAGGTGCTTTTCTGGTGATCCCTGTGTCTTCTCCAGGCATCTGTTGTTAGAATTGGCTTCAAACTGGGAAAGATTTAGGTTCTCCTCTCCCATCAACTTTAGTTTAAAGCCCTCTTCACCACCCTGGCAAGACTCTGATCAAATATGCCTTTCCCCTTCTCTGATAGGTGGACCCCAACAGTCCCCAGCAGATCAGGCTTCTAAAAAGCACTGGATGGATGAATCTCATGACAAAACATAAAAATTAACAGAACAAGGAAGTGAAATTTTTCACCTACAAAATCTCGACAAAAGCTCCATGAGGATGAACCTGCACCCATACACCTGAGATCTCCTACAGAGGTTGGCAGCAGGAATCCTTCTAGCAATGTACCACAATAAATATTTAGGGTTGCAGCACCCTGGGCTGTTCCCTGGCTCTGGCAAATTTGCTAAATCAGACAGGAGCACTGAGTCAGAGAGCAAATTTACCTCCAGCTTTGCAACAAATTAGCAGCATGCAGATAAAAAAAATGCACCCTTTGCTATTCAGCTCTGAGGAAATGGATGGAAAAGTCTTTTTCCAGGTGACTCTGGAGAAGAGAAGGCTGTGGGGAGACCTTAGAGCAGCCTCCCAGGACTGAAAGGGGCTCCAGGAAAGCTGGGAATGGGCTCTTGATCAGGGAGTGCAGGGACAGGATGAGGGGGAGTGGTTTTCAGCTGAAAGAGGGGAGATTGAGATGAGATTTTAGGAAGAAATGTTTTCCTGTGAGGGTGAGGAGGCCTTGCCCAGGGAATTCGTGGCTGCCCCATCCCTGCAGGTGTTGAAGGCCAGGCTGGATGGGGCTTTGATCCCCCTGATCCAGTGGGAGGTGTCCCTGCCCGTGGCAGGGGGGGTGGAACTGGATGGCCCTTGAAGTTCCTTCCAACCCAAACCATTCTGTGATTCTTTGACAGATACAGGGACCATTGAGCTCATCCACAGTTCCTCCACAGCCCTGTGGCTGCACCACTCACTGTCCCAGGCAACTGCTGTGACCCCCATGCTGAGACACCCCCCAGGTCACCCTCTCCTACTAAAAACACCCCCTCCACCTTGTTTTTTGGCTTTTTTGTTTACCTCCAAACAAGTTGCTACAGCAACCCCAGCATTTTATCAGCTCTCAGGGGAATATTCATTTCCAGTTCAGCTGCTCCATGGAAACACTTCTCAGCATCCCCTCTCTCTGTCCCTGAATGGTGGGGGGAGAAGCTGATGCCATCACCCTGTATCCACTGGAGGATAGGGCCCACACCAGCTGGGCAAAGACAGAGGAGTGCAAGGTGCTACAAAGGGACCTTCTCAGCTTGGAGAAGTACCCAAAAAAACCTTTGCAATGACCAGCCCAGCACTCTCAGCCTCTGCAACGCAGAAGGAAAAATACCTGCAACTGGGAAAACCACCTCGTGCGAAGGAACAGGTACCACACTCTGGCACTTTGTACCCATCATAGGAGGGATCCTCTTAGAAATAATTCCCTGGTTTGCTGAAATGTTAATATTTGGTCGATGACCCACTGAAAGCAGCAGGATTATCATCTGGCATTTCCCAAGGCTTCATCCCTCTGTCTGCACTGCGCATCATCCACGTATTTTAAAGTTACCTTTTTGAGGACCAGCCCATCCACAGGGCTGTTTTAATGACACGTGCACTGATGTTACTCAGCAAAATGATGTTACATCATCATTTTCTATGGGATCTTTGGATATTCAAGTGGACAAGCTAGGAGAGTTGGGGTTGTTCAGCTGGAGAAGAGAAGGCTGTAGGGAAATATTAGAGAAGTCTTCCAGTAATGAAAGGGGCTCCAGGAAAGCTGGGGAGGGGCTCTTGATTAGGGAGTGCAAGGACAGGATGAAGAAGTGTTTTCAGCTGAAAGAGGGGAAATTGGAATGAGATCTTAGGAAGAAATGTTTTGCTGTGAGGGTGGGGAGGCCCTGGCCCAGGTTGCCCAGAGAAGCCGTGGCTGCCCCATCCCTGGAGGTGTTCAAGGCCAGGTTGGATGGGGCTTTCCCCTGATCCAGTGGTGTCCCTGCCTGTGGCAGGAGGTTGGAACTGGATGGGCTTTTAGGTCCCTTCCAACTCAAACCATTGTATGATTCTGTAACAGGGGGTTACCTCCTTTACAGCTCTACTAGAATACTGCTTCCTCTGTTGTTTCCCAGCTGCCTAACTCATATCTCAACGTATTTCTTTTCTCAGTTACTAATAAGCAGCTATTCAGCCTGTTGGAATCTCAAATAAAATTAATATATTGGCAGATATCCACAGCAGCCTCTCAGGTGCTCATATTGAAAATTATTATTTTGAACAGTTCATGGCTCATTTCTTTAAAATTAAAATTAGTGTTGTGGCAGCTGGGAATAATTTCCCAAATGCCTGCACAGAGGAGAACACACCTGGAGGATGTGAGGAATGAGGCTTTGCCACTGTCAGATGTGTCCAGCCTTGAAGCATCCCGTGTCTTTACCACCAAGGATGACCTTGAACGGGGGCTTCTGACTCAGATGAAGCATAGGTGGGAATGTTCCTCTTAACTTCTCTCAGAATCATAGAACCATTAAGGTTGGAAAAGACCTTTAAAGGTCTTAAGATCAAGTCCAACATCAAAACAATACCAACACGTCTACTAAACCACCTCCAAGTGCCACTTCTTTGGTTGTCCATGTGCAGCTGCCATTGGAGGGAGATGCTGGGCACTAGGGCAGGATGCCTGCTCTGAACTGGTATCACTGGTTTCACACCTTCGTGCTATACCCTTGAAGACAAGCAGATTTCTCTCTTAATCACTCAAACATCACCAACCCACTGAAGTCCAAACAAGGATTTGACACAAAAGCTGCACTAGAACACTAGATAATTGATAACTGACATGGTTGAGAACAACATTGTGGGCCAGCTCTCAGCTACCCATGCCAGAGAGTGTTTGGATAAGGAGCAGCACCCTGCTAGGTGACCTGGCTTCAGGGAGGAGGGCAGCCTCCATCTCTGCTGGTCAGAAAAAACAAGCATTACAGTAACCACAGAGGCAGCATTTTGCTTTAATTCACTCCATCCCCATCCCACCGTGCTGCACGGCCACCACCTCGTGCCACAGCGTGGGCAACCGAGGCTTTCAGCAGCCCTGACGTACTGCAAAGAGGTGTTTAACTGTGGTGTTGGCAGAGAGAATACAAGATTCCTGTGGGACCTTAGAGCAGCCTCCCAGGACTGAAAGGGGCTCCAGGAAAGCTGGGGAGGGGCTTTTGACCAGAGAGTGAAGGGACAGGGCAAGGGGGAACAGTTTTGAGCTGAAAGAGGGGAGGTTGAGATGAGATCTTAGGAAGAAATGTTTTCCTGTGAGGGTGGGGAGGCCCTGGCACAGGTTGCCCAGAGCAGTGGTGGCTGCCCCATCCCTGGAGGTGTCCAAGGCCAGGTTGGATGGGGCTTTGAGCCCCCTGATCCAGCGGGAGGTGTCCCTGCTCATGGCAGTGGGGGGAGCTGGATGGGCTTTGAGGTCCCTTCCAACCCAAACCATTCTGTGATTTTTCTGGGACACTGAACCACTGTGCCCAAGCAGCAAAGCATCCTTCTGCACTGTAAATCATTGGGAAACATTAATAAACAGCTCCATCTACTGACACCCTCACCTTCAAAATCCAAACTCCTACAACAGCCAGAGGCGTCCATGCTGCCATCCTGCCTGAGCCATTCAGCTTTCAGCACGGGCACAACCCATCTCAGCCCCACAGGTCCCTTAGAAGTGAGCAAGTCTCCTAGAGAAGCTCAGTTCTATTACAACTCCCTTTGAATTTCAGCTAATTGTCATTAATTAAACCTATTTTCACTTTGTCAAGTGGAACGTAATAACTCTTTAAGGTTGTATTTCAGCCAAGGAGATGAATATACAGGTGATTTTAAAAAGCTCACAAGCTGAAAAGCAGCACCTGAGAACCAGCAGCCTCGTTACACCTGTGGAGCACTGGGACATCAAAAGATGTAGCCAAGCCTTCCAGCCAGGATCCACCCTTTTCTTCAACAGCAAGCACTGAGGACCCTACACAACCCCCAGAAATGACACAACCACCCTCCCTCTTGCACAGCATCTTCCTCCAGGGGCTTTCATGCCTCAGTCTCAGAATTATAGAACTGTTTCGGTTGCAAAGGTTCCTTAAAGATCATCTAGATCCAACAAAGCCAAAATCACAAACCCACAGCCAGAGGCACCCAGAGACACCACTTCCTCCTCCCAAAGCTCATTCAATAACGTGGTACACAGGCAGCTCTCCATCACCCCCAAAGCAACTGGCCCTTCACCCCCCATGCTTCCCCTTGCCTTAAGGTCAAAAAAAACACCATCCCATAAAGCAGCACAAAGAGATTTTGTTTGTAGCACTTGCTAGAATTGCAAAAGCACTTTCAGATTCAGTATTTATTTTATAGACCTTTTATTTTCACAGTTATTGCAGACCCTTTGGTTACCCAAAAAGCACCCCAAGCCCCTCCCCTGCCCCAGGGAGACATTAGAAGGCAGGACACCTGGCTTTCTGCAGTTTCCCCTATCCTTGAGGGACAAATCCTCCTCTCTCCTCTGGCACAGAGCAGATTTATCTGTGTGACACCCTGAAGCACAACAGCAGTCAGTTCACACAGGGATGCAGTGACTCCACACCCACTTTGCCACTGCATCCATCCTCTCTGGGTTTTTATTTTTCATTGATCAAGCCCACCCCATCTCTCAGATCCCACATTTGCAGGCAGGCTCAATGCAGAGGAGAGGGTTTGGTCACTAAATCCCACAGGAAGCATCCCCAGGACATGCTCAAATCCATCCCCAGGTCTCTTAAAGCCCTGGGCACACTGTTAGATCCTGCTCCCAACCTGCACAGTCAGAGATTGAGGGTCTTTGGTGTCTGCACAGCAAACTGGAGACCGACAAATCTCCCAGGGTAAATTCAAAACCAGTTTTTACTTTGGGCACAGCCAAAATAACTGATGAGATACTCAGGTCCACTCCACCTCTCAAAGCTGCAGATCCCAAGCAGTTCAGACCCCAATGTGACCCCCCCCGAACACAGCCAAGGCAGCTGAACAAACCACAACAAAACTCATGTTCAATCCCATAAACCGCAGGGCCATGGAAAAGAGACACAGGGAGAAGTCAGAGAGAGACATTAAAGAGTAGCAGGAAAAAAATAGTCACCAATCCACGGGCATGGCAGTTCCTCTGGAAAACATGGTCTTTAGGAACACATGGTCCTGTGGTTCTTCACCAGGATGTCTTCAGGCCAGTTCCACGGAGCAGTGGGCACACCCGGTGCTTTGAAAGCAGGGTGTATTTATAGGGCAAGTCCATATTCCTTTGTTATATGAGGGGGATCTTTCGAGAAGCTTCTGGAATTGGGATTGGGGGTTCCAGGGCAGTCAGGTGGGGGGGGGGGGTTCACCTCCTCCCCTTCCTCTGTGGCAGCTCCAGCCCATTTAGACAGGAGCCACAGAAGAGCCCCTGAGGCAACACCGGCCCTGCACCCAGACAGGGTGACAGACACAGAAGGTTTGAGACACAACAAACCCACCAGACTCAGAGGATGTTTACAAGTAGAGTCAGTTTTTACCCAGGCCCTGGCTCTCTGCTCTCCCCCCAGCCAAAATGAAAACCAAAGCTTCTTTCTTCCACATCACCACTGCCAGGCAGCAATTGCAAAGCCCCTGTGGGAGTGAGGAGCGGTGCTATTTACAGCCAAAAATGGGGTTAAAGCTCCAAGCTGCTTTTAAATTTGGAAGAAAAGGGCTGCACTTGGGGACCTCAAGGGTGGAGAAGTTGCTGGCGTAGCAGAGGAAGGAGGTGGCTTGGAGGTGTTGGATTGAGCATCAGGGTGGCTGCAGCAGCACCTTCCCTGGTGTTGATGAGGGGAGGGGAAATTAAGATTAAGGAGGGGAACATTAACAGGACCACAGATTGCTCACAAAAAAAAAGTGACCTGTAAAAATCTCTCTTTAGGGTAAATAGCAAGGTGGTTGGAATAAAAGTGTCTTAGCAGCCATCCTTCCCCACACGCCTGGCAAGGGTATTTGAGCAGCAGCAGCAATGCAGGGACTCCCATTTTTGTCTTTCAAAGGCATGTGTTTAAAAATCCCAGCCCAATATGCCATAGAATCATGGAATGGTTTGGTTTGGAAGGGGCCTTAAAGCCCATCCAGTTCCAATTCCCCCTGCCATGGGCAGGGACACCTCCTGTTGGCTCAGGGGGCTGAAAGCCCCATCCAACCTGGCCTTGAACACCTCCAGGGATGGGGCAATGCAGGTGGATGGATCTTTATAGCTGGTCCTAATTTATTTATTAAAGCATTTATTTATTAAAGCATTTCCTGCCTCCTCCAGGAACCCTCTTCCAATGTGTCTCCAGGATTAAATTAATGAAAAAAAAATTCAAAAAAGACCCAAAATCGTTAGAAAAAGACCTAACTGTGAACTGCCATCCAAGGAGATGCCCAGTGCTCCCTGGCCACAGGAGGCACCTTGCTATGGGCACAGGGGCTGATCGTCCTTGTCACCAACCCAACGTCACCTACAGCAGCTGCCAGCCCAAACAGGTTTCCCAGTTTGTCTGTTTATGGTAGGAGAGAGAGAAATGTGTCAGAGCTGTTAAAACCCTGCCAGAAACATTTTGAGCTGATTATTGCCTCACAATGTCTGTCAAAAGTCCTGTAGGGACAGCGTTGAGTTAACAAGGGTGAGATATCAAAAGCAGGGGTCAGGGTCTCAGCATCTCTGATGGGAATCATGATCCCCCCTCCGGGATGCTGGGGAACCTCCCTTCTCCTGCCACACTTGTGTGTGTGTCCACAAAGCTTCCATTAAGTGCTGGAGCATGTCCAGAGAAGGGAACGGAGCTGGGGAAGGGGCTGGAGAACAGGGGTTGTGGGAGAAGAGGAGGCTGAGGGGAGACCTCATGGCTCTCTGCATCTCCCTGAGAGGAGGTTGTGGTGAGGTGGGTGCTGGGCTCTTCTCCTAAGAAACAAAGGATAGGATGAGAGGAAATGGCCTCAAATTGCACCAGGGGAGGTTTAGATTGAATATCAGGATAAATTTCTTTACTGAAAGAGTGATGAAGCCCTGGCAGAGGCTGCCCAGGGCAGTGGGGGAGTCTCCATCCCTGGAGGAGTTCAAAAACTGTGTGGCTGTGGCACTTTGGGACATGGTTTAGTGGCCACGGTGGGGTTGGGCTGATGGTTGGACTGAATGAGCTGAGAGGGCTGTTCCATCCTTAATGATGCCATGACTGAAAATATTCAGACTCAGGGAGATAATTGCATTGGGGAAGCACCAGTGTCCCCAACCTTGAAAGAGAGAGAAAAACTGCTGGAAAGAAGGGAAAGAGGACAGGTGGATCACACGTTACAGCTGAAATCCTCCCAGTGCTGTCATGAAAACACACTTTGAGCATTTTTGCTCAGGTGAGGTGTCAGCATCTGCACTGAAAAAAAAAACCTGAAACTGTGCAGTTTTCCAAAACAAACTTAAACTCACAGCACCATTGCAAGGAGCAGTGTGAGGGGCAGGTGACAGATGGAGGGTGCTCATTCTCAAACCAAAAATCCCACTAAAATGCAATGCCAGGGCTGTATTAGAGCTGTCCAAGTCCCTACCCAGGGCTTAGGTGTTTAATTCTGTTACTACCACACAGGTACCAGGAGCCAGGGGACTGTGCACCACTCGAGGACCACCAGGACACCCACACCCCAGATGGATTCTCAGCTGAGCAGGGATCACAGCAAACACAGAGCAAGAAAATGTTCCTTATGCAATTTTAACTCCATTTCACAAACTTAGTTTCATTCACTTGTTTAAAGTTTAATGTGTTCCTGGGAGATGGGGGGAGGGAGCTGTCAGAGCTGCTTTACCTCTCCCCGTGGCCCAGCTGGCATTTTTTACTGGTGTTTCCACTCTCAACACATAAATCTGCTTTTATCTCTTTCTGAGTTACCCAACAGCCTAAAAAAAAAAACACAGAGGCAGGAGGAGGGGACAGACATCATGTAGGAAACTCAGTGATGGCAAATTTACTGCAAGGGAACAGAAAATATCAGGAGGTGATTCTGCATCATTGCTGAGCACAACTTGTACATCACTGGTCATTAGAAATATTAATTAAAGCAAACTGTTAGCATTGAGAAACCCCCAAGGGATTTCACCCCCAGTAGCACCCAAATGTAAGTTTAGGCTATAAAAAGCAATGGAAATCCTTAACTCCCATGGTTGCCACAGAAGAGCTGGACTCTAAAAGTACAACCAACCAGGTAAAATGCAGAAAAATAGGGAAAAGATGTGCAGCTCAGTGGTAATGGATCTTTTCAGTAAGGGCTGTCATGGACCACCTGAAATTCCCTTTGCCATTTCTCTCTATAAATGTCATCCTCAGGCGGATACTTTGCTATAAAGGGATGATTTTTTTTTTACCTCCTGCATACAGGAGCTGTTTGTTTGAATGTATAAATAGTCACAGCCTCTGTCAGGGCTCCCAGGATGGCTCGGCTGCCAACTTCTTCTCCCTTGTGAGTGGTGTGCCCTAATTTTCACCACATTTCACCCTTTCCCATCCTCCATCCCTCTCCTGCTGAAGCACAATGAGTCACAGAGTGGTTTGGGTTGGAAGGGACCTCAAAGCCCATCCAGTTCCCACCCCCCTGCCATGGGCAGGGACACCTCCCTCTGGATCAGGGGGCCCAACACCCCATCCAGCCTGGCCTTGAACACCTCCAAGGATGGGGCAGCCACAGCTTCTCTGGGAAACCTGGGCCAGGACCTCCCCACCCTCATAGCAAAACATTTCTTCCCAGGATCTCATCTCAATTTCCCCTCTTCCAGCTGAAAACCCTTCCCCCTCATCCTATCCCTGCACTCCCTGATCAAGAGCCCCTCCCCAGCTTTCCTGGAGCCCCTTTCAGTCCTGGGAGGCTGCTCTAAGGTCTCCCTAGAGTCTTCTCTTCTCCAGGCTGAACAACCCCAACTCTCTCAGCCTGTCCTTGTACAGGAGGTGCTCCAGTCCTCAGATCATCTCTGTGGCCTCCTCTGGACTTGCTCCAACAGCTCCATGTGCTGAGGATGTTTAGCTTTGACCTATGCCTGTATCAGGATTTCTTGCCTTTTGGATCCAAAGGGGCTTTTGAGGGCCCCAATCCTCCCCATCGTCAAGGCGTGGCTTGGTGTGCAGGCCCAGGCTCATCAGGATTCAGCACATGAGGCTGGGATTTTAGAGCAGGAAAGGTTTAGGAAGCGAGGGAGAGAGAGCAAGGCAATAAACCTCTCTCTAATGGGCACGGTTGCGACGGCAGTGGAGAAATGCACCAGAGGCATTTTCCTTTCCCCAAGCCGGCAGCCGGCATTTACCCTGCACAACGAGTCCCCGCGAGCCATTAATGACTGAAAGAGCCACTTCCTATAATGAGATTTTCATAGGTGAAATGAATTTAGGCAGGCTACGGTGAGTGATTACAGGATTTAATGATGGTGTCTTTCTGTGCCCGTGAGGATGCCTGGGGAAAGCTGCATCCTGGTTATCTTGACCAGGGGCAGGCGCGGCGTAGTTCAACATATTTGATGGAGCGAAGGGAATGGACTCCTGGTGGGCTTAATACACCTACAGCCCCTTGTGGGCATGGGCAGGGAGAGACAGGTGTGACAATTAATGGCTTTAAACTGGAAGGGGGAAGATTTAGATGAGAGTGTAGGAAGAAATTCTTCATAGTGAGGGTGGGAAGGCCCTGGCCCAGGTTTCCCAGAGAAGCTGTGGCTGCCCCATCCCTGGAGGTGTTCAAGGCCAGGTTGGAGGGGGGTTTGAGCCCCCTGATCCAGTGGGAGGTGTCCCTGCCCATGGCAGGGGGCTTGAAACTGGATGGGCTTTGAGATCCCTTCCAACCCAAACTATTCCATGATTTTATGATTCTATCATTCTATGATAAGCATGAAACACAAGGAAACCTCTGCCATCTCAGTGGATACACACACACACATCCCCCACCACCACCACCTAGGTAGGCAATGAATTTATTTACCCTCATTAACATCATCTTGCTTAGCACCAGCCTTATCCTTTGTCCATCTGAGACGCAGGATGGCATTTCCTTAGCCTCCACCAGCACTCTTAGAAATACAGAGCAGATTTAGTGTCTTCTTATAGAATCGTTAAGGTTGGAAAAGACCTCTTAAGCTCATCCAGTCCAACCATCCACACAACCCCACTCTCCCTACTAAACCATGTCCAGAAGCACCACATCTACACTTTTTTTGATCCCCTCCAGAGATGGAGACTCCCCTGCTGCCCTGGGCAGCCTCTGCCAGGGCTTCACCACTCTCAGTGAAAACCTTGCTTCTAATATCCAGCCTAAACATCCTCCGGTGCAACTTGAGGCCATTTCCTCTCATCCTATCACTTTTTATTTGGTTGAGGAGACCAACACCCACCTCTCTACAATCTCCTTTTAGGTAGTTGTAGAGAGCAAATCTCACTGCAATTCCAACAGAGCTGTAGGAGCTCCATGGGAAGCCACACTAGGATCCATATGGGTTTTGTCCCCCAAAACATTCAGGCTGTGTCGGGACAGTTTCCAGCCTGTCTATGGGAAGATAGAATTGGTGGAGCATCATTTCTTTATTCTCCCTCTACGAGCAGCTCTGGGGAAGAAACAAAGCAGAATAGTAATCGTTCTCACTCTGATTCCTTGTGCAGCTGCAGACCCAGTGTTTTATGGATGTCGCAGCTTTAATATTCCTTTCAGAACAGGCTGTGGACATAAAAGGCCGGTTTGTCAATCCGTCGATCGCCCGGGGCTAAGCTGGTAATTCTGCTGTGTTGCCGTGGTTTGCATTGAACCAGCTGGATTTCCAAGATCAAAAAGTATTCTCCACCAGCACGGGGCTGCAGCCACAACCCTCCTTGATGCAAGCACTCCCCCCCTTTCCTGGGAGCGGGACAACGGTTGACAAAATCAAGGCTTAACATCCTTAAATACTCCCATTTTCATTATTCCCTCTGGATTTTGCAGTCCCCTTTGTCACCCAACACAACACCATGACAGGGTTATCAGACGTGCCAAAAGCCCTTCTGCCAAAATCCATCTCCAGGGCCCGGTACAGGACAGACAAACGGCTTTGTGATGTGGATTTTCACCCGGGGGGGTTCTGCATTGCTCACTGCACCCCTGTGCCCCCCAGCTCCAGCCTGGGGAGCCGTGCCCAGGCTCCCATCTACAGGTGAGACCTCTCCCAGGGACACTGTAATGAGCTGGTTGCTGCCAGATTTCCCATGGTTTTAGCAGCCTGAAGTTGTTAAACTACTCACAGCGCTGCTCTGAGCTGGGTTCACGCTCCATAGTACCAGGTTCAGGCACAGCTCGGGGGATTTCCAAACTGCCAGGCAATAAATGAGAAACAATCAACCCTCAGATCTAGTAAAATACAAAAATTACCATTTTTTTCTTTCAGATCCCATTTTGGCTCCTCCTATCCCAAATCCTGCCCTAACAGGATGCTCCCAAGGTCTTCCCTTGCCTTTTCCAGCTCTCCCACCACCTCACATGTCCCATGAGTTTCTGTCCCCCAGTAACTGCAAAAAGCAGTTTTACATTAACTAGGAGGGCCACAAAGATGATCTGAGGGCTGGAGCCCCTCTGCTATGAGGACAGGCTGAGAGAGTCAGGGTTGTTCAGCCTGGAGAAGAGAAGGCTCTGGGGAGACCTTAGAGCAGCCTCCCAGGACTGAAAGGGGCTCCAGGAAAGCTGGGGAGGGGCTCTGGATCAGGGAGTGCAGGGACAGGATGAGAGGGAACCGTTTTGAGCTGAAAGAGGAGAGATTGAGATGAGATCTTCGGGAGAAATGCTTTGCTATGAGGGTGGGGAGGCCCTGGCCCAGGTTGCCTGGAGAAGTCATGGATATTCCTCTCCCTGGAGGTGTTCAAGGCCAGGTTGGAAGGGGCTTTGAGCCCCCTGATCCAGTGGGAGGTGTCCCTGCCCATGGCAGGCGGGTGGGAACTGGATGGGTTTTGAGGTCCCTTCCAACCCAAACCATTCTGTAATTCTGTAATTCTACAAACTGGATTACAGGGCTGCCCAGTCTCCATCTTCCATTGAATACATGACTGTGGGGCTCCTGCTGGAAACACAACAGGCACTTGTCGGGAAGTTCATTTCTGGGGGAGAAGGGAGTTTTAAAAGAAAGAGAGGAACGGAGAAAGGGACTCTCTTTCTGCAGTGGTAGTTGAACCAGACCCCTTCAAACACGGGAAACTGGCACTGAATAACTGCTACAATCATCCACACATGTCTGCTGACCACTAACTTCCAAAAGAGGGCTATTTAGAAGCAAATTGTTGGATATTCCTTCACCGGCAGCAGCGAGCTAGCATTTAGATGAAAACAGCAAAATAATGACAGAGGAGCAGCTGGCTCTAAATACAACAAAGCCCAAGAAGACAAAGTCAAGATTAAATCTGCTTTCACCCCAGGGATGCATGTAGGTTCATTCAAGTGATGCATTGCTCTTCCCACTCTTGCCCAGAGCAGCTGCTGAAGGGATAACAGGCTGTGTCCAGCTCTGGCAAGCCACGTCCTAGCAGGACATCTCTCATAACAGGGCCTTTAGATGTAGGAGATGCATGAAATGGAGCATCCCAGGCTCTGTGGAGAGCATAGGGCTTCATTATTTGACAGCACAAAATGTGGAGGAGGCCCCACCAGGCTGTTTATGCCTCATGAAGGCAACCAACCAGGTTGCCACTAATCCCAGGGCTGATCCCTGCAGGCTTGGGCATAGGAGAGCACTGGCATCCTGCTAGAGGTGCCCACCCCCAAAAAGCTGTGAGGGGAGAAGTTTCCCCATTTGACCACTGTCATTGTCAGCGTTGGCTGAGCTCACCCTTTGCACAGCTTTGAGCTGCAAACATTAAGATCCAGTATTTTCCCTGATGGTGGTGGCCTTTGCTCTTCCGTGCAGTTTCTCTAATAAGGGCTTTGCACACACTTCATCCTTTGCAGCAGAGGAGCATTATTAAAAGGTCTCTCTCCTCCGCTCAGCCAGCTGTCTTCATAAAATGTGGGAATTTAATGCTTATGATGAGCTCTGCTCTTCTGTCACATAGGGTAGAAATGGGCCAGCAAGATAGAGGATTAAGTAAGAACTCAGCTGTTGTATTTGTTTCATTTTCTTAGGAATCCAAGCTAGAAAACATTGTCCAGCTTGCTAAAGAAAGAGCAAACGTCCATCCTCAGAGCCAGCTCCTGAACCTGGGAGGACAGGGAGACAGCCCAAAACACCATCCCATGTACACACACTGCTTTGCACACCTGTTTCATGGATGACCACGTCAAAGGAGGCTGAAACACCCAAGAGCATCATGAAAGACATTGAGCTGAGTCCAGAGGAGGGCAGTGAAGCTGGGGAAGGGTCTGGAGAACAAGCCTTATGGGGAGCAGCTAAGGGACCTGGGGCTGTTTAGCCTGGAGAAAAGAAGAAAATGAAATTATTCTTGTCCCAAACCAGTTGAAAAGAAAGGCATGATCACTGGCAAAGCCCCTCCTGGTCTCTGATGGTTGATAGCACAAGTGCTGAACTGCCAAAAGCATATCCATCCTTGGAAACATTCAAGGTCAGGTTGGATGGAGCTCTGAGGAACCTGATCTGGTTGAGGACGTCCCTTTTTCTGCATGGGGGGTGGCCTGGATAACCTGTAAACGTCCCTTCCAACCAAAAGCACTCTATCATTCTATATCCACGTGAAATTCCTAATTTTCAGATCCAAAAGCCAACCCCCAAACCACAGTGAGTGTAGTGCCAACTCCCCACCACACTTGGAAGCAGCCCCAGTATCTCAGCTGTGAAGGAAAGGAGTGATTTTTTTACCTCTGCCAAAGAACTTTGAACAAAACTAGAGGTGAACGAGTCCTCAGTGAGCACTGAGAACAGCTTTGGTTCCAGAAGCCTCCAGCTCACAGATGGACCACCTTAAAAAAAAGGTACAATGAGAAATGGGGCTGTTTTATTTGGGATATCATGAGCTGTATCTCCTCGCTGCACCCGCTGGAAGTGGAGTGGCAGCTGGAGCAGGTACAGCCCTATCTCCGGAATCTTCAAACGCTGCCTCCAGGCAAGAAGTTAATCTTCTTTCCCTTTGTTGATAATATTTTTTCTGTAGGTTATATCTGTTCAAATGCAATTTGCAGTTCTCCCAACTCGGAGGGGGGCAGGCTTTGTGACAAGGAGAAGCCTCACGTCGAGATGCTGATGGGCTTTTTTTCATCTCCCAGCCTGGCTACTGCAGCCACTGGAACCCGTGGATTCTGTCTCCAAACACAATAAAGTTTCATTGTTCATCAGGAGGACTGAAACGAGGCGTTGGTGGAGCAATCAAGTAATTGTTTCTAAAAGCACAATGTCTTTACAAAGCCTTAACAGGATGCTTTAAAGGGTTGGTGAGAAACGAGTGGAGGGAGTGGGGGATTTTGGCCTTGAGAAGGGTGTTGTGCTGTAAATGCTGAAAAAACAGAGATATCTGTAGAGCTGAAGGTGATCAAGAAGTCACAGAATCATAGAAATACAGAATGCCCTGAGTTGGAAGGAACCCACAAGGATCATCAAGTCCAACTCCTGTCCCTGCACAGGACACCCCCAACATTCACACTGTGGGGCTGAGGGTGTTGTCCAAATGCTTCTGGACTATTGTCAGGCTGTGACTGCTTCCCTGGGAAGCTGTTCCAGTGCTCCACCAGCCTCTGGGGAACCTTTTCCTAATGTCCAGCCTCAGAGCACCATCCCTGAAGGTGTCCAAGGCCAGGTTGGATAAGGCTTTGAGAACACTGTCCCTGCCTGTGGCAGGAGGTTGGAACTGGATGGGCTTTAAGGTCTCTTCTGACCCGAACTAAGCTATGATTCTATGATCTCTCTGGAAGGGATGATGTGTCCATCTACTGGCATGAGCTCTCATCTTGGAGCTGAGTACCTGTCTCAGGTCTGTCTGTTCTCCTCATAACAGGACATATAAAGACTTAACAGCTCTTTTCCAAGAGAAGACTTCACCTCATTTTCTGGAGAGCCTGACACCTGAGAGCACGGGGAAAGGAAAAAGCAGCCAGCTCGAGGTCCAACAAAACAGCCATCTAGAGAGACAACTAAGTGGACAACTTTGAGATGTATAAATTATCATCACTTGCCGCAGTATAGTTCAAAAACAACCAAAAAAAATCAATCTTTATGGATGGAAAATGACAGTGGCTTATTTAATTTATGACAGCAGCAAAGACAAGAGGAGCACAGCATGGAAGATTACGCTCGCCGAGTGCAATGCTCTCCTGTAATGTAATGAAATGAGTTGAGAGCAAAGTGAATTAGTGCTACGGGCTGACCTCATCCTGCTGATCCCGGAGAGCAATAAGAACTGGAAGGTTACATTTGCTAGCTTGGTTTTCAAGGTCACTGAGGACCAACGTGGCCAGTGTTGCCTCCCTGTGATTTTAGCATTAACTGAGCGGCCGGCTGTGATCCTCGTAATTTATTCTAACAAGGAGAATTACTGCAGTGCCTTTGGCAGGTTGGTAACTCCTTTGGGAGCAAGGAGAGCATGGGAATGAGGGGCTGCAGCTGTCAAACCAGCTCAGGTACGTGGTCATCCCTTGGTGTTTGGCTCTTTGCACCAAGCAGATTGAGAGGACTCAATATTTATTGAGGTGCTGGAGCGGGTCCAGAGAAGAGCAACAAAACTGGTGAAGGGACTTGAGCACAAGTCCTATGAAGAGAGGCTGAGGGAGCTGGGGCTGTTTAGCCTGGAGGAGAGGAGGCTCAGGGGTGACCTCATCACTCTCTACAACTATCTGAAAGGAGGCTGTAGACAGGTGGGGGTCGGATTCTTCTTCCAGGCAACCAGAACGAGAGGGCACGAGCTTAGACTCTGCCTGGGAAGGTTTAGGCTGGATATCAGGAAAAAGTTCTTCACAGAACGAGTAATCAGGCCTTGGAATGGCCTGTCCAGAGAGGGAGTGGAGTCACCATCCCTGGAGGTTTTTAAAACAAGACTGGATGTGGCACTTAGTCACCATCCATCCCACTCTTGGCTCCGAAACGATTCCCATCTCCCTCTTGTGCCTTTGCTCGGAAAAGTTATGGGTGCTTTAAAATTAGTTTTGTTGAAAAACTGTATTTCTCCTGCCCTGACAGAGCTCACCCCTGAGCAAACCACATATAAAGTTGTGATGGTGGTAACCAGCCACTGCTGAGCTGGATGTTGCTGCAGGTAAGATTGCCCTCCACAGGGAGAGGCGGCTCCAGACCCCAGTACCAGCTGCTGAAGGGTTTTGCAGATTTATGTACTCTGGCTGCAGCTCCAGCTGTGGCTCGGGGCTGAATTTCATGATGTGTGTTGCCACTGGGGCCAAGCAGGCCATGGTTACACCTGGAGAGCTGCTGGTCCTGCTCACACCATCGTGAGACTTGCCCCACAATCAGGAGCAGACAGAGGATGGGGAATGGCAGGAGGGCTTGTTCAGGGGAGGGTGCTGCTGGAATAGATCTGCTCTTCTGCATCATCCAGCAGAGAGAGAACAGTGTGTGATGATGGGCTCTGGGGCTCTTTTGGGAACCACCAATAAATTTTCTAGATCCAACAGCCATCAGATTCGATGGAGGAGCTTTCTGGCATTATCTCCTGGGAAGATGGGCACCTGGGCTGGGAGCTGAGCTGCAGGGATGAGAGCAGATGCAGCCTCCCCTCTGACACACACAGAGCATCCAGCCTTCGCCCATTTTCATGACCGTAATATTCCCACCTGGAGTCCTGTGTCCAGCTCTGGAATTCCCAACATGAGAAGGATACGGGACTATTGGAACAGGTCCAGAGGAGGCCGTGAAGATGATCCAAGGGCTGGAGCCCCTCTGCTGTGAGGACAGGCTGAGAGAGTTGGGGATGTTCAGCCTGGAGAAGAGAAGGCTCTGGGGAGACCTTAGAGCAGCCTCCCAGGACTGAAAGGGGCTCCAGGAAAGCTGGGGAGGGGATTTTTACAAGGGAGTGACAGGATGAGGGGGAATGGCTTTGAAATTGGAAGGGGGAAGATTTAGATTGGACATTAGGAAGAAATTCTACACAATGACAGGCCCAGGTTTCCTGGGAAAGCTGTGGCTGCCCCATCCCTGGAGGTGTTCAAGGCCAGGCTGGATGGGGCTTGGAGTCCCCTGATCCAGTGGGAGGTGTCCCTGCCATGGGGTGGAACTGGATGGGCTTTGAGGTCCCTTCCAACCCAAACCATTCTATGATTCTATGATTGATCTGGCTGAGTTGTGCCTGAGCTGTGATTGAAGAGGGGAAATCATTTTGAAGTCAGTGAGAAAAATGCTTTTGAGAGGCAAAAGCACCAGACCCACTGAATGTGTCTCTGGATGCAATAGGGTGAGGGTCAAAATAGGAAAGTGTGGGATAACTCACTGACAGATATTGTCCTATTTACAGGTGGGAGGGCACAAATGGCTACACAGCACAACATGAGGTCTAAAACCACTGCAACAACCAGGGAAGATGAAGATGTACCTGCAGGAGCTCTGCACCTGCAAAGCAGCAGCTGAATTAAGCAGGTATTTGGGTACCCAGGTTTTGACTTGCACTCACAGGTCCTTAGCTCCTATGAGCAAAGGCAAAACCTGCCTCAAGGAGCATCCCTGTCACCTTCCACGTGTGATGTTGTCAGTAGTGGCAGAAAGTGAGCATTTCCAGCAATCCCAGCTGTCTTTCAACCCCTGATTCTTGTGCAGGAGCATTGCCCCAGCTGCTCACATGCCACCCCGAAGAAAGGCCACCAAATTCCTTAGATCCAGCTGCAGGCACTGGGTTGTTGGCCCTTGAGAAAGAGCAGGGGGGTGTCTGGCCAAATTCCCAGCAGGAAATGTGGCTTCAGTGCTGCTAAGATTTAATCATAGACTCATGGATTGGTTTAGGTCAGAAGAGACCTTACAGCCCACCCAGTTCCACAGCCCTGCCATGGGCAGGGACACCTCCCACTGGATCAGGGGGGCTCCAAGCCCCATCCAACCTGGCCTTCAACACCTCCAGGGATGGGGCAGCCACAGCTTCTCTGGGCAACCTGGGCCATATGACTCTTCCAAACCTGAACAGAAATTGTTAATGCCTGAGCATGCCTGGAGAACTTCAGAGACTTCACTGTTAAGCCTTGCAAAGAACTCAACTAATCTATATCCATCTCCTTTCAGCAGATCCAAGGATGCAGAAATTTGCAATTAGACCTCTCAGCGTATTTGCACTGTTGTAAGAATTCAGGCCATGGAAGGAGGTTAATTTGGCATTGCTGCTTTGTGCATGTAGTTCCCAGACCACAGGGAAACCTCCAGAGATACTTTGTGCCATGAAATCAAGTGCATTGCAAAGTCAACCCGTGCTGGAACCAAGGCAGAGAAAGGGAAATGCAATTTCCCCCTAAAAGAAAAGAGTTTGAGCTCAACCTTCGCCCCACAGCACAATCACCTTATGCAGACAAGCAGAAAGCTGGGTTTGGAAAGCTCCTGAGGAGCATCAACCCCATCTCCACCACCCCTCATAGCCATTTTAAGGCATTTTCCATCGGAATGAGGTGAGGAAGCAGCCTGATGGGACAGCACAACTACCACCACGGTTCTTAACACACTCAGCCCTTCTGGGCTGCTCCTGGAGGCACAGGGACCTACTTTTGCCCCAAACCCACCACTTCCTGGAGCTGCTGTTCACTCCCTGCCCAGGCAGCTCCGACCTTCGGCAGCGCATGATGTCAGGCTGCAGCTCCAGAAATGTCAGTGCTGCTTCTCATTTATGAGTTTCTATTAATCACCTTCTCCCTCCACGCGCAGCCTAATCAACGGGGACAAGCGTGCGGCCCCTCCAACCGCTTCCTATTATTCCTCATTATGCCCTTTCTTCCAACCCTCTGCTTCCCCATCTGGCATCAAACCCTGAGAGTCCCCATCCGAGCTATCCCTGTCTCCACAGGGACAGCTTGGCTTTAGTTGTGTAATCAATTAGCCAGGAACCGGACCAGTGGCTCGGATACCTTCTCAGAGCAGCCTTAATTTTGATTAATATCTCCTCACGACTTTCAAACCATGTAGGCATGATTCCCTACCCAGCCATGCCTGTTAAAATCATAAATCAATCCATTCCATTCCCTCCAGACACACCAAGACCTTTCCAGTTGCAGCCATCCAGCTCCCGCCGCCGCAGAGCGTTATTTACTGGGTTCACTTCTTCCATCTGCAGAGAAGAAATCCACTCACTGAAGCCAAAAAAGCCAGAAATATTTGTTTATTCTAAAATAATTAGAAGTTACCTCCTGCAGGCAGGGCACTCTTGAACAGCTTTATCCATGCTGGGGGCAAACACTTCGCTGCTCACCCAAAGGGTCAACCCAGAGATTTTGCCCATCCTCACATCCTTGGCACCTGCCTGGAGGGGAGGTGGAGAAAAATACAAGCAAATGCATGTGCTATACATTAAAAAGATGTCTCAGCTTTAGACACCAGTCAGTTTAGGTGCTCAAAAGCCATGTATTATGGCTCAAAGTCCCATTTCAGAACCCCAAACCAGCCCATTTTGTGCTGTCTTGATGCTGAAAACCCTTCCCTTCTCACATACAGCCCACCCACTCACCCCCTTGGGGAGAAAAACATCAAAGAAAAAAGGATTCCTTTTACAATTTTTGTCTTATAGTCCCTTTTCCATCACCCCAGCCCATGGGGCAGGTTTGGGAGTCTGGTCCTCACTTTGCAATCCAGGGCACTGTCATGGATATAGAGCAAAAATAAACAGGGACCCCCAAATGCAGCCACAATACAAAAGTGTTTTGTGAGGCTTTTGGACCTGTGGCAGGAGATGGGATACACTTTAAGGCAGAAAACTGCAAGTGGGAGAGACACATCATCTTTTTGATCTATATTCTGAAATATGGCACTGGCAGGGATAAGATAAAACGATGCTGCTCTGTAATAAAAGATTCAAGGGCTGTTTGTCAGTTTTCTGTTCCTTGCTTCAGAAACTGAGTTTCCAGCCAAGGCTTTGATCAGTTCTCAAGCCAGAAAAGATAATTTTTTTGTGCTGCAGCAGGATGGACATGGACAGCCTGAGCCAGCCCTCCAGGGAGGAGACATTGGTCCATCCCATTCACCCACCCAGCTGATACTTCTGGGGCAGCCTTTCTGCAAACAGCACTGCTCCCCTCAAGCATCTTATCCCTGGCTTGCAAGGATTTAAAGACAAGAGGAAATGGCCTCAAGTTGCACCAGGGGAGGTTTAGATGGATATCAGGAAAAATTTCTGCACTGAAAGAGTGGAGAGGGCAGTGAGTGGTGGAGTCTCCATCCCTGGATGTGGCACTTGGAGACATGGTTTAGCAGGCACGGTGGGGTTGGACTGATGGTTGGACTGGATGATCTTAGAGGTCTTTCCAGCCTTAGTGGTTCTATGATTTAATGATCAAAGGTATAAATATCAGATTGCAAAGACACATCAAGGCTCGTGTGGGTGCACCAGGGACCATGGTCAAGTTCAAGTAATGGATGGATGGATGGATGGATGGATGGATGGATGGATGGATGGATGGATGGATGGATGGCCAGCTGAAGACTGGAGCTGGCCCCGAACTATCCCAAGGGGACTGGGGGACAGAAAAAGGTGCTAATTTCAGCTTTCAAGCCCATATCCATCCAGCAATCTGTTTTATAGCCTGGTTACAGGCTGAGAGAGTTGGACTTGTTCAGCCAGGAGAAGAGAAGGCTTCAGGGGGACCTCTCATAGTGCCCTTCCAGTACAGAAAGGGGCTCCAGGGAAGTTGGGGAGGGACTTTTTACAAAAGCTTTTAGGAATAGCATGAGGGGGAATGGCTTTAAACCAGAAGGGGGGAGATTTAGATGAGACATGGGGAAGAAATTCTTCAGGATGAGGGTGGGGAGGCCCTGGCCCAGGTTGCCCAGAGCAGTGGTGGCTGCCCCATCCCTGGAGGTGTTCAAGGCCAGGTTGGATGGGGCTTGGAGCCCCCTGATCCAGTGGGAGGTGGCCCTGCCCATGGCAGGGGGGTTGGAACTGGATGGGCTTTAATGTCCCTTCCAACCCAAACCATTCCATGATTCTACAGCAGCTGTTCCAGGTGCCAGAGGAACGCAGCGTGGCCCAGAGCAACCTGAAGGTGAACTGAGATGGGAGTTTTCCCTGGAACACCTGGCTCACAATGCTGGGGCAGGTGTCTGCAGGTGGAAAAACACCCAAAGCACCAGCAAATCCATTGCATCTTCCCATTGTCCTCCAGGGAGGGAAAGTCTCTCCCAGCACAGGGAGGGCAAGAGCAGAGGCAGAGGGAATGTTTGCCAAGGTTCCTCCAGAGAGGACTATGGATGGCTGAAAAGAGAACACTGAAAACCCACCTGGCAGCCACATTTTATCTGGCTTTGGGGAAATATGAGGGGTTCAACCATCATCTGAGAACAAAGCCTGAGCCTCTCGCTGGGGACGAGCGACCTGGCTGGAAGAGCCTGAGGGTTCATGTGGGTGATGGTCCTTGTTGCACCATCCCCACGAGGATCCCACATCCCAAGCCTGCTTAGAACAAATCCCTGTGGGTTTTTTTGCCACAGCAGAAGGGACCAATCGCCCGGCAGCACAGATGGGATTTTGTGAGCCACATAAAACCCTGTGCCAATGAGATTCCTCTGCAGTCATTTGTTTGAAATGCCAGAATATGCTTCAGGAGCTCTGACATTTGGGGAATAAAAGCAAGGTGTGACCAAACCTTGCTCTTCATTAGCTCCTCTAATTGGCATTGCCAGCAGAAGGAAGCATGGCCATTGCTCAGGGATCACATCCTGCAGGTGCTGGGTGAGGCAAAGTCCAGTCACCAATGTGTGCAGCACCTCACCTCTCCACCCATCCCCTCCAGCAAGGGTAACCCCTTGCTTGCCCCCTGGAAAGTCCTGCCTGCAATGTGCTAACATATATATTAAGAACTCCCAGTTAGAATCAGAGAGTCTTCCAGTTGGAAAAGACCTCTGAGATCATCCAGTCCAACCACACCCATCCTCTGCTAAACTATGTCCCTCAAAAACTCATCTCCCTGGTTTTTAAACCCCTCCAGGGATGGGGACTCCACCACCTCCCTGGGCAGCTGTTCCAGTGCCTGAACACCCTTTCAATAAAGAAATTCTTCCCAATATCCAGTCTGAACCTCCCCTGGCACAACTTATGGCCATTTCCCCTTGTCCTATCACTGTTACTTGAGAGAAGAGATCAACACTCGCTCTGCCACAGCCTCCTCTCAGGCAGTTGGAGACAGGGATGAGGTTTCCCCTCAGCCTTCTCTTCTCCAGGATAAACAACCCCAGTTTCCTCAGCCGTTCCTCACAGAACTTGTTCTCCAGCCCCTTCCCCAGCTCCATTCCCTTCTCTGGATGCTCTCCAGTCCCTCAATGTCCTTCTTGGAGAGAGGGTCCCAGAACTGACCCCAGCACTCAAGGTGTGGCCTCACAGTGCTGAGTGCAGGAGTACAATCAGTTCAGCCCTCAGATAACAACACATGGATGTGCTTCACTGCATTCATCACCTCTTCTGAACACAGCTTTACACCTCAAATCAGCCACAGGAGAACCATCTGAGGTGCCCTGCACCATTCCAGTTTGGCTGCAGGTGCAGCCTCGCTGCAGAGGGATAACCAATCATTGCAGGTGAAAGCCAAATATTCAACCACGTCTTCACACTCATCATCCAAGGTGGACTTCAAACCCAAGCACCTTTAGCAGGTGGAGGGACACCTTTCTGGATGTGCGTGGTCATAAAATACCATCTCCCTTCCTTCTCCCATTGAAACATTGATCAGCTTTAACATCATCTATCGCCTCACTTAGGGGCAACATCAGCCTCTGCTCATGATCATTCCCCAACACAAATGCTCCCAAAATATGTGGATAATTCCCATATCCCCACAAAATACAGAGAGCCTGCAGGAAAGCTGTGAGCGCAGGGACAAGATGAGGGGAATGGCTTTAAACTGAAAGAGGGGAAATTTAGATCTCAGGAAGAAATGTTTTGCTGTCAGGGTGGGGAGGCCCTGGCCCAGGTTTCCCAGAGCAGAGGTGGCTGCCCCATCCCTGGAGGTGTTCAAAACCAGGCTGGATGGGGCTTTGAGCCCCCTGATCCAGTGGGAGGTGTCCCTACCCATGGCAGTGGGGTTGGAACTGGATGGGCTTTGAGGTCCCTTCCAACCCAAACCATTCCATGATTCTATGTTTATCAAGCCCAAATGCTCCCAAAAATTGTGGAAATGTCCTATATCCCCACAAAATGCCTCATGAGCTCTATCAGTCATGCACTGTTGGATCTAGAAAACCTTTTCCCTGAGAATATCCAGGTTTGTGGGACCCACGTTGTCCCACAAAGCCTTTAGAAGGACGAGACATCAGTGGTAGCCCAAATCCTGCGAGACCTTGCCAAATGCTGGCAGAGACACCTGGGAGAGCAGAGCTGGGCATCGATTTTGTGCCACCAGCTGCTGTGATGCCTTACATCAGACACTGGGAAAGAGCAAGGGAAACATAACTGAGCTTTACGGCTCGGGGGAGCACTCGGGGTTTCAGACAAGATGCCATCAACTCAGGGCATAACTCCAGAGGATTTTCTGCTCTTCTGTGCC
Source organism: Tapera naevia (assembly GCA_033556795.1). Classification (NCBI taxonomy): domain Eukaryota; kingdom Metazoa; phylum Chordata; class Aves; order Cuculiformes; family Neomorphidae; genus Tapera; species Tapera naevia. The sequence continues at coordinate 1,304,702 of JAUMJJ010000307.1, forward strand.
ACAGACCATCTATTTGCCAGGGTTTGTATAGTGCTTACCCAGGGTATTATACAATCAAAGTGATAAACACTGCCTGCACACACACACACACACACACACACAAAAGTCTCTATCTGTTTTCCTAGGCCTTCAACAAAATCAACTAAACAAAAAGTGGGCCTGAGCAAAGCTAAGTCCCCAGACAAGGGCTGACTGCTGGTTTCACCTGCTGTTCTGAGCAAGGTAACATTTTTCCCCTCATTGCAGGGCAGTTAATGGAGAAGCAAAAAGTAATTAAGCCATCAGAAGGCTCTGTGGTCTCATTCGGATCCCAGGTGTTCGGTTGGGAGGGGATTTCTACAGCATATGTGAAATCCTAGTTAAAATTCTCACATTTTCTGGATGAAATCCCAATTCTGCAGAGTTACTGCAGGCACAGGAGGAGGAGGATGGAGGAGAGCACAGCGAGGAGGCTGGGCTGAATAAGCAAAGCCCCCTCTGCAAAGTGTGAACCTTTAACTGGAGGCAGAACTTCAGCGATGCTGAAGAGATCACAGCCAAGAAATCATAGTACCATAGAATAATAGAAGCCTGGAATGGTTTAGGATGGAAGGGATCTCAAAGCCCACCCAGTTCCAACCACCCTGCCATGGGCAGGGACACCTCCCACTGCATCAGGGGGCTCCAAGCCCCATCCAACCTGGCCTTGAACACCTCCAGGGACGGGGCAGATCTCCCATCAGAGAGCCCCTCCTGGCAGGGGGCTCGGGGGAGCATCACATCAGTGTTTCTGGAGTTGTTTTATTCACCAGCACAAGAATGAGCTGCCAGGGGAGCACAGGGCTCCTTGCTCCCATGTGCTGTTACTCTGATGAAATATTAAGGAAGCCACCAGCACCACCCGACAGCCTCTTGTGATCTGGCAGCTGCAGAGAATTATAGAAACCCACAGGCTGCAGAGGTAGGGACTTGACACAGGTGTGGGATAAAGCTGGACAGCTGAAGCCACACAGAGGGAGAGGAGGGGCAGCTTCAGCCTCTTAAGTGATGCAAGACTGGGGGACTGAGGGACAAAAGGCTAAAACATGACCTGGCAATGGGTCCTGGCAGCTGGGGGACCAAGGGTGTCCTGGGCTGCACCCAGATCAGTGGGACCAGCAGGGCAAGGGAGGGGATTCTGCCCCTCTGCTCCACTCAGGTGAGACCCCACCTGGAGCTCTGTGTCCAGTTCTGGAGTCCTGAGCACAGGAAGGACCTGGATCTATTGGAGCAAGTCCAGAGGAGGCCACGGAGATGATCTGAGGACTGGAGCACCTCCTGTACAAGGACAAGCTGAGAGAGTTGGGGTTGTTCAGCCTGGAGAAGAGAAGACTCTAGGGAGACCTTAGAGCAGCCCCCCAGGACTGAAAGGGGCTCCAGGAAAGCTGGGGAGGGGCTCTGGATCAGGGAGTGCAGGGACAGGATGAGGGAGAATGGTTTTCAGCTGAAAGAGGGGAGATTAAGATGAGATTTTTAGGAAGAAATGTTTTCCTGTGAGGGTGGGGAGGCCCTGGCCCAGGTTTCCCAGAGCAGTGGTGGCTGCCCCATCCCTGGAGGTGTTCAAGGCCAGGCTGGATGGGGCTTGGAGCCCCCTGATCCAGTGGGAGGTGTCCCTGCCCATGGCAGGGGGTGGAACTGGATGGGCTTTCAGGTCTCTTCCAACCCGAACCTTTCTATGACTCTGTGGTATAGCTCATGGTGTTCATTTTCAAATACAGTGAGCTTTTTTGCAAGTAAAAATGAATAAACAGTTTCCTGCACCAAGGAGAAAAGTTCTGCAGCTTGAAGGACTTTTCCAGCTTTTCACACTTTAATTTCATTCATTTCAGTTTGCTGTTTTGCAAAATAGCAATCATTGAGGGCAGCGCTTGTGTAAATCATTTGTTATTTTATTTATCTCCCAGTTCAGTAGGCTTTTTTCATAACGTTATTTAGGAGCAACAATTCTAATCTGAGCTTCCCTCCTGAAGCCATGACAATATGAATATTCTGGTGCTTTTCTGCTTTCATTTTCACTTGGTCTTGTTTAATCAAGGCCAGGTTGGATGGGGCTTTGAGCCCCCTGATCCAGTGGGAGGTGTCCCTGCCCATGGCAGGGGGTTCAACTGGATGGGCTTTGAGGTCCCTTCCAACCCAAACCATTCCATGGTTCTATGGCAAGTCTCACCAGCTCTCCAAGCATCAGTGCCATTAGAGGGTGTAAATATACAGTGAAATCATAATAACATATCATACATTGCTCAGCAAGCTGATGTCTGGAATACAGTGGGAATCCTGCTAAGGGGGAAGGCATCAATTTGATTTTTTAAGTTTGTTTAAAGCAGTTTTAACACTAAACAAGTAAACATTTGTAACTGAATAAATAGTTTTCAGTTTAGTCAAGGAGCATTCAGTGGATGTTGGTATAAATATTCAGTTATGGAAATGATTTGATTGAAATAGATTTTCCATGCCATAAATAAACATCGCTGGCGATGAACACACACTCCCAACAAGAGGGGAGAATTAGAGAGCCACTGATGCCAAGTGCCAGCCTTAAATGGTTTATTTAGAAGCACTTCTGCTCACCACCCAGCCAGCCCAATCCCATCTGCCTGGGGTTTTCTAGATGTTCATCTCCCCATGGTATGAAATGCTTGGTGTAGCAGCACAGCTGCACGTGGGTGCAGCACCCCTGTGACTCCCAGGGCTCATCCAGGCTCTGGGATGGGGCAGGTTTAGTAGACAATTGTGCCAAAGGAGCAAACAGGATTGTAAACCAGGAGCCTGGGATATGTGAGCATCACAATGGTGTTGGCCATCTGCAGAAATCAGGAGTGAGAAATCTCATAGAATTCTAGAATTACAGAATGTTTTGCGTTGGAAGGGACATCCAAGCCCATACAGTTCCAAACCCCTGCCACGGGCAGGGACACTTCACACTGGATCAAATTCCCATTCAACCTGGCCTTGGGCATCTCCAGGGGTGGGACAGCCACGAATTCCCTGGGCGACCTGTTCTGTGGGTTCTACCAAAATCTGCTGTGGTTTTGCTGCTGGCAGAGCTACAGCTGGATGCAGGCACAGGAGTGATGCTCTCCAAGCAGAGAGCATCCTCCCAGCACTCAGCTTAACTTTTATCCATATGAAGTGACATAGAATTACACTTTTCCAAACTGTATTTATTAATACATGCCCTCAAGTTCAAGAGGATTTGTGGTGCTGGCCCAGATGGAGACAGCTCTGCACAATCTTGTAAAGCAGCAGATAAGTTCAGCATTGTGTGAGAGGAACTTCAGGATGACCTGAGCAGGGATCAAGGCTCTTTCCTGGTTGGGGCATGTTTTTTCTTTTGGTTTTCTCTCCCAATGCCCCCATGTGCAGGACCAGAGCACGAGGCTGGCAGTGAAGCTGAGCCCAGAGCTGGGAAAAAAAGAAAACCAGAAGGAAAGAAAAGCCAAGAATTGGAGTTTTGGTTCTGAAATCCACGTGTGACACGGTCACACAGGACCCAGGCAGGAGCAAAGAGAGGGGCACAGCCCGTGTCTGTGTCAATCCTGCCATCCCATGCAAGGATCCAAACCCCAGAGATTTCTCAAAAGCAAGAAGGACAGGACAAACTAAGGCTGAGGGAGAAAAGCCCCAGCTTTCGAGGTGCAGCAGCCCAGGCAGCTCCAGGCTGCAGGATCGTTTCTGCCCCAAGCTCCCCCAAGGGCAGCAAATGCACGGGTGGACTGTGCCATCTAGCTTCCACGCACAGGCAGCGCTGGCTTTTCTCGCTGACACTGCTCAGCCCCGCACCATGGCAGAAATCCCGGCACCTCTGGAACTGGAAATCTGTGCTCTGCCGCAAGCCTCTCCCCGGCACAGACCATGGGATGAGCGGAGGGAGAGTGTGGGTAAGACCCTGCCCAGAGACATTCTTGGAGAAAGCCTGTCTGGCGTTATCCTTGAGCATCACCGAGTACCATCCCTGGGGTCTGCAGAGCTGGTTTGGGATGAGACACAGGAATACCAACATGTCCTCAGCACATTACACCTTGCTGGACCTCAGCCCGTGGCTGGACAAGGCACCCCTTGCATTTCTCCTGTGCCACCCGACCCACATCCAGCAGACACGAGAGCCTGAGGCACTCAAGGAGCTGGTTTTGTAGGAGCAGCACCCACCCTGCACAAAGCAACCACAGCCAAAATCCCTGCTTCTTCATGAAACTCCCAGGTCCCTTTCCCTCCTCCAAGGGGGCTGGAGTGATGAAAACCTTCAAGACCAGCACACTCCACTCCAAGCACCACTTGCAACTGACACACCTTGGAGCAGCCTCCATGACCCCCCAGGTGGAGCCTGCTCCTTGCAGGAATTCAGTAACATCAATACCGGGAATATCCACATCCCTGGCCAAGCTGCTGGTCCTGTCCCAGCACATCTCTCAGTGCAGAAAGCGTTTTCCCAGTTCCACAAATGGGAAACTGGACCCTGTGGCAAAAGAGCAAAAGAGACACATCCTGATCCAGGTGATGGGGATCCAACCTTACTGGATCCAGCCCTCAGCTCGAGATGCTGCAAGCAGAACAGCCTGAAGATCAGCCCCAGCCTGCTCTGGTTTATTTGCTGCAGTAAACAAGATCCCAGCAAGCTGAAGGCCACCTCTACAGGCAGAAGGGTCCACAAGGCATGGGCTTTCCCAGCATCCTGGCTGCCACAGCTTACCTGAAGGAATTACACCTATTTTCCTACCTGAGCACGTCAGACAGCTCCAGGGGGGGACAGTTTTAAGCTGAAAGAGGAGAGATTTAGATGAGATCTTAGGCAGGAATGTTTTCCTGTGAGGGTAGGGAGGCCCTGGCACAGGTTACCTGGAGAAGTCATGGATATTCCCACACACACACAGGTGTTCAGGGCCAGGTTGGATGGGGCTTTGAGCCCTCTCATCCAGTGTCTCTGCCCATGGCAGGGGGTTGGAACTGGATGGGCTTTGAGGTCCCTTCCCACCCAAACTATTCCATGATTCTATGATTTTTCTAGCCTAAGGATGAGTTTAAAGGTGATGTTTTACCCAAAGCCTTGCAAAATCCTCCTGGAGCCTCTGACAGCCGTAGGTTTTATCTGGTGCATAATCCAATGCAATTTACTGTTTCTTCAACAGTCCAAATCCACTACAAACTCTATTTCAGCAATTACGGGATGATCATCTCTCTGAAAGCCAAGGCATCACTATCTTTTATTTGGCTTCAAGTAGGCAACATTATTTCCCTACAGGAAACCATGTATTAGTTGTTCGCTGCTAATGCAAAGTCCTTGAGGAGTATTTTGATTTTACCTGTTCTTTAGAGGAATCAGCAGCTCTTTGTAAGTCATTTTGCTTCCAAATAAGTTTGAATTTCACATCTGTGCCCCTTCAGAGTCTGTAAGCGTCAGCTTTAGGAAGAGACAAAATGCAATTTTCACAATGAGCTCAGGAAACTCAATGTTTTGGAACCTAATCTTCATTGTACATTGGGTAATAAATACCTAGTTAAGGCAGCAATGAAGTAAAAATGCATTACAGTTGGTGCTGCACCACCTTCCCAATAGGCTTAAAGGATGGGAGCAATAGAATAGGAAAAAGGGAAGAACATTTAAAGCCTTTACGAAATTACAAGGTGACAATTCAGGTATTTTAATGTGTACAAAGCAATTCAAAAACATATTTTAGCTCTGTTTTCAAGCAGGAAGCTGCTTTTCAATTGCTATCCCCAGCTATTTGGTACAGAGAGGGGTTTATTGTTATTGGTTTGTAGGTAACAAGGATGCTCTGGCTTCAGAGGGACCAGATCCTCAGCACCTTGCAGCACGGGGCAGAGGGAAGAACTGCCCCAAAGGCATTTTCTCAGCAGGAGGGAGCTTTGGACAGATATCCACACTCCCTGTGGGATTCAGATAACTCTCACAGCCCTGAGGGGCCAAATAATCCTGATTTTGCTGCCATTTTCAAAGCTCCCAGGCTGGTTCCCAGCACGGGTGCATCCTCCTATGGAGTACAAACTGGTGCCACATCCACTCCTTGCATTCCAGGTTCTCCTCAGTCATCTGTAGAGCCCAAGTGGGTGCTCCCAGCTCCTCCACCTCTGCAGGTCCCCAGCAGCATCCATAGCAACACCCATCAGCTGTGGAGAAACCAGCTTTGGCCCCACAGCTCCCCATTCTCTGCTGGGGATTAGGTGCAGTCAGCAGCAGGCAAAGCTCCCTGGCTTACTGTCTTCCTTGGAAAAGAAGACATCTTTCCAATCACAGCATGAGTTAAAACAACACTTAAGAACAAGACTTGCTCTTCTCCAGCAAGAACAAACACAAGTCCCACCCCTGGAGGTGTTCAAGGCCAGGTTGGATGGGGCCTTGAGCCCCCTGATCCAGTGGGAGGTGTCCCTGCCCATGGCAGGGGTGGAACTGGATGGGCTTTGAGGTCCCTTCCAAACCATTCCATGATTCTAAGAATCAACCTAAGGCAAGGGATTGAGAAACTGAGTAGAAAGACAATGAACATCTGATGGTTGAGTGACATAGAAGCCAAACAAATGCATCCCACAAGATTCAACTCTGTGTCAGTAAAACCAGGAAAAGAAGTATCAGTCACCAGAGGAACTAAATCCTTACAGTGCAGAGCTTCCAGACAGGAGCCAGGGATTTAACCATCCCTCACGCACAGAACAGAAACACAGAATCATTAAGGCTGGAAAAGATCTCTTTTTTCCTATCTGACCACGTCAGACTGCTTCAGGAGAAAAATTTTAAGCTGAGAGAAAGGAGATTTAGATGAGATTTTAGGAAGAAACATTGTCCTGTCAGGGTGGGGAGGCCCTGGCCCAGGTTTCCCAGAGCAGTGGTGGCTGCCCCATCCCTGGAGGTGTTCAAGGCCAGGTTGGATGGGGCTTTGAGCCCCCTGATCCAGTGGGAGGTGTCTCTGCCCGTGGCAGGGAGTGGAACTGGATGGGCTTTGAGGTCCCTTCCAACCCAAACCATTCCATGGTCTTAACTTTAAAAGGCTGTTTGAGATTCCAAAACCAGATGCAGAAGAGCCACTTGGAAGGGACCTGCCCATTTGCCATTTCAGAATGGTCACAATTGTCATGAAACCTCACCTGGAGCAGCACAGCTCCAGCAGGGATGCCCCAAAAATAGTCAAGACAGCATCTCCAGTCCCTTAGAGGCCAAACTCCAGGCCTTGTGCACACCTGGCAGGTGTTTCCTCACCCAACTCTCTCCAGTCCAGTCACAGCAGACCCTATAGATAACTGGAACCCTCAGAAACAGCAAACAGTGTGGCTCCAATCCTAACACATTTCCCTCAGAGAAGGCAGGGAGGTGGCTCAGACTGCACAGTACATGCAGCTCCAGCAGTTCCACGCCCTGCCCAAAGGCCACCACCACCCCAGGATGCCCTCATCCCACCGTGTTTTTGGGATCAGTTGTGGCTTCCACACAGCTTCCCACATCTCAAGTGCCACACCTCCTGACAAGCAACCAAGGCTTGGGCACAATCTTGAGGGGCAGATCCCCAAACAGACATTTTAAGTGACCATCCCACTGCTCTACCCCCAAACCCGAAGGCTCTGGGGCATCAGCAGTCCCAAGACAACCTGATTCGAGCAGAAAAGCAAAGGACAGCAGGGCAGGCTTCTTCTGTTCCCAGCACATCACCCACCCTTCCAGGAGAACCAAAAGACCCAACACCAGAAGAACCTTCACAAAAGGCAAACGTGCACACATCAGTTGAGAAAGGAGGCTGTTTATTGACAGGGTTGTGTCAAGATGTTGCAGGGAAGCCCAGGAGCTTCTGGTGACAGCCTCATCCTTCCAGCACTCAGTCCAGCTGCAAAAGAGAGAGGAGGGTGACAGGAGTCAACGGGAAGCAGCACACCCAGCACAGCAGCCCTCTATCAGAAAGCTCCATTATCAGATCATTGTGGGCATGAATTTTTTATAAAGACTTTTTTTAAAGCTGCAGCTTTGAAAGTGACATTTTGTGAGAAAGTTTTTGATTGAAGTGTGATGTCAGGAGAAAGGCCAGTCTGGTTTATTATCTATGTAAGAGCCAGTATTGGCAGCCTGAATCAACTCCTTTCTCCATGCAGTTGCGTTGGCCATTCACATATAAGTGCTTTTTCCCATCTGATCTTGATGGCTGATAAAACCTTGACCTGGATTACAGGTTGTAGCTTCACTACCGGCCTCCTCAGCAAGGAGTTTTCAAAGTTTCCTGCAGGGATGCTTAATGTCATGGCTATTGGACTCCTGAAATGCAGAAGCTTTCTGTTCAGAAGATGGACCAAGATGTGCTTCACCTGTGCAAAGCACAGAGAGGAGAACTTTATGTCCTCATCTATTCCTGCTCGAGTGGGACCTGTGCCACTGCCAGGCACCTTGTCACCACTGTAACACCGACAGTCAGCTGATCTGCAAGAATGGCCACAATTAAAAAGGCCACGAAAGCTTCCCAGGCCTCCAGGCTGTGAGCTACGGGCATCTCTGTGCTCAGAGGGGCTCACCTTAACGAAGCCGATGTCCTTGGCGTACTGGCGGAAGCACTGCCGGCACATGTTCAGCCCGTACTTGCGAATGAGGCCGTGGCGGTTGGAGCACACGCGGCTGTGGGACAGCAGAGGGACAGCTGTCAGGGGACAGGGGGCACCGGGGAGGGGAAAGGGGGAGAAGAGAGGGGGCACAGGGGAGGGGAAAGGGGGAGAAGAGAGGGGGCACAGGGGAGGGGAAAGGGGGAGAAGAGAGGGGGCACAGGGGAGGGGAAAGGGGGAGAAGAGAGGGGGCACAGGGGAGGGGAAAGGGGGAGAAGAGAGGGGGCACAGGGGAGGGGAAAGGGGGAGAAGAGAGGGGGCACAGGGGAGGGGGCAGGAGGGAAAGGGGGCTGGGGAGAAGAAAGTGGGACGGGGAGAGGAGAGGGGGCACCGGGAGAGGAGAGGGGGAGAAGAGAGGGGGAGGCGGGGAGGGGAAAGGGGGACGGGGAGAAGGATGGGGGAAGAAAAGGGGGCCAGGAGAAGAAATGGGGGGGGGGCAGAAAAGGAGGCCAAGCAGAAGAAATGGGGGAGGTAAGAAAAGGGGGCCAAGGAGAAGAAACAGGGGGCAGGCAGGAAGAAAAGGGGGCCAAGGAGAAGAAACAGGGGGCAGGCAGGAAGAAAAGGGGGCCAAGGAGAAGAAACAGGGGGCAGGCAGGCAAGAAAAGGGGGCCAAGGAGAAGAAACAGGGAGCAGGCAGGCAGAAAAGGGGGCCATGGAGAAGAAATAGGGAGCAGGCAGGAAGAAAAGGGGGCCATGGAGAAGAAATAGGGAGCAGGCAGGAAGAAAAGGGAGCCATGGAGAAGAAATAGGGAGCAGGCAGGAAGAAAAGGGGGCCATGGAGAAGAAATAGGGAGCAGGCAGGAAGAAAAGGGGGCCATGGAGAAGAAATAGGGAGCAGGCAGGAAGAAAAGGGAGCCATGGAGAAGAAATAGGGAGCAGGCAGGAAGAAAAGGGGGCCATGGAGAAGAAATAGGGGGCAGGCAGGAAGAAAAGGGGGCCATGGAGAAGAAATAGGGGGCAGGCAGGAAGAAAAGGGGGCCATGGAGAAGAAATAGGGAGCAGGCAGGAAGAAAAGGGGGCCAAGGAGAAGAAATGGGGGCAAGAAAGGGGCCAGGAGAAAAACGAGGGGGTAAGAAAAGGGGGCCAAGGAGAAGAAATGCGGGGGAGGGGACGGAAGAAAAGGGGGCCAGGAGAAGAAATGGGGGGGGGGAAGGGGCCCAGGAAAGGAAACGGGAAGGAAGGGGGGGGAAGGGGGGAGAGGAAATGGAAAGGGGCGGGGGAAAGGGGACCAGGAGAAGAGATGTAAGGGGTGGGGGGAAAGGTGGCCGGGGCATGACGGGGGATAGGGAGGGGAGGGAGGGAGAGAGAGAGCGGCGGAGGGGGGCGCCGAGGAAGAGAGCGAAGAAGGGGAGTGGGGAAAAGAAGAGGCCTAGAGGGGAAGGAAAAGAGCCAGAGCACCGACCAGGAGCGCGATCCCTGCCCGAACTTCCTGGGGTGGCTCCAGTAGAGCTGCTGGTGCCCCATGCTGCCGACCGCCGAGAGGAAGATGGCGGCCGCGGCGCGCGCTAATGAGGGGCGGCCCCGCCTCCCGCCATGCACCGCGCTGGCCACGCCCCTTCCTGTCCCACCGCGCCTCCCGCCATGACCCGCCCCTTCCGCTTCCTGCCACGCCCCTTCCCTTCCCGCCACGCCCCTTCCCCTCCCGCCACGCCTCCCGCCCTGCCCCGCCCCTTCCGCTTCCTGCCACGCCCCTTCCCCTCCCGCCACAGTAGACTCCTAGGGAAGCTGGCAGCTTAGATGGGAGCACTCTGTGCTGGGTCAGGAATTGGCTGGATGGAGCCCAGAGAGTGGTGGCCAATGGTGTCTCATCCAGTTGGTCACCAGTGGTGTCCCCAGGGATTGGTGTTGGGTCCAGTCCTGTTTAATATCTTTATTGATGATCTGGATGAGGGGATTGAGTCCATCATCAGCAAGTTTGCAGATGAAACCAAGCTGGGGGGAAGGGTTGATCTGCTAGAGGGTAGGATGGCCCTACAGAGGGACCTGGACAGACTGGAGAGCTGGGCTGATTCTAATGGGATGATGTTTAATGAGTCCAAATGTCGGGTACTTCATTTTGGACACAACAATCCCATGTAGAGCTACAGACTGGGGACAGAGTGGCTGGAGAGGAGTCAGGCAGAAAGGGACCTGGGAGTGCTGGTGGACAGGAAGCTCACCATGAGCCAGCAGTGTGCCCAGGTGGCCAAGAAGGCCAATGGCATCCTGGCCTGCATCAGGAATAGTGTGGCCAGCAGGACCAGAGGAGTTATCGTCCCCCTGTACTGGGCACTGGTCAGGCCTCACCTTGAATACTGTGTCCAGTTCTGGGCCCCCCAGTTTGGGAAAGATGTCAGGATACTGGAGAGTGTCCAGAGGAGGGCAACGAAGGTGGTGAAGGGGCTGGAGCACAAGCCCTATGAGGAGAGACTGAGGGAGTTGGGGCTGTTTAGTCGGAAGAAGAGGAGGCTCAGGGGAGACCTCATTGCTCTCTACAACTCCCTAAAAGGAGGTTGGAGTGGGGCAGGGGTTGGTCTCTTCTCTCAGGTGACCAGGGACAGAACCAGAGGGCATGGACTCAAGCTTGGTCAGGGAAAGTTTAGACTTGATGTGAGGAAAAAGTTCTTCACTGAAAGGGTGATTGGCCATTGGAATGGGCTGCCCAGGGAGGGGGTGGAGTCACCGACCCTGGAGGGGTTTAAGGGCAGACTGGATGAGGCACTGAGTGCCATGGTTTAGATGATGGGTTGGTGTTGGTGTTAGTGTTGGGTTATAGGTTGGACTGGATGATCTCAGAGGTCCTTTCCAACCTTGTGATACTGTGATACTGTGATACTCCTCCCGCTGTGTGCCGCGCTGTTCCCCCCTCTCACCACTCCCCCCACCGCCCCCCACTCTCTACAATCATGGTGATGCTTGAACTCACAATTTCAAAAGCACCCAAAATGTTTGGGGTTTCTTTTGAAACTTGGACGTATTTCAGAACGTTCCTACACGGGCACTCTCACATGAACACTTCAGGCAGCTCTAGTAATTCGAGGTCAGTTATCACTTACTATTGATTTATTACCCGTCTAATAAAACTTTTGAGAGAGCAGAGTTTAAACTTTCAGAAGAAGCATTCCTTTCTGAAGCCAGGCAATGGGGAAACTTCTACTTCAAAACACACAATTGGGTTCTTCATATTTGCTAAAACTGATGTATTCATTACACAGGCCAGGAAATCACAGAATCATGCAATGGTCTGGGTTGAAAGGGACCTCAAAGCCCATCCAGTTCCAACCCCCCTGCCATGGGCAGGGACACCTCCCACTGGATCAGGGGGCTCCAAGCCCCATCCAACCTGGCCTTGAACACCTCCAGGGATGGGGCAGCCACAGCTTCTCTGGGAAACCTGGGCCAGGGCCTCCCCACCCTCATTATGAAGAATTTCTTCCTAATATCTAACCTAAGTCTTCCCCCTTCCAGTTTAAAGCCATTCCCCCTTGTCCTGTCACTACCAACCCTTGTAAAAAGTCCCTTCCCAGCTTTCCTGTAGCTCCTTCAGGTACTGGAAGGCTGCTATGTGGTGCCCTCAAAGCCTTCTCTTCTCCAGGCTACACAATACCGCTATGAGGTCCCTCTGGAGCATTCTCTTCTCCAGGCTGAACAACCCCAACTCTCTCAGCCTGTCCTCACAGCAGAGGGGCTCCAGACCTTGGATCATCTCCGTGGCCTCCTCTGGACCTGTTCCAACAGTTCCATATCCTTCTTACGTTGGGGATTGTTGGACACAATACTCCAGGTGGGGTTTCACAAGAAGAGAACAGAGGGGCAGAATCCCCTCCCTCAGCCTGCTGGCAATGCTTCTTTGGATGCAGCCCACGACTGACCTTCTGGGCTGTGAGCGCACGTGGCGGGCTCAGGCTCACGCAGATCTAATAAACTGAGGTCAATTATCACTTCTTTTTTATTTATTGCTGATACTGTAAAAGCCAGTCAAATAAAACTTGCAGAGACCAGAGTTTAAAGTCTCAGAAGTGTTCCTTTGTGGAGCCATGCAAATGGGGGGATTTCTCCTGCCAAAAGGCTGCAAGAGATACACACGATCAGGCTCTCTGTATTTGCAAACTACGTACATATTCATTACACAGCCCAGGAGATCATTAACACAGTCTTACTTATCCTAACAACGAGCTAAACAGCCATGAAGTTATTCCATGGTCATTCGCTGCCATCTGCTGTCTGTTTGCACCACTTCAGTCACTCCGGTGGACTTTGGTGGGTTTGTTTACTTCCCCAACCCTCTGCATCAGGTGGCCACTCCCTCAACTCCTCCTCTAGCTCTATGAACATCTCGTTCTAGCTCTATGAGCTCCTTCTTCTAGCTGCCTGGAACTCCTCCTGTATCTCCATGAAGTCTTTCCAGCTGCCTGGGACTCCTTGTTCTGGCTTATTCTGTAACTCCAGGCCCTTGTAAGAAGCCCCTCCCCAGCTTTCCTGGAGCCCCTTTCAATACTGGGAGGTCTCCCCGGAGCCCTCTCTTCTCCAGGCTGAGCACTTGCTCTGTGCCTGTGCTCCCCACTTGGTTTTCCAGGTCAGCTCTTCTCCTTGTTGGACCTGCTGGGGCTGTTTTGGGATATGCACCGCGTTTCTCCTTGCTTTTTTGAGCAGCATTCTCTTCTCCAGGAAGGGAGTTTGGAAGGAATGCTTCTTTCAACTACTGCAGTCAGTTTCTGGGAGTTTTATTTGATGGGATTTTTATGCTAACAAGGCCGTTCTGTGGGTCCGAGGCTCCCTGACTGTGTCCAGTTCTGGAATCCCCAACGGAAGAAGGAGATGGAACTGTTGGAGTAGGTCCAGAGGAGGCCATGGAGATGATCTGAGGGCTGGAGCCCCTCTGCTGTGAGGACAGGCTGAAAGAGTTTGTTCAGCCTGGAGAAGAGAAGGCTCTGGGGGAGACCTTAGAGCAGCCTCCCAGGACTGAAAGGGGCTCCAGGAAAGCTTTTTACAAGGGCCTGTAGTGATAGGATGAGGGGGAATGACTTTAAATTGAAAGGGGGAAGACTTAGGTTAGACATTCTAATGGGGAGGACCTGGCCCAGGTTGCCCAGAGCAGTGGTGGCTGCCCCATCCCTGGAGGTGTTCAAGGCCAGGTTAGATGGGGCTTTGAGCCCCCTGATCCAGTGGGAGGTGTCCCTGCCCATGGCAGGGGTGGAACTGGGTGGGCTTTAATGTCCCTTCCAACCCATTCTATGATTCTGTGAACAAGGTGCATTAACTGAAAGCATGTTACACAGGGTCAGCTTGTCTTAGTCTGGACACTGCTGGAGCTGCTGGGTACCTGATTTGGGGCATCAGGATCCAGGTGCCAGGTATCTGGAACACGGCTTGACCTGGGGAGGTGGTGCTGTTCACCTGTACTTCTGCCATGGCTGCTGCAGCTGTGTCTGACCCGTTGGAAGGAGCAGCAGCTCTTTACAAAGTCTTGCTGGGGTCTTCATGGCAGTGATCCCTGAGTTTTGGTAACGCTGTGCTTTGAGGTGCAACAAGTAGTCATGGTCACCATCACAATGACTTTGTGCAGAGCCAGTTTTCCTGTGGCTCTTCTACCAGACATTCAGTAAGCAGTCAGGGTGTTCCCAGGATGGAGCTATGCAAGCATCTGTTTCACAGTAGCTATGAGCTTTGCTAAGTTCTGTGCAGGAGAAAGCATCTTCCAAACAGCTAAACCAAGAAGAATTCCGAGGCTGTAATCTCCTTTTCCTGCATAAAAGCAAGCTTGGGACAGAAATGATGAAATAGTGTGAAGGTTTGTGCCTAGTATTCATCTGTAAACACTAGAAGAGCAGAGACTAATAGTACAAACCCTCAGCATTTGGGTTTAATCCACACAGGTACAGCTGGAGGTGGACAGAAGCATGCTGAGCCTGGCAGCAGAGAACAGATTGCTCTGAGCCCCAATGTGCTTTCCTGAGTCTTGTCTCAAGGCTCAGTGAACCAAGAAAGCTCCTCTTGTGAGTTACCTGAAGGAAAATGCAGGAGAATCATAGCATGGTTTGGGTTGGAAGGGACCTCGAAGCCCATCCAGTTCCAACCCCTGCCATGGGCAGGGACACCTCCCACTGGATCAGGGGGCTCAAGAGAGACTTGGCAGAAGTAAACACTGATTAAAGCAAAATTGCTGACTCCTATTGTCTTAACCTCAAAGATTAAACAAGAGAATCAGTACCAAGTAGCTTATCTGTTTATCCTTAGGCTCAACAGGCTTTTGTTTATTTGCAAATGTCTTAATCTGTTGGCAGAAGAACTAAAGACCTACTGGACCCAGGATGTATTTGTGCTTTGTACCAGAGGAGAGCTCTTAAAATACCGTGTACCCAACCTTATAGCTGCCTACCAGCAGCATGGGATCTGTGTGCACCACCATCCTATTCCTGATGGGGCTGCTCCTGACATTGACAAGTGCTGCAAAATTCTGGAAGAGCTCAGAAGCTGCCTCGAAAGTAACCGGAAAACCATCATCCAGTAGGTTCTGGTTTCCTGCCATCATTCCTTAAAAGAGAAGAGCTTCTCTCTGGGTTTATAACCGGCTGAAACAGAATCCTGTGAAATGCCAATTGCATTTTTTAGGGTTTGTTCAAGCCTGGAAAGCTGCTTGTTTCTCCTCATGCACCCTTTTGGAGCTAACTTGGCCTTTGTAAGTTTTGAATCTCCCATTTTTCCCTTGCTCTCTCCAGCAAGTGCTTCCAAATGTGTGTTTACTGGCGCCGTGTGACTCCCTGCTGCCAGCCTCGTTGGGTGTCAGGTACACAGAGTGAGCTGTAAGCTAAAGCAGCTCTTGGCAGAGGATAACACACCCCACAGCTGTTCATCAGGGACTCAGTGGGTTCCAGCAGTGCAAAATTCACTCTGAAATTGCACGAGACTGGCTTAAGGTCATTTCTTTGGACACTTGTAGTTGAGTTCAGGGTAGAGGGGAAGAGCTTTCCAAGTTCCATGTTCCCTGAACCATCCTGCTCACAGCTCCCCACTGAGTGTCGGGCTTCCTGCTGACACAACCCTGCTGCTGTCAGGGGCCCACAACGATCACCAAAGCCTGGATCTGGAGCAGGACTTAAAGAAAACTGAGGGTGTCCATTTTCAGGCTGTTTTCTGCCCTCCTGTGCCTTTGGGACGATCACTAGGATTGAAAGGGAACTTTGAAATTGCCATTTCTCTAGAAGGACACTGCTTGAGGAAGGTCTGGAGAGTCAATGGGAGAGAGCCTTGGGGGTATAGTCCAACCTCCTTATTCCACTACTCTTAAGTTAAGGCAAGGATTGTGTCTGCATGTTTTCTTACTGAGGGGGCTCTGGCTGTTGCAGTGGACTACAGCTTGTCACAGCCAAACATTGTCTCCTCTTCCAGCTGCTACGGTGGCCTCGGACGCTCGTGTCTAGGTAAGCAGGCCTTGACAGAGTTGGATAATGAGCTGAGAACTGGCTAACCTTCAAGTCCTGAGCAGTTTATCAGGAGGGATTAGGTGAAGAAAAACAGAATTTATGCTACCAATAAAGAAACAGCTCAAGGTGGGTGTACAAATGTTTTAATCCAATCGTCGACGTTAAATTGGCAACTGGACAATGACTTTGCAAAAAAGATTGTTATAAAAGAACAATTTGTGTTACAAATAAACAATTCCAATTTGGACTTCATTTTGAACCTGTATCACGTGGCTTATCCACCACACATAGGGGTGAGCTGTCACCGTTTGGGGACCCACGGGGAGCACCATCTGTCTGTTGCCAGCATCCTCGTGCCAGGGACAACTCTCCTCTCAAGCAAGGGAGCAAAACGCAACAGCATCTTCCCCACCCCAGCCTCCTCACGATGGGGACAACTCTCTTCAAGCAAGAGAGCAAAATGCAGCATCATCTGCGTGCTGCCAGCATCCCTGTGCTGGAGAGAACTCTGCTCTCAGGCAACGGTGCAAAATACAGCATCATCTGCCTGCTGCTGGCATCCCCAGGGCGTGGGGCAACTCTGCCCTCGAGCAAAGGACCAAAATGCAGCATCATCTCCCCAGTGCAGCCTCCCTGTACTGGGGGAAACTCTCCTTTTAAGCAAGGGACTGAAACACAGCATCATCTCCCCAGTGCCAAGGGGGCAAATCTCCTTTCAAGCAAGGGAGCAAAATACAGCACCATCTCCTCAATGCCAGCCTCCTCGTGCTGGGGCTCAACTCTCCTCTCAAAAAACAGTGCAAAACACAGCATCATCTCCCCATGCTGAGGACAACTCTGCTTTCGAGCAAGAGAGCAAAACACAGCATCATCTGCCTGTTGCCAGCATCCCTGTGCTGGAGGGCAACTCTCCTCTCAAAAAATGTTGCAACATACAGCTTCATCTCTCCAATACCAGCCTCCCCGTGCTGGGGACTACTCTGCTCTCAAGCAAGGGACCAAAACAAACCTCAAACAAGGGTGCAAAACACAGCATCACCTCCCTAGTGCCAGTGGGCAACCCCCCCCCTCCAGCAATGGACCAAAACACAGCATCACCTCCCCAGTGCCAGTGGGCAACCCCTCCCCTCCAGCAATGGACCAAAACACAGCATCACCTCCCCAGTGCCAGTGGGCAACCCCTCCCCTCCAGCAATGGACCAAAACACAGCATCATCTCCCCAGTGCCAGTGGGCAACCCCCCCCCTCCAGCAATGGACCAAAACACAGCATCACCTCCCCAGTGCCAGTGGGCAACCCCCTCTTGAGCAATGGACCAAAACACAGCATCACCTCCCCAGTGCCAGCCTCCCTGTTCCAGGGTCAACTCTCCTCTCAAGCAAGGATGCAAAATGCAGCCCTGGTGTGGGACAGGATGGTTGGTAACGGGGGAGCCCTCGCCGGGGAGCCCCTGCAGGACAAGGTGTGACGGACAGGTGGTCCTCCATGACCAAATCCCAACAACAGGGCTTGACTGGGGGTGATGCCAAAGAGCACCCCGAGTCCAGGGCTGCTGCCAGAGGCCACCCTAGGGCCAGGGCTCACCTTGTGGAGCTTCCACATGGCACCCAGCGCCTTCACCTCGTGGCTGGAGTGCTTCCCCCTGATCCAGTGGGAGGTGTCCCTGCCCATGGCAAGGGGATTGGAATTGGATGGGCTTTAATGTCCCTTCCATCCCAAACCATTCTATGATCTGTAGCAAAGCTGAAAGAAGAGTGTAAGCATGAAGAAAAGTGAAGAGGAGAAACTCTGATTTGAGAACAAATATTCTCTTTGGAATTCTTTCCATTTTGTGGCTTTGAAGTGCTTTTATTTGTTGCTGCATCTGCTGTGTGGTGGTTTCAGAGTAGTTGAGTAACTGAGTGCTGAAGCCTGCTGGGGTCACTGTTGGTTGAGGCAAACAGACCCAATTGTTCATAGCATTTCTTCTGTTGCAGCAATGGTGGTTGGAATGCCCCTGTGCTAACTGTGCTGTAGCTGTGTTCCATTTATGAACTGTGACATTAGACCAGAATTTTACAGGAGAAAGCTTAGGGGAGACCTTATTGCCATGTACCAGTGCATGGAGGGTGTGTGCCAAGAGGGTGGAGACTCCCTTTTTATGAGGAGTCACATAAAAAAGGGGTGATGGGTATGAGTTGCTCCTGGGAAGATTCTGGTTGGATTCCAGGAGGAAATTTTTCCCCATGAGAACAGTTAAACATTGGGATAATCTCCCCAGGGAAGCAGTGGATTCCTCTGCACTGGAAACTGTTAAAGCTCAGCTTGCCAGGGTGCTGGGCCATCTCATTTCAACTATGAATCTCCTACAAAGGTTGGACCAGGTGATCCTTGAGGTCCCTTCCAACCTGGCGTTCTGTGGCTCTTTAGGAAGCTCAGCATTGTTGTCTGCTTGCTGTGCTGTTTGAATCTTCAGGCTGGGTGGTTGATCTCTGTCATATCCACCCACACTGTGCAACTGTGCTAATTTCAGCATTAATAAGTTTTCTATTAGAAGTGTTTGATCCAGCTCCATTTCTTGTGCACTCTGCAATGGTGTGTGGGCTTCGTTTGTGGCTCGCTCGTTAGCAACTGAGGTTGGCTTTAGTGTTTCAAGTTCTCCTTTCCTTCCAGATAGTGAATATTTAATGCTGAAGTGTCAGAACCAGCAGGATATGAGTGGCATATAGCGTGGTCATAGAATGTCCTGAGTTGGAAGGGACCCACAAGGACCATCCAGTCCAACTCCTGTCTGTGCACAGGACACTCCCAACATTCATTCCGTGGGTCTGAGGGTGTTGGTGACATGTTTCTGGAATGTTGTCAGGCTGTGACTGCTTCCCTGGGGAGTTGTTCCAGTGCTCCACCACCCTCTGGGTGAAGAACCTTTTCCTAATGTGTAACCAAAACCTCCCTTGACACATCTTCCTGCCATTCCCTCAGGCCCTCTTGTTGTCCTTCTTTTCTTGTGTGTAAAATACATCTAAACTGTCTGAAGATCTGTCCATTCTTATATAACCTGTTTGTGTTTTATAAGGTTATGTTTTTGTTTTAATAAAACTTCCAGATGTTTAATTCTTAATATCTTGAGTTCCAGCTGGCTTTTCATAGAGTTTTGGCCCAAGTATAACTCGGAACATAAACAGAAATGACTGAAATTCATGTGTCAGCAGCTCCAGGTTGAGGAAGTCTTTGAATTCATCGTTGTCCATATGTGGAACATGAGAGAAGCTGATGCTGTATTTCATCATGGAAAAGGAGCGTTTCCTGGAGTAAAAGACCAAACAGGAGATAGAAGTCAAAGTAGTTAGAAGGGGAACCAGACATGAGCAGAAAGTTGTCCAGCATGGGACTGGTGAGACAAGTCAGAAGGTGCAGGTGTGTGACTGGCTGAAAGGTGTTTGCAGTGTCTTCTTTCTGCTTTGTTCCAGGATGAGCAGTGTGTCAGCCTTGTTTCAGCTGTCAATGTGGATCAGGGTGTGTATGAGATCAGCTTTATTTAGTTTATCCTAACAGATGTGATATTAACAGATTCTTGAAGTGATTCTCTTGTCTTCTATTCCAGCAGTGCCACAATTACTTAACAGAAAATGTTGGAATACCAATCTGGGGCTCGTATGCTCTTCTTGCAAAAAATGACATTTTCTTAATTGTCCCAGGAGATTTGGGAGCCCCCATCCCTGTCTGTGGGTTCTGGCTTGAGAACTCAGTCCAGGTTGGGCTCCTCCTCTTGCCTGACCACTTCTGAAACATCACTGGCCTGATGGGCTGAGCAGGGTCCTCTCAGGCTCATCCAGGAGACTCCAAAATACCCCAAACTTCACCCAGTGTTTGGCTACAAAGGCTACAGGGGAGGGGGGACAAGTTCTGAACTCTTAGCAGTGGCACCTGCTTGTGCTGAGCATGGATGGTATCTGGGAAGGTCTCCTGGAAGGTCACAACAGGCAGTTTTCCCTGCACACCTCGAGTCTACCTGGAGCTCTCCACATGCCAAATCCCGTGGAGCCTGGAGCTGCTCCTCGGCAGGACGTTCTTGCTGGAGTGGGGATTTTCCCCTCTGTCCCCTGATCTCCTCCACTGAAAACACCACAGAGCACCCATCCCAGAAGAATGGTGGCCACAAGTGCAGTCCCTGCCACTGCCATTCAGCTGTGAAAAAGGCTTCGGGGCACACATTCCAACATGTCCTAGGAAGGGCCAGATCCCCCTGGCATCACCCAGTGCCACCCAAACACAATCCCTCTCCTTGGGCTTAAGCCAGTGTCTCCTCCTGACATGGACAAGGCAACGCACAACACCCACAGCTCAAGGAGCTCAAGGGTGGTTCGGGTTCAGGAACACAGGATGGGAAGGGTGGGCACATCTCCTCGAATCATCATCCATTCCTAAAGCTGCCCAACAGCATCGGTGCCCAACAGGGTGAGCAGGGGGTGGGAACGGACATGGATTGGCTTTTAGAAGAGATGAATGGGAATCTGATGATGATGAGGGAGGGAGGAAGTCACTGCAGAGCTCGGAGGGGGTCAGTGTGCAGACTCACATCTTTTCTTCTCTGTCCATCTCCAAGCAAGGCCACATCACTCCAGCCACCACCAGTAAAGCTCCCCAAGCAGCACCCTTCTCCCATCCCTCCATCGCGGTGCAACAGGAAGCTGGAGCAGGATTTCACAGTATCACAGTATCACAGTATCACAAGGTTGGAAAGGACCTCTGAGATCATCAAGTCCAACCTATAACCCAACACCAACACCAACACTAACACCAACCATCATCTAACCCATGGCACTCAGTGCCTCATCCAGTCTCCCCTTAAACACCTCCAGGGTCGGTGACTCCACCGCCTCCCTGGGCAGCCCATTCCAATGGCCAATCACCCTTTCAGGGAAGAATTTTTTCCTCACATCAAGTCTAAACTTTCCCTGACGAAGCTTAAGTCCATGCCCTCTGGTTCTGCCACTGGTCACCTGAGAATCTGAGAGATTTCCATCCCTCAGACGTCAAAATAGCCCTCAAAACATTACCAGGGGATGGTTTGGTCTCAGGAGGGAGATGAGAGCAGCGTGAGGGAGAAGGAGGCTCAAGAGTCCAAATGTTGGGTACTTCATTTTGGACACAACAATCCCATGCAGAGCTACAGACTGGGGACAGAGTGGCTGGAGAGGAGTCAGGCAGAAAGGGACCTGGGAGTGCTGGTGGCCAGGAAGCTCACCATGAGCCAGCAGTGTGCCCAGGTGGCCAAGAAGGCCAATGGCATCCTGGCCTGCATCAGGAATAGTGTGGCCAGCAGGACCAGAGGAGTTATCGTCCCCCTGTACTGGGCACTGGTCAGGCCTCAGCTTGAACACTGTGTCCAGTTCTGGGCCCCCCAGTTTGGGAAAGATGTCAGGATACTGGAATGTGTCCAGAGGAGGGCAATGAAGATGGGGAAGGGGCTGGAGCACAAGCCCTACGAGGAGCGACTGAGGGAGCTGGGGCTGTTTAGCCTGGAGAAGAGGAGGCTCAGGGGAGACCTCATTGCTCTCTACAACTCCCTAAAAGGAGGCTGTAGTGGGGCAGGGGTTGGTCTCTTCTCTCAGGTGACCAGGGACAGAACTAGAGGGCAGGGACTCAAGCTTCATCAGGGAAAGTTTAGACTTGATGTGAGGAAAAAGTTCTTCACTGAAAGGGTGATTGGCCATGGGAATGGGCTGCCCAGGGAGGGGGTGGAGTCACCGACCCTGGAGGGGTTTAAGGGGAGCCTGGATGAGGCATTGAGTGCCATGGTTTAGATGATGGGTTGGTGTTGGTGTTGGTGTTGGGTTATAGGTTGGACTTGATGATCTCAGAGGTCCTTTCCAACCTTATGATACTGTGATACTGTGAAGAGTTGGTGCTGGGTGTGTGGAAGACCTGGGGTGCCAAGGACATCCTACGGGCAGGGTCAAACCCTATGAATAATTTAGCTCCATTTTTAAGCCCCAAAAGGAGGTCTCTAACATGGAATCAGTGCAGAGAGGCCATCCCAGGTGACTTCTACCCAAAATATCCCCCTCAAAGCCTTCCAGCACCCTGTCCTTGAAGAGCCACGGACAGAGAGAGGAGGGAGCACATCCCATGTGGTGCAGCTCTGCTCTTTGCAGGGGATCCAGAGAGGTCCTGGTCCCCAGGGAGATGTGTCACTTGTTGATTGATGTTGCTGTGGCCATCTGCAGCCAGGCAGGCCAAAGCTGTGACCAGAATCTGTCGAGGTTGCCATGGCAGCAGGAACAAAAAAATGCTAAAGGAAAAGGGAAAAAAGCAAGTAATCGGTATGGGAGGAGGGATCTCCAGAAATATAAAAAGCCAACAGCATCTCAGTGCCAACACAGGCCTGGTGGAAGCTCCTGGGTCACACTGGGTCACCCCAGGTCCCCAAAGGTGGAGCAGCCACCAGCTGCAGCCCCGGTTCGGTGCTGCTTTGTGGTGTGAGTAGGTGCCACCAAGGTGCCCATCAGCACCCCGGGCATGCAGAGGAGAGGGGATGGGTCAGGGATGGATGCAGAGCAGTGGTGGGAGGAGGAAGAACATCACTCTCCTGGGGGAGGGGAGAAAGCCCCTTTGAGCATCACAGGACACCAGGACCAGGCAGAGGTGCTGCCACAGCCCAGACACTGACAGAAGTTTCATTTCTTACGTATGACAACGCTTCAGAGATTCCTTGTCCTGTCCTGGTCACTTCTGCCTTGTGCTGGACCCCCAGGGGACCAGCAGCTGCCATTCATAGAATCGTGGAATCATGGAATGGGTTGGGTTGGAAGGAACCTTAAAGCCCCTCCTGTAGTGAGGGGCCCAAAACTGAACACAGGGTTTGAGAAGGTGCAAGGAGGACAGCTGAGCTTCCAGTGAGATGCTGTGTCAAATAACACGTCCCGTGAGCTGTTTTCTTTCCACATCCTCACCTACTCCAGCATCTGCTCTCACCATGGCTGAACAAGGTGGGATGCACATCTTCTTCCAGCCGAGAGGCTGGGCTGGGTGCTGGATCTCCTAAATGCACAGGGAACGTATGGGTGGTTATCACAGAATCACAGAATCATGGAATGGGTTGGGTTGGAAGGGACCTCAAAGGAGGGATGGACCCAGGTTGCACCTGCAGGAGTTCAGAGCAGCACACTTAGAATCACAGAACCATGGAATGATTTGTGTTGGATGGGACCTCAAAGCCCATCCAGTTCCAACCCCCTGCTATACAGGGACACCTCCCACTGGATCAGGGGGCTCCAAACCCCATCCAACCTGGCCTTGAACACCTTCAGGGATGGGGCAGCCACCAGTTCCCTCGGCAGCCTGGGCCAGGGCCTCCCCACCCTCAGTGCAAACAATTTCTTCCTTACATCTAATGTCACCACCAAAGAAAGACTTTTGACTCTTTTGAACCTTAGTAGTGGAACAGCAGGAGAGAGCGACGGTTGGCAAGAGCCAACAGCACTGGACACCCATGGACACGCTCTGGTGGTCTGGATGTTGCCCCAGGTAAGCAGCAGCAGCCCAGCCACCTCCCCAGGCCCAGCTGCCACGTGGAAGCAGATGCTGGTTTCTCTCAGTGCCCTCCCCACCGTGTTGCCCTTTCACTGAGATTAAAACTGTGAGCCAGGCAGCTTTGGCAGCCAGAGGGGAGTCTTCATGAAGAGTGGGCTGCCAGGGCTGGGAACGTGCCTGGTTTGCTTCCCTCACATCTCCTCAGAGCTTCCACCACCTCCTTGATTCATCTCAGTGTGTCACTGCGTGGCAACAGCCCTGTGGGAACGCCCACACCGCGTTCCCCGTGGTGGGAGGAGAGGGAGTCTTGCTGAGGAGATGGAAGCAGTGATTCCTCTTTGGAGGGCGAGCGTGGGATCATCGGCATCGATCCCTCACAGGGATGGAGCTCAACAACCACCAGAGCCACCACCCCAGCCCCAAGGGGCAGCTGTGGGGGGAGTGAAGGGTCTACCTGCTGCTGGCCTTCCCACACTCCCACTGAAAAGGCAATGGCAATGAGAGGAACACAGGGCTCTCAAGCCTATCCAAGCCTTCCCTGAAGACACCTGGTGTTCCAAAGCTCTCCTGCCCACCCTGTTTGCATGGGAGGCTCGTGGGGGGTCAGACACAGCACCAGGAGAGCAGCAATGCCAGGGCAGGTACTGTCACACCACTGCAAGGTGGGGATTTGATCCCATCATTGCCTCTCCCGCGGTCTGGCCATCACCGTGGCTTCAGGTCAGGTCAGCTCCTTTCTGCCCGGGTTTAGCATTCAGCCTGAAGGACTTGGGATCTGAGGCTGGACAGCCCCAGGAAGAGTGCTAACTGTCACAGGGCCTGCCCAGGACACGCTGCCTCTTCACCCTTGTCTTCTTTCTGGTGAGAACCCACCTCTCAAGTCAACTGTCCTGGAAGGGAAAACACGTCGCGACAGGAGCATCGGCAGACTCCACGGTGAGACATGGTGGCACCTTCTGCTGACCTCAGCAGAGACAACCCCAGCCTCTTGTGGAGTCCCTGAAGCAGGGAGAGTGTCCTGGAGTCGTGGGCTTCATCTGAAGGCCACTTGGAGCAACAGAAAAACGCAGCAGGTGGGTATCAGCCCATCTATCTCGTCCCACCTAACATCAGATGCCCATCATGAAGACATCTACACCTGAGCAGGTCTCCCCAGGCTCCCTTTCCAAGCCCCTGCCTTACTTCAGGTGTCTGATTTAGGCAGAGATGAGTCCTTGGATGGAGGCAGTGGGCAGGGGTGAGACACCTGGTGAGATACCTGCACATCTGGGGAGAGAGCAGCTAAAATACACCTTGCATGCCCATGGGGGCTGGTTGTCCAAGTCCTCGTGGTGTTGCCACCTGCACAGGCAGCTTTTCCCAAAGTCCAGACCTTGCCAGGCCTTGAGGGAGCAGTTTATTTACACAGTATCACAGTATCATAAGGTTGGAAAGGACCTGTGAGATCATCGAGTCCAACCTATAACCCAACACTAACACCAACACCAACACCAACCATCATCTAAACCATGGCACTCAGTGCCTCATCCAGTCTCCCCTTAAACACCTCCAGGGTCGGTGACTCCACCCCCTCCCTGGGCAGCCCATTCCAATGGCCAATCACCCTTTCAGTGAAGAACTTTTTCCTCACATCAAGCCTAAACTTTCCCTGACCAAGCTTGAGTCCCTGCCCTCTAGTTCTGTCCCTGGTCACCTGAGAGAGGAGACCAACCCCTGCCCAACTACAACCTCCTTTTAGGGAGTTGTAGAGAGCAATGAGGTCTCCCCTGAGCCTCCTCTTCTCCAGACTAAACAGCCCCAGCTCCCTCAGTCGCTCCTCGTAGGGCTTGTGCTCCAGCCCCTTCCCCATCTTCGTTGCCCTCCTCTGGACACTCTCCAGCATCCTGACATCTTTCCCAAACTGGGGGGCCCAGAACTGGACACAGTATTCAAGGTGAGGCCTGACCAGTGCCCAGTACAGGGGGACGATAACTCCTCTGGTCCTGCTCCCCACACTATTCCTGATGCAGGCCAGGATGCCATTGGCCTTCTTGGCCACCTGGGCACACTGCTGGCTCATGGTGAGCTTCCTGGCCACCAGCACTCCCAGGTCCCTTTCTGCCTGACTCCTCTCCAGCCACTCTGTCCCCAGTCTGTAGCTCTGCATGGGATTGTTGTGTCCAAAATGAAGTACCTGACATTTGGACTCATTAAACATCATCCCATTAGAATCAGCCCAGCTCTCCAGTCTGTGCAGGATCTCTCCAATCTGTTTAGGAAACAGAGGATGGACAACGGATTTCATGAGTGCAACATCTGCCTTCCCATGTAACAACATCACAGCAGATGTTAAAGAGCTTCACCTAGCGTTTAATTACCCCTTTAATGACATCACCATCAAAGAACACAGGGATGCAGAGTGGTGACCAAAGTTGTCTATCCTGGAGTCAATTTTCCCATGTAATTACTGTAATGTTACCCATTGTTACATAATGATTGCAGATTCCAGGTCAGACACTCCAGACGTCATGGAAGCATGGTGTGTTTTGACATTTATGGGAATACTTTTTTATTTTTAGTTAGTATGGTTGCCATGGCAGCGAGAAGAAAGCTGCACCAGGCTCAGCTCCACATTAGATTTTGGCCTCCCACTTGATACATCTGAAAACTTTTCAGCTGATCTCCCCAAAATTGCTGTTCATCAGCCTCGATGGGCAGAATGGGGCTTGGAGAGAGAAGAGCCCACACGCTGGTCTCGGATGGGGAAGTGGTTCCTGAAGCCTCTCTCTAAAGCCTGGGTGAACACAGGTGCTCATTAACATCTCAGGTTTTATTTATTTAGATATCATAGAACCATAGAATCGTTTGGTTGGAAGAGACCTCTGAGATCATCGAGTCCAACCATCCCTGTCCACTACTGAACCAGATCCCTGAGCACCTCATCCACCCATCTTTTAAGCCCCTCCAGGGATGGGGACTCCACCCCCTCCCTGGCAGCCTCTGACAGGGCCTGAGAACCCTTTCAAGGGAGAAATATTTCCTCATGTTCAGTCTGGCCCTGCCCTGGGGCAACTTGAGGCCATTTCCTCTCATCCTATCACCTGGGAGAAGAGACCAACCCCCACCTCCCCACAACCTCCTCTCAGGCAGTTGGAGACAGGGATGAGGTCTCCCCTCAGCCTCCTCTTCTCCAGGATAAACAGCCCCAGCTCCCTCAGCCACCTCTCACATCCCAACAAAGCAGACCATGATGCAGAGGTTGAACAGGTTTAGATCATGATGAATGACCCCTGTTCTGCTCAAAGCAAGCAAGAATTGGCTGAAAACAGGAATCACCTGCAAATACCTTGGGTCCCATTCCATAGATAAACCCCAGGCCATGGTCAGAGCTGCTGGATCTCACCCGTGGGGATGGGATCCTGGTGCACAACGAAAGGGTGGCTTTTAAAGCTCTCTTAATTGTGAAGCAAGCTGCAAAATGCCTTGGCTGCCCTCGTGCCTTGGCTGCCCTCGGGAGCCTCTCAGCCATTAGAGAAATGATGGAGAGGCAGCTGTGACAAATAACTGCCCATCGGGCACCGCGTTGCTCCCACGCTCTGCGGGGTGAAATACCTCTGGGTGCTGTGGTATCTGCTGAGCTGGAGCTGGGTTTGGCTTCAACATGGATTTAGCTCCTGGAAAGGAGAGAAGGACCTGGGTTGCATCTACAGGGGTTCAGAGCAGCACTCTTAGAATCATAGAATTGTGGAATGCTTTGGGTTGGATGGGACCTCAAAGCCCAGTTCCAACCCCCCCCCAGTTCCAACACCTCCCACTGGATCAGGGGGCTCAAAGCCCCATCCAACCTGGCCTTCAACACCTCCAGGGATGGGGCAGCCACCACTGCTCTGGGCAACCTGGGCCAGGGCCTCCCCACCCTCATTGTGAAGAATTTCTTCCAAATATCTAATCTAAACATTCCCCCTTCCAATTTGAAGCCACTTTTCCCCCTCCTCTGGCAGGGGACTGCCTGCTCACTCTGTGGTGGTGGGAGGTGATGCAGAAAGAGGTCTGATCAACCACCCCAGAGGGATGGTGTTGGGACAGACCTGTCCCCACCATCAGCATCCCTAGAGACAGGAGTGTCAGGCTGGGCTGTTGCTGAGGTTGAACTCCTCAGAGAGAAGGAAGGATGAAGCTTAATGGGAAACTGGTCTGGTGTGTGTGTGCTCTGCTAAAGGAGAAAACCATCCCATCAGCCTTCCAGTTACTTTCCAATGAAACGTAGCATTTCATTGCAAACATCCCAGGATCCATCACTGCTTGACAGCTCAGGAAATCCAAGGTTGTCCTGAGCCTCCTCTGCCAGCACAAACTGGTGCTCCCTGGGTTGGGTTCACACACAGCAGGCACCTTCCAGATCTCCTCTGAGAGACCCAGAGGAGTGACTGGGAAAGGAGCAATCGCTGATGGGACCTCAGGGATGAGAGAGAAAGGCTTTTGCACTTTTCCTGACCCCAGCAAAAAGTCTGGAGGCACAGAAACCTCCCTGGTGCCCAGCCAGGACTTTAATGAGATGCAAAGTGCTGGTGGAGCAGAGCAGCCCCTGCTGGCTCCCACCTGGCAGAGAAGGGGAGATTATTCCCTTGTTGCCCAGATGCTGGTTTGGCTCAGGAGCTTCTGACCTGCTCCCAGGGCCGCTCAGCCTCTCTGGTCACACACATCCCCCTGCATTTTGAGGGGGTCCATCCCCTCAGTGCCCCAGGCCCTGCTTTTGAAGCACCAGCACTGCTGAGTCCCAGCACTTTCATAGCCTCCCGCAGGCAGGCAATGCCAGGAAGGTCCTGACTGTGATGGTCATGGCCATGAAGGGCTGTGGAGATGATTTGAGGGCTGGAGCACCCTCCCTATGAGGACAGGCTGAGAGAGTTGTGTTTGTTCAGCCTGGAGAAGACTTCAAGGAGACCTTAGAGCAGCCTTTCCATACCTAAAAGGGGCTGATAAGAAAGATGGGGAAAACTTTTTAGCAGGGCCTGTAGCAATAGGACAAGGGGTGATGGTTTTAAACTAAAAGAGAAGAGGTTTAGACCTGATATCAGGAACAAATTGCTTACACTGAGGGTGGGGAGGCCCTGGCACAGGTTGCCCAGAAGAGGTGGTGGCTGCCCCATCCCTGGAAACATTCACAGTGAGGTGGGATGGGGCTCTGAGCCCCCTGATGCAGTGGGAGGTGTCCCTGGCCGTGGCATGGGGTTGGACTGGGTGGCCTTTGAGGTGCCTTCAAATTCAAACCATTCTATGATTGCTGCTGGAAATCCAAACAGACCCCTTCAGCACAGCCAAAAACCTGTGGATTGGCACAAATTCCCTGCCAGGGCTCTGCACTTGTCAAGGTTCCCCATGACAGGACCTGATTATGGTTAAAGAAGCCTCGGATCAAAGCAGGAAACCAATAAATTCCAGTGGGAAGGAGTTTTCAATGCTGAAGACACAGGGAATATCACACCTTCAGCACATCCAAACCACTAAATGTTCCCCAGCTGAGCCTTTAGGCAGCAGAGAAAGGAGGAAGAAGACAAGCCTGGCCTGTGGGAGGAAGGACAGATTTCTCTGGTGGGATGAGTTTGCTATTGCTGTTCTCCAAAATGAGTCACAGGTCGGAGGAGTGTGGCATTAATCTCAGGGGAGATGAGTAAGTGGGCAGCACGAGAAGACAATGCCCAAAGGAGCATCACAATTTATATTTGCAGCTTAGCTCTTCCCATGTATTAGCAGTGGGTCCTGCTCTCTCTTGATTAAAATCAGGAATTTTCCACTAGATTGAGTAAAAAGCCATAAAAATAAATGTTACACTTGAAAGCAATCCTCACATTTAGATTCACAGGCCTTTCAATACACCTTATTCTGTCTGAGGCATCATTGAAGCATTGCTCCTGCAGCAGCCACACATCACAGACCCCATGTATGGAATCACAGAGTCATGGAGTGCTTTGGGGTGGAAGGGACCTCAAAGCCCATCCAGTTCCACCCCCTGCCATGAGCAGGGACACCTCCCACTGGATCAGGGGGCTCAAAGCCCCATTCAGCCTGGCCTTGAACACCTCCAGGGATGGGGCAGCCACCACTGCTCTGGGAAACCTGGGCCAGGGCCTCCCCACCCTCACAGGAAAACATTTCTTCCTAATGTCTGATCTCAATCTTTCCCCTTCCAATTTAAGCCATTTCCCCTCATCCTGTCACTCCAGGCCTTGTAAAAAGCCCATTCCCAGCTTTCCTGGAGCCCCTTTCAGTCCTGGGAGGCTGCTCTAAGGTCTCCCCAGAGTCTTCTCTTCTCCAGGCTGAACAACCCCAACTCTCTCAGCCTGTCCTCATAGCAGAGGGGCTCCAGCCTTTGGATCATCTTCATAATCTCCTCTGGACTTGCTCCAACAGTTCCATATCCTCTTATGTTAGGGATTCCAGAACTGGACTCTTGACTCCTCACTCCACGAGGAGGCCATGAGTAAGGAGCAGAGGTCCCACTGCTTTAGATGCAGCCCAGGATACAGCTGGTGTCCCCACACCCCCAGGTCCTGGTGTATCACCAGCCTGGGAGTTACTTGGGTGGAGCAATTTTGCCATCTTATTTTCAGAAGGGATCTTCAGAAGCTGTTTTCCAGAGGTGGCAGGGAGGCAGTGCCACCCCAGGGCTCAGCCCACGGTCACTGCTGTCATCACCAATGGAAAGTCCTGGGAGAGGAGCAGAGTTCTTCAGCGTTTGGGCTTTTATCCTCATGCTGTTCTACCCCCTGAGCACTGGTTTTAATAAGGAAAGTGCGTGCTCAGTGATTGTAATTAAAGTCTATTAAATAAAAAGGTCATTAAATATTTAAAATGGTTACAATGTTAATATTCTCATTAGGGTTTCTCAGGACCTGGTCTCCCCACTGAAGAGACCCAACTGGCCAGACCAAGCCCTGGCCACCTCCACAGGTTCTTGAGAGGGGTTTGAGCAGATACAAACCAGGGGGGTTATTTAACACCCACATTGAGCATGAGACAGTTGCTGCAGAGAGAAAACCTCTCTGGGGTGACACTGAGTGACAATAAATAAGTTTCTTGGTGTATTGGGTACAAAATGGGCAAAGATGCCACCTGGGTTCAAGGAGGGTCCATCATCCACCATAATTTGACTCTTTTCCTTGAAAAGAAGAGACCTCAGAAATAAATGGGAGGTGGTTTCAGCTTTCTGAGCTTCTTCAGTGCACCTGAATTGGTGCTGAGGGCAAATGATAGCAAAAGGTCAAGAAGGCCAGCAGGGTCCTGGCTTGGATCAGCCAAGGTGTGTCCAGCAGGAGCAGAGAAGGGATCTCCCCCTGCACTGGGCACTGGGGAGGCCACCCCTCGAGTGCTGGGGTCAGTTCTGGGCCCCTCACTCCAAGAAGGACCTTGAGGGGCTGGAGAACAGGGAAGAGAATGGAGCTGGGGAAGGGGCTGGAGAACAGGGGTTGTGGGAGCAGCTGAGGGAGCTGGGGCTGTTTATCCTGGAGAAGAGGAGGCTGAGGGGAGACCTCATCCCTGTCTCCAACTGCCTGAGAGGAGGTTGTGGGGAGGTGGGGCTTGGTCTCTTCTCCCAAGTAACAAGCAATAGGAGGAGAGGAAACGGTCTCAAGTTGTGCCAGGAGAGTTTAGATTGGATATTGGGAAAAATCTCTTTACTGCCAGAGTGGTGAAGTCCTGGCAGAGGCTGCCCAGGGCAGTGGGGGAGCCTCCTTCCATGGGGGGTTTGAAAAGTGTGTGTGGCTGTGGCACTTTAGGACAGGGTTTAGCAGGCACAGTGGGGTTGGGCTGATGGTTGGACTGGATGATGTTGGAGGTCTTTTCCAACGTTAATGACCCTGTGACTCTACCAAAACTAGTGAGAAGCTCTGAAAACAGTGCTGGGAAGCAGTAACTGGTGGAGCCCTGGGAGTTTCACACCTGGGACGCTGCCAGACATCTCACCTAGCACGATCTTTGCATCAAAGATGAGAGCGAGCTCGGCAAATGCGCTGACAACACGAGGCCAGGAGGTGTCACCAGTAGGGAGAGGAAGCAGAATATGTTGGAAACTCTAAATGACCTGGGGGAGTCGAATGAGGCAGGGATATGGATGTCAAGGTCATGCGTGCAGGCAGGGACTAATAAACAAGGATTTCTGCTGTCAGCCAAGAGCTCATCCATGCAAAATGACTGAGGAGCAGGAGGGTCAGGTGTGTTGGTTGATTGTGGGATGAATTACGAGCTGCCAATGTCTCAAAGCCATAAAAAGGCAACTCTCATCCTAGGCTGCATCTGCTGAGATGGTTCCAGTAGAAACAGGGAAACAGGAGTGTTCCTGTACAAAGGGCTGGAGAGGCCCCAGGCAGCTGACGAGTTACCTCCAGGCACAAGAGGAGAACGCATTCCCAAGGCCTGACACAGGTTCCCCGTGTGGTAATGGAAGATCATCTGCTTGCATTGGACACCTGAGGCCTCTCCAGCAGCATGGGGACACCTCTGGGAAGGCTTTAGGGCACCCCAGTCACATCCCAACTGCCTCCTCTAAGGAGGGGAGCCCCAAGCCCTTGTCCTCTCTCTTATTTATCTCTTCCAGGTGTTGTGGGAATGCACTGAATGAAGGAGAGTTGGGGGGGGTGTCTTTGTCTTGGCTCATTCCTCTTCTGTATTTATTAGCTGTGGCTCAGCTCAGGGCCTCATAAATCAACCTAAACTCACCCTCCTGGCTACCCCTTACCTGCACACACGCACCTGTGTGCTGGTGCACCACCATTTCCCCAGCCCATCTCTCCCCTTGAAATCCCAGCCTGGACCCAAGGCCCCTGTGCAATCCAAGGGAAAGAAGGTGGGAACCAGATGATCTATCACCTTCCAAGATCCTGCAGGGAGATCCAGGCAGGCTCCCTTTCCGCCCCAGTGAACGGAGATCGATCGGCGTCGCAGGGATGATGCTGGCAGATTAATTAGCAACAGACACCCTTCAGCTTCGTGTCCCACTGCTCCTCCCTACAGTGGAAGATGTGGATGTTATTGATTTCCCAAGTCCTGCCTTCCTTCCGTCCTGTAATCCTTTAGCTGGTGGGGATCTCAGCTGAGAGATTGGTAGTGAATGTGTGTTTGCACATACACAAAGCAGAGGAGGTTGAAGAAACCACCGTTGCCCAAAGCAAGTGAGGATTACAATATTTATCATCAAGGGAATATTAACAAGAAGAAAGTATTGAGTTGTTAAAATGGAAGAAGCAGCTCCTGTCTCCCAAGTAGGTTTCCCAGTTCTTGGTTCCACACAGCGCTCCCCTGCCCAGGAGCCCTGCATCCTCACAGGTCCCACTGGGGTGGGACCAGGACCTGCTCCCAGTCGCTCACCTCCACCTTTGTGTCTGCAGAGCTACAGACTGGGGACAGAGTGGCTGGAGAGGAGTCAGGCAGAAAGGGACCTGGGAGTGCTGGTGGCCAGGAAGCTCACCATGAGCCAGCAGTGTGCCCAGGTGGCCAGGAAGGCCAATGGCATCCTGGCCTGCATCAGGAATAGTGTGGCCAGCAGGACCAGAGGAGTTATCGTCCCCCTGTACTGGGCACTGGTCAGGCCTCATCTTGAATACTGTGTCCAGTTCTGGGCCCCCAGTTTGGGAAAGATGTCAGGATGCTGGAGAGTGTCCAGAGGAGGGCAACGAAGATGGGGAAGGGGCTGGAGCACAAGCCCTACGAGGAGCGACTGAGGGAGCTGGGGCTGTTTAGTCTGGAGAAGAGGAGGCTCAGGGGAGACCTCATTGCTCTCTACAACTCCCTAAAAGGAGGTTGGAGTGGGGCAGGGGTTGGTCTCTTCTCTCAGGTGACCAGGGACAGAACTAGAGGGCAGGGACTCAAGCTTCATCAGGGAAAGTTTAGACTTGATGTGAGGAAAAAGTTCTTCACTGAAAGGGTGATTGGTCATTGGAATGGGCTGCCCAGGAAGGGGGTGGAGTCACCGACCCTGGAGGTGTTTAAGGGGAGACTGGATGAGGCACTGAGTGCCATGGTTTAGATGATGGGTTGGTGTTAGTGTTGGTGTTAGTGTTAGGTTATAGGTTGGACTTGATGATCTCAGAGGTCCTTTCCAACCTTGTGATACTGTGATACTGTGATCACCGACAGCATCTTCCCACAGGGACTTCAGGAAACAAAAGACTGCAGAATTTCCACAGAGAAAAGCCCAGGTTCAGACCTTCTGTCCCAGTTTCCTTCCCCAAGGTAACTCCAGAACGTCACACTTGATTCCTCCCTCCGGCTCCCAGAACTGGGCAAGTCCTGGTCATTACTCCAACCCTTAACTCTACCCTGCCAGGGAACTGAGAGGACAAGGGTCTCTCATGCTCTTCATCCCTTTTCCCCTCTCGACTCTTGTGGCCCTTGGGACATCTGCCCATCTTCTCTTTCCCCATATTCTTATTTCTCTGATGTACACCATGAGCGTAGGAGATAGCTGGGATGGAGGCCGGAGGGGGATGGAAGAGCAGGTCCCAACAGCACAAGCCACCTCCAGCCCTTTCCTCACACCCTGGTGTCTGTGGTTTTCCAATCAGTTTAACAGAACCACAGTGGTGTTGTGATCTTTTTTTCAGGGGTAACACAGCACACACAATTCAAACACCATCACCCTCTGCCCCACCTCGCTTCTGATATCTCCAAGCTCGATCCCAATTCCTAATCTGCATTTCCAGCAGACAAAGCAAACACATCTGCAGGCTGGTGGGGCAGGGAGGGGAATGGCCAGGAGCAGGGAGTTGATGTTCATGATAACAGTCCTTGTTATTATCAGTCCCCAAGGGGATGCAGCAGCTCTTACAGAATCCCAATGATTTTAATTTATCTCAGCCCAGCGGTGTTTTCTGCATCCCTGAGAGCAGATGTTGGTTGCAAGAGAAACAGAGATGCAGGGGCTGCTTCTAAAGCTCACATATGAAAAGCAAGAGCCAGCCTGGAACAAGATGACTTCTTGAACCTTCAACGTGTAATCACCAGTCACAGCGACGGCAGAGAAATGAATGTTGAAGCTGGGTCAAGTAATTATCACAGGTTCAGGGCTGCACGGTTCTGGGGCAGTAACAAGTCTGACAGCTGTAAATACACAGCAGAGGGACACCTGCCTCTTGGAGAGATGGAATCATAGAACCATGGAAAGGTTTGGATTGGAATGGACCTCAAAGCCCATCCAGTTCCACCCCCCTGCCACGGGCAGGGACACCTCCTGTTGGATCAGGGGGATCAAAGCCCCATCCAGCCTGGCCTTGAACACCTCCAGGGATGGGGCAGCCACCGCTGCTCTGGGCAACCTGGGCCAGGGCCTCCCCACCCTCACAGGAAAACATTTCTTCCTAATGTCCAATCTAAATCTCCCCCTTCCAATTTAAAGCCGTTTCCCACATCCTGTCACTCCAGACCCTTGTAAAAAGTCCCTCCCCAGCTTTCCTGGAGCCCCTTTCAGTCCTGGGAGGCTGCTCTAAGGTCCCTCTGGAGCCTTCTCTTCTCCAGGCTGAACAACCCCAACTCTCTCAGTCTGTCCTCACAGCAGAGGGGCTCCAGCCCTCAGATCATTTTCGTAGCCTCCTCTGGACCTGTTCCAACAGCTCCCTACCCTTCTTGTGCTTGGGACTCCAGCCCTGGACACAGGACTCCAGGTGGGGTCTCCCCAGAGCAGAGCAGAGGGACAGAATCCCCTCCCTCTCCTGCTGGCAATGCTCCTTTGGGTGCAGCCCAGCACACGGTGGTTTCTGGGCTGTGAACGCTCGTTGCTGCTCATGTTGAGCTTCTCATCAATGAACACCCCAGGTCCTTCTCCTCGGGGCTGCTCTCAATCACAACATCTCCCAGACTGGGTTGAAACCATGGATTGCCCTGATCCAGGTGTTTGGCCTTGATGAACCTCATAGGAAGTGACAGCATAAGCTTCTGCACCAAGAAGAAAAAAGGTCAATATCCATGACCAAGGGCTGCTTCTGAATGCTCTGGCTGCATTTTCCTTTGTAGGGCTTATTCCTCCTTCCACCTATTTATACGGTCAGTGTATTGCTCCAGCAGAAATGGCATCACAGACCTGCCAGGGTGAAAAATGGCCACAGGAAACAAGAGGCAGAGCAAACAAGGAATGATGGTTTTGCTTCGGCTAAAGGGCAGCTAAAGGAATGAGAGCAGGGGAGAAAAATTACCAACTCTGAGCAGACATGGAAAGGGAGCAAATGAAGAATGCTCAATAGAACTCAGGGGAAGCCACAGTGGCAGCAGTCGATGTGGAGCCAGCAGGAGCCTGGAGAAGCAAAAAGGAGAGTACAAAGCAGCCCTGCTCTCACCTCTGCACAGAGCAGGAGAGCATCACACTCGGAAAGCCCTTTCCTCCTTATTGCTTGTCCTTCCCTATCAGGCTGAGTAATGGCAGTGCCTTCCTTGTGCATCGCAGTCCTTGGGCTTCTGCCCCTTTGAATACCAATACAGGAGCTTTGTACCTGCTCGCTGGATCCTGGGAACAACATAAACCCACAGGGGATGGAAAGAGCCTCTCAGTGTCCTGCCCTGTCCTCTCAGCTGTGCCTGTGAAGGATTGGGCTTTACAAGGCTCAAGATGATAAATCCCACTCAAATGTCTTCAGTATCTACCCCAGTTGTTGTCTAACGGGCAGGGGTGCTGGGAGAGATGCTCTGCTCCAGTGGGAATCCACTCCTCTGCTTCTGCACTATCCATCCTTCTGCTCATCCATGCAACACCACAGCCCAGGCTCGGTGGTCCCAGAGCCACCTGTGTCCCCCCAGAGGGATGAACTCGGCAGCCAGTGATAAGTCCCTGCTGCCAGAGCTGCTTGCACCATAGCCCTTTAATCTGCCCAAGACGTGGATTAACAGCGTGGCTTAGCAACAGTGGCCCACGAATGGCTCCTCTAGAAGGGGGCAGGGAGCCTTGTGTCTGGGGTTTACAATCCTCAAGGAGGGGACAGACAGCCCAAAGGTGACCCCAGTGCTCTCCCACATGAGGACAGGCTGAGAGAGTTGGGGTTGTTCAGCCTGGAGGAGAGAAGGCTGTGGGGAGACCTTAGAGCAGCCTCCCAGGACTGAAAGGGGCTCCAGGAAAGCTGGGGAGGGGCTCTTGATCAGGGAGTGCAGGGACGGGATGAGGGGGAACAGTTTCAAACTGAAAGAGGAGAGATTGAGATGAGACTGTAGGGCGAAATGCTTTCCTGTGAGGCTGGGGAGGCCCAGGCCCAGGTTGCCCAGTGATGGCTGCCCCATCCCTGGAGGTGTTCAAGGCCAGGTTGGATGGTGCTTGGAGCACCCTGATCCAGTGGGAGGCATCCCTGCTGGGGGTTGGAACTGGATGGGCTTTAAGGTTCCTTCCAACCCAAACCATTCTGTGATGCTATGACACCACAGAGCTGGGTGTGCCCAGAATCAGGTGCACTTTGCAGCTTGACCATTCCAGAAAACAACCTTGATTTCTGGGGTTGCGGCATCCATACAAGCTCACAGCACTCTGGGTGCACACGTACAAGGAGCCAGAGGAGACAGCACCAAGCAGGTCTCCTGGATGCTGCAAGCTCACCCCCACCAGTGCAGACCATCACAGGCTGTGTCAGGGTTCTAAGGGCACTTAATTAAAAGCCTGTTCTACCCCTCTGCCCAGGGTCCTGGAGCACCAGCTAAGCTCAGCTCTTGGTCCCCAGACTGTCCAAATCCCCAGTGACAGGGGTCTGTCAGCATCCATCCCTCACCCTCTCACAGTTACTGGGGAGCTGCTGTGAACTTGCAGTTCAAATTCCAAGCCCCAGGCTGGATCCTCTGCCCCCAAGCTCCCATATCGTGTTTCTTGCATCACCACAGAGATCCAAAGACATCGCCACCGGGGGCGGGGAGAGCAACTGCGCTGCAGGGAGAGAGGGAAAGGAGAGATAACACAGAGACATTCCAAGTAATCTCAGCTTTCCATTGGCTGAAAAGGAACCGCTATACTGCACTGCACGTTGCCAGGGTATTTTAAAGACTTCAGCAGACATTTAGAACAAGGCTGGGGGACAAGGCAGCTGCAGGAGACCCCCCCCCCCGGCCCCCTCCCCACCCTCCTGCGTCAGAGCAGCACCCTATGGGTGTCTGAGACTCGGGAACCGCAGTGCTTCTGTGCTTATGTGAGCTTGAGTAATCAATGCAGTCATTTCCCTGCTATGATTAATAGAAAGCATTAGGATTATTGGAAGAGTTGATTTTTTGGAGAGGTTCAGATTAGACATCAGGAAAAATTTCTTCACAGAAAAGGTTCTCAGGCCCTGTCAGAGGCTGCCAGGGAGGGGATGGAATCCCCATCCCTGGAGGGGTTTAAAAAGATGGGCAGATGAGGTGCTCAGGGATCTGGTTTAGTAGTGCACAGGGACGGTTGGACTCGACAAACTCAAAGGTCTTCTCCAACCAAATGATTCTATGATTTATTAGCTGTGTGTGGCTACTCCAATAATCATTACTACAGCCTCATGACCCAGGTCCTCAGCAGATTGCTTGCACTCCCAGCTCTGAAAGTCACCTTGTGCTGTCAGAGGGGAAACTGTGGGAGCCCCAGGACCCTCCTGTATCACAGGCGTGTCCTGTGCTCTGCTAAACTCCCCTCCAAATATGCTCTTGTTCAGCGTGGGTCTCCTTCTCCTTCCCCTGCCCTTCACAGCACCACAGCCAGGACCCCAGGGCTCAGCCCCCTGCACCAGCAGCCTCACCTGCACCTTCCCCCCAAAAACCAAACTGGAGGGAGACTGCAAAGCACCCTGCAGCCACGGAACTGAGACCAAAAATGCTGGCAAACAAACTCTCTAAGACTCATTTTGGAGTTTTAGAAAGCAGTGTACTTTATTATAGCCCTGGACGCACAAGGGAATAAGTTCCCTCAGTTGTGCGTAACCAGGCAAGAGCTGGGACAGAAGATATTTCCCAGTTACATTAACGTGTATGAATTTTCCCAGAAATCTTATGCATATTCTATTGCTTTCCAAAGACTAATTTTAATGTTATTATGAACTTCACAACAGCCAAATCTCTGCTCATTTGAGCTAGTTCTCTGTGTGACCTTGCATTTTAGACAGGGAAAGTCTGCAAACAGAGGTGATTATACAAGACGACACATCTGTTCAGGACATACCAAACATAATACAAGATGCTAACATTTCTCTCTGAACAGTGTCTGAAAAAAAAAACATTATTTGAAAAAAACATGCCATCAAGGTGGTGATTCACTCCCTCTGCTCTGCTCTCGTGAGACCCCACATAGAGTATTGTGTCCAGCTTTGGAAACCCCAACATAAGAAGGATACGGAACTGTTGGAGCAGATCCAGAGGAGGCCGTGAAGATGATCTGAGGGGGCTGGATATGAGGACAGGTTAAGAGAGTTGGGGTTGTTCACCCTGGAGAAGAGAAGGCTCTGGAGAGATCTTAAAGCAGCCTCCCAGTACTGAAAGGGGCTCCGGGAAAGCTGGGGAGGGGCTCTTATTAGGGGAGGGCAGGGATGGGATGAGGGGGATTGGCTTTAAATTGGAAAGAAGGTGGTTTAGTCACCATTCCTGGAGGTATTCAAGACACATAGATGAAGCACTTAGAGATATGGTTTAGTAGTGGACAAACATGGTTGGTTTCAACGATCTCAAAGGTATTTTCCAACCAAGTGAATCTATGATTCTATTTAGACATTAGGAAGCCATTTTTCACATTTTGACACTGTCTTTGACACTGCCTTTGACACTGTCTCCCACAGTAGACTCCTAGGGAAGCTGGCAGCCCGTGGCCTAGATGGGAGCACTCTGTGCTGGGTCAGGAATTGGCTGGATGGAGCCCAGAGAGTGGTGGTCAATGGTGTCTCATCCCGTTGGTCACCAGTGGTGTCCCCAGGGATTGGTGTTGGGTCCAGTCCTGTTTAATATCTTTATTGATGATCTGGATGAGGGGATTGAGTCCATCATCAGCAAGTTTGCAGATGATACCAAGCTGGGAGGAAGGGTTGATCTCTTAGAGGGTAGGATGGCCCTACAGAGGGACCTGGACAGATTGGAGAGCTGGGCTGATTCTAATGGGATGATGTTTAATGAGTCCAAATGTCGAGTACTTCATTTTGGACACAACAATCCCATGCAGAGCTACAGACTGGGGACAGAGTGGCTGGAGAGGAGTCAGGCAGAAAGGGACCTGGGAGTGCTGGTGGCCAGGAAGCTCACCATGAGCCAGCAGTGTGCCCAGGTGGCCAAGAAGGCCAATGGCATCCTGGCCTGCATCAGGAATAGTGTGGCCAGCAGGACCAGAGGAGTTATCGTCCCCCTGTACTGGGCACTGGTCAGGCCTCACCTTGAATACTGTGTCCAGTTCTGGGCCCCCCAGTTTGGGAAAGATGTCAGGATACTGGAATGTGTCCAGAGGAGGGCAACGAAGATGGTGAAGGGGCTGGAGCACAAGCCCTACGAGGAGTGACTGAGGGAGTTGGGGCTGTTTAGCCTGGAGAAGAGGAGGCTCAGGGGAGACCTCATTGCTCTCTACAACTCCCTAAAAGGAGGTTGTAGTGGGGCAGGGGTTGGTCTCTTCTCTCAGGTGACCAGTGACAGAACCAGAGGGCATGGACTCAAGCTTCATCAGGGAAAGTTTAGACTTGTTGTTAGGAAAAAGTTCTTCACTGAAAGGGTGATTGGCCATTGGAATGGGCTGCCCAGGGAGGGGGTGGAGTCACCGACCCTGGAGGTGTTTAAGGGGTGACTGGATGAGGCACTGAGTGCCATGGTTTAGATGATGGGTTGGTGTTGGTGTTAGTGTTGGGTTATAGGTTGGACTCGATGGTCTCAGAGGTCCTTTCCAACCTTATGATACTGTGATATAAAGGGGGTGGGGAGGCCCTGGCCCAGGTTTCCCAGAGCAGTGGTGGCTGCCCCATCCCTGGAGGTGTTCAAGGCCAGGTTGGATGGGGCTTGGAGCCCCCTGATCCAGTGGGAGGTGTCCCTGCCCATGGCAGGGGGTAGGTCTGGGTGGGCTTCGAGGTCCCTCCTAACCCAACCCATTTTATCATTCTATCAAGAAAACATGCTATCAGAGGGACGTTCTGCCTAACTTTCAAATAACTAACTACAGTTACTTAGATGAAACTCAACTCTACTTTATCTTAAACCAAAATATTCCACTTTCTGCCAAAGAAACAACTTCTTGCATGAGGACACGGGAGGCTTGGCTGTGGGGAGCCCAAGGTGCCTTCCCTCGGGCCGCCATCTTAGGGGGACCCTTGGCTGGAGGCAGACGCTGCGGGCAACGAGCGGGGAAGGACGCTCCTCTTGGGCGAAGGGGGAGCCAATCACAGAGCCGCATCCCGCACACCTGCCGGCGGTGGACCAATGGGATGGCGCGGGGGGCGGGACACAGGTGGCGGGAGAGGGAGACTTGATGGGCAGGCGGCGCAGCCAGTCGCAATGCCCCATCCCGCCCCACCGTCGTCTGTGAACCAATGGGATGGCGCGGAGGCGGGGCATGGCCGCCGGGCGCGCTCGCCGGCTGTGAAGCAACGGTGCGGCTCGCGGGCGGGGCGTGAGGAGTGATGGGCCAATCGCAACGCCGCGTAACGCGCCCCCCCCCCTCCTCTCCCGCCCGGGGTGGACCAATGGCGTAGCGCGTGGGCGGAGCGAGGCGTGGCTGAACTGACGGGCAGGCAGTTCAACCAATCGCAGTGCCGCATTCCGCCCCCCCCACTCCGGCGGCGAGCCAATGGGGCTGCGCGTGGGCGGGTCTCGGCGCGGAGCGCGGCGGCGCGCGGCGGCGGTCAGCAGTCAGCGCCGAGTCGCGGTGCGGTGCGGGAGGGTTCCGCCGCCTCTCCTGTAGGCAGGCGCTGCGCTGCCGTCCTCCCTCCCCCCTCCATCCCTTATGGAAGAGATGGAAGAGGAGCTGAAATGCCCGGTGTGCGGCTCCTTCTACCGGGAGCCCATCATCCTGCCGTGCTCGCACAACCTGTGCCAGGCGTGTGCCCGCAACATCTTGGTGCAGACGCCGGAGTCGGAGTCCCCGCAGAACCGCCGCGCCTCGGGCTCCGCCGTGTCCGACTACGACTACCTGGACCTGGATAAGATGAGCCTGTACAGCGAGGCGGACAGCGGCTACGGCTCCTACGGCGGCTTCGCCAGCGCTCCCACCACGCCGTGCCAGAAGTCCCCGAACGGCGTGCGGGTGTTCCCTCCCGCAGCCCCGCCGGCTCCGGCAGCACTGGCCCCGCCGCTTCCCCCTCTGCCCCGCAACGCGTGCCTGACGTGCCCGCAGTGCCACCGCAGCCTGGTGCTGGACGAGCGCGGGTTGCGGGGCTTCCCCCGCAACCGCCTCCTGGAAGGCGTCATCGACCGCTACCAGCAAGGCCGGGCGGCCGCGCTGCGCTGCCAGCTCTGCG
The DNA here is from genome assembly GCA_033556795.1 of Tapera naevia. Taxonomy (NCBI): domain Eukaryota; kingdom Metazoa; phylum Chordata; class Aves; order Cuculiformes; family Neomorphidae; genus Tapera; species Tapera naevia. Next base: position 1,346,601 of record JAUMJJ010000307.1, read on the forward strand.
AGAAGGCGCCCAAGGAGGCTGCCGTCATGTGCGAGCAGTGCGATGTTTTCTACTGCGACCCGTGCCGCCTGCGCTGCCACCCGCCCCGGGGACCCCTGGCCAAGCACCGCCTGGTCCCCCCGGCCCAGGGCCGCGTCAGCCGCCGCCTCAGCCCCCGCAAGATCTCCACCTGCACCGACCACGAGCTGGAGAACCACAGCATGTACTGCGTGCAGTGCAAGAGCCCCGTCTGCTACCAGTGCCTCGAGGAGGGGAAGCACTCCAGCCACGAGGTGAAGGCGCTGGGTGCCATGTGGAAGCTCCACAAGGTGAGCCCCGGCCCTAGGGTGGCCTCTGGCAGCAGCCCTGGACTCGGGGTGCTCTTTGGCATCACCCCCAGTCAAGCCCTGTTGTTGGGATTTGGTCATGGAGGACCACCTGTCCGTCACACCTTGTCCTGCATGGGCTCCCCGGCGAGGGCTCCCTCGTTACCAACCATCCTGTCCCACACCAGGGCTGCATTTTGCATCCTTGCTTGAGAGGAGAGTTGACCCTGGAACAGGGAGGCTGGCACTGGGGAGATGATGCTGTGTTTTGGCCCATTGCTCAAGAGGGGGCTTGCCCACTGGCACTGGGGAGATGATGCTGTGTTTTGGCCCATTGCTCAAGAGGGGGCTTGCCCACTGGCACTGGGGAGATGATGCTGTGTTTTGGCCCATTGCTCAAGAGGGGGCTTGCCCACTGGCACTGGGGAGATGATGCTGTGTTTTGGTCCATTGCTCAAGAGGGGGGTTGCCCACTGGCACTGGGGAGGTGATGCTGTGTTTTGGTCCATTGCTCAAGAGGGGGGTTGCCCACTGGCACTGGGGAGGTGATGCTGTGTTTTGGTCCATTGCTCAAGAGGGGGGTTGCCCACTGGCACTGGGAAGATGATGCTGTGTTTTGGTCCATTGCTGGAGGGGAGGGGTTGCCCACTGGCACTGGGAAGATGATGCTGTGTTTTGGTCCATTGCTGGAGGGGAGGGGTTGCCCACTGGCACTGGGGAGATGATGCTGTGTTTTGGTCCATTGCTGGAGGGGAGGGGTTGCCCACTGGCACTGGGGAGGTGATGCTGTGTTTTGGTCCATTGCTGGAGGGGAGGGGTTGCCCACTGGCACTGGGGAGGTGATGCTGTGTTTTGGTCCATTGCTGGAGGGGAGGGGTTGCCCACTGGCACTGGGGAGATGATGCTGTGTTTTGGTCCATTGCTGGAGGGGAGGGGTTGCCCACTGGCACTGGGGAGGTGATGCTGTGTTTTGGTCCATTGCTGGAGGGGAGGGGTTGCCCACTGGCACTGGGGAGGTGATGCTGTGTTTTGGTCCACTGCTGGAGGGGAGGGGTTGCCCACTGGCACTGGGAAGACGATGCTGTGTTTTGCACCCTTGTTTGAGGGGAGAGTTGATCCCCAGCACAGGGATGCTGGTAACAGGCAGATGATGCTGAGTTTTGGTCCCTTGCTTGAGAGCAGAGTAGTCCCCAGCACGGGGAGGCTGGTATTGGAGAGATGAAGCTGTATGTTGCAACATTTTTTGAGAGGAGTGTTGCCCTCCAGCACAGGGATGCTGGCAACAGGCAGATGATGCTGTGTTTTGCTCTCTTGCTTGAAAGCAGAGTTGTCCTCAGCATGGGGAGATGATGCTGTGTTTTGCACTGTTTTTTGAGAGGAGAGTTGAGCCCCAGCACGAGGAGGCTGGCATTGAGGAGATGGTACTGTATTTTGCTCCCTTGCTTGAAAGGAGATTTGCCCCCTTGGCACTGGGGAGATGATGCTGTGTTTCAGTCCCTTGCTTAAAAGGAGAGTTTCCCCCAGTACAGGGAGGCTGCACTGGGGAGATGATGCTGCATTTTGGTCCTTTGCTCGAGGGCAGAGTTGCCCCACGCCCCGGGGATGCCAGCAGCAGGCAGATGATGCTGTATTTTGCACCGTTGCCTGAGAGCAGAGTTCTCTCCAGCACAGGGATGCTGGCAGCACGCAGATGATGCTGCATTTTGCTCTCTTGCTTGAGGAGAGTTGTCCCCATCGTGAGGAGGCTGGGGTGGGGAAGATGCTGCTGCGTTTTGCTCCCTTGCTTGAGAGGAGAGTTGTCCCTGGCACGAGGATGCTGGCAACAGACAGATGGTGCTCCCCGTGGGTCCCCAAACGGTGACAGCTCACCCCCATGAGCCAAGGCTCTACCGAAGGAGCCAACAGGGCCTGAGGGTGGATCAGGAGCACCTCCACTGCCGAGCTGCAGAAGCGATGGGGAGCGATGCTTTCGTGAGGAGGGAGGTGTGAAATCTGCCGTGGGGGAGGATGGGGCCGTGGCATCGGGGTGCTGCTGGAGAAGGGCTGCTGCCTCCTCCTGCACGCAGAGTCGTGGGGAGGAGGAGGGCTGGCGGTGGGCAGCACGGTAGCAGAGCCTTTCGCTGAATACTGATCAGCTCCTCTTCAGCACACTCACTCCCACACGCCGGAGGAGAGGGTGCCAGCGCTTGCGGTAGGGATGTGGCTGTCATCAGCTCAGCTCCATCCTCCCTCCCTCCCTCCCTCCTCGCACCAGTGACCCCCTCTCCGAGGGAACTGGGGCAGAAGTGACTGGGACGCGGGCGGACAGGGCGCAAGGGGATGGGCATCACTCTGTGGATGAACATTGAAATAATTGCCCCCTGCTCCAGCAAATCGGTGCTGGCAGGAGCAGTTGGGGGAACCTGCAATGAGGGGTTGGGAAGCTAGGGAGAGATGAGGAGGTTCTTGACCCCTCTGTTAAAAGGGGCTTGGCTGGATCACTTTCCCAAGAGGTCTTTTATAGAATCACAGAATGGCCTTGAACACCTCCAGGGATGGGGCAGCCACATCTTCCTTGGACAACCTGGACCAGGGCCTCCCCACCCTCATGTGAAGAATTTCTTCCTAATCTATATCTTCCCCCTTTCAATTTAAAGCCTTTCCCCCTCATCCTATAACTACAAGCCCTTGTAAAAAGTCCCTCCCCAACTTTCCTGGAGCCCCTTTGGGTACTGGAAGGCCTCTCTAATATTAGTTTCCCCAGGTTGGATGGGGCTTTGAGCCCCCTGATCCAGTGGGAGGTGTCCCTGTGCATGGCAGGGGGTTGGAATTGGATGGGCTTTGAGATCCCTTCCAACGCAAACCATTCTGTGATTCTATGGTTTGAAATTATGATTTTTATGCAATTTCTCTCAGATTTTTGAAAATAAGAAAGTGAAATCACCTGCACTGAGAGAGGCTGTGTTTCTGCAGGTGGTCAAAATGGCTTTTTTGGTGTGACAGGGTTTGACTGCTGTTTCCTGGTGTTTGCTTGTTAGGGGAGGGTTTGCCTGTTGAGTCCATTGTGGCAGCACAGTGTCATTATAGGAGTGATTTCAGACGTGCTCCCTGAGATGCTGTGTAACTGAATCAAGGGGAGAGAACAGTGACGTTCCAAGATTTATCCTGGTTGAGGCTGGGCAGTAGCAACCAAACCACCTGCAGATTTGAGCTGGTGAACCTCCTGCAAAGGTATCTGGGAGTTATTTTTTGCAGACACAGTCCTCTGGCAGCGAGACAGACTTGCTGGAAGAGTGACTGTCCCTTTTTGTCTGCGATGAGCGGTTGTAATGAGTACCCACAGCTCACAGGAAAGGGCAAAGTCATCAGCCCTTGACTTCTTTGAGTGTTGGTTGACAGTGGCTGAACATGAGCCAGCAGTGGCCCAGGGGGCCAAGAGGGCCAATGGCATCTTGGGCTGTGTCAGACACAGCGTGGGCAGCAGGAGCAGGGCAGGGATTGTGCCCCTGCACTGGGCACTGGGGAGGCCACCCCTCGAGTGCTGGGGTCAGTTCTGGGCCCCTCACTCCAAGAAGGACATTGAGGGGCTGGAGAGCGTCCAGAGAAGGGAAGGGAGCTGGGGAAGGGGCTGGAGAACAGGGGTTGTGGGAGCAGCTGAGGGAGCTGGGGCTGTTTATCCTGGAGAAGAGGAGGCTGAGGGGAGACCTCATCCCTGTCTGCAACTGCCTGAGAGGAGGTTATGGGGAGGTGGGGGTTGGTCTCTTCTCCCCAGTGACAGGGGGTGGGAGGAGAGGAAATGGCCTCAAGTTGCACCAGGGCAGGGTCAGATTGGACATCAGGAAAAATGTCTTCCCTGAAAGGGTTCTCAGGCCTTAGCAGAGGCTGCCAGGGAGGTTGGTGGAGTCCCCATCCCTGGAGATGTTTAAAAGAAGGGATAGATGAGACGCTCAGGGATCTGGTTAAGTAGTGGACAGGGACAGTTGAACTTGATGATGTCAGAGGTCTTTTCCAACCAGATGATTCTATGATTCTCTTCTGTGATTTCAACACTGCTCAGTGCAAAGCATGCTTTGGGATCCATCTGTGCTCTTAGTTTCTGACCCGAGGTGACTGCGATTCTCGCCTCAATCCACACTGACCCGGGAGTGCCTTGATGAGCTGTTGTTCTTGAAAGCAGCATTCACGCGTCGGTACATGATTGCCTGGCTCTGGGCAATCCATGTTAAGTGCAGTGTGGTTCATGTGGGAAAGGAGACCCCAGGGCTTTTTGGAGACCTCTTCAGGAACTGCCCCAATTTTGGCTTTCCTCTGACAGAGCTGTGATTGTGTGATTCTCGCAGATGATCGCTTCAAAATAATCTGTGCTGAGGCACAATCAGACATAGTTCAGGGAGCTGGGATTTCTAAGCTGGACACAGATAGTGGGAAATCCTCTCTCTTTCTCTCTTCCTTTCAGGACAGCTGTTGGGAGAGGGGTGAATGTTCAGAGAAACGTAGAGGAAAATGGGGTTTTAATCTGAATTGTCCCAGTTTTGTATATGAGTTGCAGCTGTCTGGATTTGATCCTGACAAGCTGGAGTGCTGCTTGGCATGTCAAAAGGAGAGACACAAGATGGAGCTGGATCATTTATTCTTTCTGCACTGGAGTCCAATGCTTTTGCTGTGGAGTGTATGGAGAATGCAGGCTCAGCAGCTTGCTAAAAGGGCTTTTTATAGATAGATAGATGCATGGATATAAATACAAATGGACGACTGGAAGGTATCTCCAGCACCACACAGTCCACTTCCCTCCTATCTCTGACAGCCCTGAAATCCAATCCATCAGTTGTCTGTCTTAAAACATTTTACCTTCACCAATGCGTGTTGGAAAGATCTCCCAGAATCCAGAAGCAGGATTGAAAGCTTTGTGGATCAGGCAGTGGAGGGACAGTGATGCAGAGTAGCTATCCCTGCCCATCTCTCACAGTGTCGGGTCGTTGCCCGCCGTTGTTGATCTGGCTGTCCCTGGTACTTCTCACCCCGTGGCTGGACACCATCCCTGGGGTGGGTCACGCCTGCCAGAGCCTGCGTTTGTCTTTGGGATCAGATTCTCAGCTGCAGCAAACATGGACCTGGATTTACCATGCACACAAGTGAGCTGAAGAGGTCAGTGGTCCCATGGTAAACAGTCATAGAATCACAGAATGGTTTGGGTTGGAAGGGACCTCAAAGCCCATCCAGTTCCAAACCCCTGCCATGAGCAGGGACACCTCCCACTGGATCAGGGGGCTCAAAGCCCCATCCAACCTGGCCTTGAACACCTCCAGGGATGGGGCAGCCACCACTGCTCTGGGCAACCTGGGCCAGGGCCTCCCCACACTCACAGGAAAACATTTCTTCTTGAAGTGATGGATCCTTCTGCTCTCTCTTTTGGCAGCCAAGCAAGAAGCTTCACTCTGCTGTGGGTTGGGATTATGGGTTTCCTTTGTAGGGGCACGTGTGGCTTTGGCTCTTCTCTCCATTAGCATCTGTTTTACATTCCTTTTGCTTTTAACCAAGGCTGTGGAGTGGCCTAGGGTCTGCTTTGCCTTGACACCAAAAGGAGAGCAGGTTACACAACCTGTCCAGTTCCTCTTGTACCAAAGCAGAAACGAGTCTTCCCTTCATTGGACAGTAAGAAATACTCTGAGTTATCCTGGTACCTGGGATTTAATTGACCTGGCTGAAGGCACAGACTGTCCTTGGACTGCAGACTCGTGCAGCATCTCTGCAGATTGCAGTAGAGACCAACCCTGTGAACTGATGGCCAATGCCCTCAGACACAAGGTGTGAATGTTGGGGTTGTCCTATGCAGGGACAGGAGCTGAACTCCATACTTGTGGATCCCTTCCAACCCAAGTCATTCTGTGTTTCTATGATTCACTCTCTTTGATCAGCTGTAATGATTGTTAGCAGTTGGAAGCTAATTAGCAGAGGTGCTATCCAGATCTCAGCTCACCTGAGCTGTTCCTAGTGGGATGAGGGGTGTGGAGGGATTGCTTCTTTTAAGGTTCACCACTAGGAATGACTTTGCTCCTGTTGGTTTGCACATTTGGGATGAACTAAAGGATAGAAAACGCTACCAGTGCCTCTCAGTTTCTGCCCAGGCAACAGAGCCACGAGAGGGACAAGCAGACAGTGTTATTCATCAGCTCACTTGGCAGGACCTCGCTCTGTCTTCGCTGCCAGAGAAGCTTTTGTGGAGAGTTGCCTTCTTGAGGCACCGTGACCGTGCTGCTCTTGGGTCCATGGGAATTCCTGTAGCCCACAGTGCTTGGGGAAGTATCCAGGGAGTCGCTGTACGACAGAGATCTGTTTGCATTTGCAAAGTAAAATATTTGCTGCTAAAACAGAAGCAGTGAGAATCCTGAATCTTCTCCTGTTGCAAGCAGGGCACTTTCCCAAGCCTTGGTTTGATGGCCTTCTCAAATCCCACCCCTCTTGCTCCATCATCTGCCATCTGCAGCTCCTGTCTTTCTCCTGCAATGCCAAACAGCCTTCCCAATTGCTCCGTTTGTCTGTGGCCAAATCCTGAGAGAAGCAAATGGGATCAGATGCTTTGAAGGCTGGAAAAACCAAAGTGTCACTGAGGTCAGTGGATTTACACCACGCTGTGTCTGTGTGGGCTCTGCAGGTGGTGCTGCCTTCTTCATAGAATCACAGAGTTGTGGAATGGTTTGGTTTGGAGGGACCTCAAAGCCCACCCAGTTCCACCCCCTGCCATGGGCAGGGACACCTCCCACTGGATCAGGGGGCTCCAAGCCCCATCCAACCTGGCCTTGAACACCTCCAGGGATGGGGCAGCCACAGCTGCTCTGGACAACGTGTGCCAGGGCCTCCCCACCCTCACAGGAAAACATTTCTCCCAAAGATCTCATCTCAATCTCCCCTCTTTCAAGCTTAAAACCCTTCCCCCTCATCCTATCCCTGCACTCCCTGATCAAGAGCCCCTCCCCAGCTTTCCTGGAGCCCCTTTCAGTCCTGGGAGGCTGCTCTAAGGTCTCCCCAGAGCCCTCTCTTCTTGGAGCTGAACAATCCCACCTCTCTCAGCCTCACCTCATAGCAGAGGGGCTCCAGACCTCAGATCATCTCCATGGCCTCCTCTGGAATCACTCCAACAGCTCCATGTCCTTCCTGTGCTGAGGGCTCCAGAACTGAACACAGGATTTGTGTTAATTTATTTAGAAAACAGCTCTCTGTCAGAGAGATCTGCTCTTACTGCAGTTAACAGAGTAACAAACAGCCCTGAGTATCACATTAATCAAAGGTAATGCAGTACAGCAAGTTCTACAAGGTGTTCTTGGAGCCTGCATGGCACTTGATGCCAAGAGCCAGCCTCTTAGATATTTGCAAATAGGGATGGCCCCAGGGCTGTCTCAGAGCGGGTATAAATCACTGCAGCTTCATCAGTTCCAGTGGGAAGTCCAAAAATACACCGATCTGAGAGGGGGATGCTGTGTTGCACCATCTGTGCTCAAGTTTCCAAAGGCTTTTAAAGCCTCTCAGCGTGCACAGTGGTGTCCAATGGGATCTGTCCTCATCCAGAAGGTTGCTGTGCTCAGTAAATATCAAACCTTTTCCATTCTCACTATGTGGGTTTTTTTCTGTTCTTGGCCACTTTGTGAATGGTGGATCCCACTGGCTTTGCTATTTCTTGCTGCTTTATTGTGGTGTAAGTCAGGAGCACCACAACTGAGATGGGTGAAATATCAGCCCTTGGGCTAATCCTCGCCTCTCTGTCCTGGGGAATTCAGCAAGTATTAATGTGTCACCCAGAGGTGCTCCTGTCACTGCATCCGTGGCCTGGAAAACCAGGAGAATTAGCAAGAAGAGCAAACACTGAGCCTGGTGCTGAGTAAATGACATGAAAGTGAGAAAAAGTAATTGTTGTTGATTTACCAGGTTCCCCAGGATGCACTCAGGGAGCTGACAGAGCTGCAGAGTGGATCTTGGTTGGGAAAGCTTTCTCAAGAGGCTTATGGCTGCTCTGCATTGCTTATTCCTGCCCTTTGAAGTAAAGCAGCACCCAAAAGCTCAGGTTTTTAGAGGAAAACTTTGCTTTGTGTCACTTAGAATCATAGAATGGGTTGGGTAGGAAGAGACCTCAAAGCCCGTGCAGTTCCAACGCCCCTGCCATGGGCAGGGACACCTCCCACTGGATCAGGGGGCTCCAAGCCCCATCCAGCCTGGCCTTGAACACCTCCAGGGATGGGGCAGCCACAGCTTCTCTGGGAAACCTGGGCCAGGGCCTCCCCACCCTCAATGTGAAGAATTTCTTTCTAATGTCTAATGTAAATCTTCCCTCTTCCAATTTAAAGCCATTAACTTACCAGAAGCTGTTTATGTATGACCATAAAATCCTGTTAAGGAGCCTGGCAGGGTAATTTCTGGACACCCTCCACCTACCATTTGGAGATATTTTCATTCTCTTTCCTAAAGCTTGAAGGAATTCTCTGCATCCCCTGATTAATTGGCATGATTCACCCAGGTGACCATTTAAGCTTTTGAATTCCATGTGCTCTTCCCAGCTCTATCACAGAATAATTAAAAAAAGACAGTCAAATTTTTACAACTCTCCAGTTCTCCAAACTGCTCTTTTGACAGCCTTGTTCCCTGCTTTATTTTTGAGATGAGGCGTTCTGTGTGACTGTGGAATGAGTTTTACCTGTTAAATTGGCTTATAAGTAAGCCAGCTCATTCCCTGTTAGTTCAGATATTCCTACTGGGATGAATGGGATAAATATCTATTTAGAGCAAACACATAAGCCAAAGAGAGCTCACAGTATAAATCTCTGGTGACCCCAGCTCAGGTGTGGTCCTGGAAGGAGAGGCAGAGGCTGAGGAGTTAGAAGTTTTGTTGAAGCCATGAAGCTGGTGAAGGGTGTAGAGAACAAGTCTTGAAAGGAGTGACCGAGGGAGCTGGGGCTGTTTAGGCTGGAGAAGAGGAGGCTGAGGGGAGACATCATTGCTCTCTGCAGGTTGTGGTGAGGTGGGTGCTGGGCTCTTCTCCCAAATGACGTGTGGTGGGATGAGAGGAAACATCTCCTTCAGTGGAGGAATGAAACATTTAGACGTGGCACTTTAGGACATGGTTTGGTAGACACGGTGGTGTAGGGCTGACAGTTGGACTGGATAAGCTTAGAGGTCTTTTTGAACCTTAATGATTTTAAGCCCAGTTAGCGTGATGGTTAAAGCCATGGTACCAGAGAGGGTCAAAGTTTCTCAAATTCTCATGGACCATTCAGGTTGTAACTGAAAAGACTGTGTAAGTGGGATGGTTTGGTAAACAAGTGGTCTGGGACTGCTGATGAAGGCTTCCTGGCTGAGAGTCCTACCAGGTGGTCATAGAAAGGAAAGCTAAACCTTTGCTATGAGGACAGGCTGAGAGAGTTGGGGTTGGTGAGTCTGGAGAAGTCTTCAGACAGACCTTAGAGCAACCTCCCAGTACTGAAAGGGGCTCCAGGAAAACTGGGGAGGGGCTCTTGATCAAGGAGTGCAGGGATGGGATGAGGGGGAAGGGTTTTAAGCTTGAATGAGGGGAGATTGAGATGAGATCTTAGGAAGAAATGTTTCACTGTGAGGGTGGGGAGGCCCTGGCCCAGGTTGCCCAGAGCAGTGGTGGCTGCCCCATCCCTGGAGGTGTTCAAGGCCAGGTTGGATGGGGCTTTGAGCCCCCTGATCCAGTGGGAGGTGCCCCTGCCCATGGCAGGGGGTGGAACTGGATGGGCTTTGAGGTCCCTTCCAACCCAAACCGTTCTGTGATTCTATGATGCTATTAAGCTTTCTCACCATGTGATTCATGTCCATGACCAACTCTCACCCATACCTATGGCACCTCACTGATGGCTGCAGAGAGGAGATCTGTCAGTTTATAATGCAGAAACCAGAGCTGAGAAGACCGTGTCCAAGGCTTCAGTTTTCCTATTGAAATGAAAATGCTGTCTGAAAAATACAATCTGAGCTAACTCACATTTTGTCTTCAGAATTGGGTGCATCTTTTGGGGGCAGCCTGACGTGGAGCTCAGTGGAGGCTCAGTTTTCCTGATAAAAGTAGAATTTCTCACTGGAAAGATTAAGACCAAGTTAAGTTTGATGTTTTCTGGAGCTACCATCCAGGTGTAGCAAGAGGCAGGAGCAGAGAGGTCCTCGACTGCGAGGGGTGATCCAAACTATGACATGGGACGTGCAGCACGGGGTGGTTTTGGGTTATTTTTTCTGCATTTGATTAGCCATGAAGTTCTCTGCGTTACAGAAATAGGGGAGTGGTAATAGGTGCACGTTTTGTTCTCTCACACTGGCAGAAAGCACTCTGGAAGGGATCCAGCAGTTGAGGGATTTCCCATCAGTGCTAATTACCCCGTCGCCTTTTCCAGCCTTCTATTGGGTTTAGAGAGGGATGGGAGCTGGGTGTTTTAAGGCACAACGTGTGTTTGTTGCCTGCAGTGCTGGGAATTGCAGCTGGGGTTGCCATTCCCCGTCGGCGCCAGGGCCGGATCCGCAGCTGGTGTAAACGGGCACAGCTCCATTGATGCGGCAGCACGGAGCCGTTGGAGTGGAAGATCTCATTTGCAACTTCAAATCCCTCACGCTGGGATGCTGCTTCCAGCTTGGAGAGGAGGAGGAATACCTAAACACCTGGGCAAATACCAATTACATTATTTGCATGGACCTGAACCCTGGCACCGCAGCACTTCTTTCAACCCGCGATCCCTTTTTTTTAGGGGTTGCATTTAGTTCCATTTTCCCTTTCCCCCCTGGATCTGAGCTGTGGGTTCCCCTCTGTTGTTGCAGTGCCCTGCAGCAGGATTGTTTAGTGGGTGTGGGTGAAGGATGGCTCCTGGCTGTGCTTTCAGCTCGAGGGAGCATAATGCATCCGTAGCATTGCTTGTTTAAGCCTTTGCTGTGGAGCTGCAGCTGCTTTCCACCTGCAGCTCTCGGGGTCTCCTCTGACAAAACCCCTCTGTCTTCCCCGATAACTAATGCCCCTTGACTCAAGAGGCATTAATTCACCAATTCTTTTAATTTCTCTACTCTTCTCCCTCCTCTTTACCTCTTGACCTTGCAGCCATCAGCTGTAGAAGATGACAGGAGCTGCTGCTCCTGGCCCAGCACTTGGGGCACAGACTGCCCGGGATCTCCTTTCACCGTGCTAGTGGGCTGTTTCCTTGGGATGGACCTTTCCATCTGTATGGGCAGACTCAGAGGTCTGGGTTTGACTCCTGGGTGTTGTTAGGAAAACATCCCTTTCTTTCTGATTTTATACCCTGGTCTCTCCATTGGAGTCCATAAAGCTGGAAGAAGAGGAGGGGTGATCCTTTCTTACACAGCGTGTTTATTGATTTCAAGACACAGACATATTGCTTTGAGGTCAGGTCCCTTGCTCTCCTTCCTGGGGCTGTGTTATCCAAAGCACCTGGTGATTCATCCCAAAGCAGAGGAGGAGTGGGAAGATGCTGGCAAAGTGTTTATATTGCAGCAAGGAGGGGAACTGTGGCAGCATTTCCCTGAGGATGCTGGAAAAAAGAAGGGATGGGCTGATGGCTGTGACTGGAGGTCAGCTCTCCCTGCTGAGGGTTTGCTTTGTGCTCCTGGACAAATAATTGCTCAGCCTGCCTGGTTGTCCTTTACTGCTTTAAACTGTCCCAGCTTGTCCAAAGCTGCCTCTCAGAAATGTAGGTTTGGCAGAGCTCCCTTCCTCCAGCCCAGCAACTGATCACACTGCAATGCAAATTCATAACCAAGCACCACCTGCTACACGTGGAGATGCCCTGAGAACTTCCAACAACGCAGAGGGCATCGTGGCTGCCAGGGCTGGATGAAATCCCGTCAAGGGCATAATGAGCATCAGCCTCCCTCCCTGGGAAAGCACTCCCATACATGCTCGGTCTGAAACTGAAGTCACTGAGATTTAAAGGCATGACTTCAGTGCTTTCTTGAGTTGGGACATCTCAAATGGTAAACTGGTGGGAGCCCTTGATGTGCAAACAGCGTCGGATTAACGGCGTGCTGGGTGAGAGCCGGCGCTGTCCCTTGGCTCGGTGACAGATGCCACTGTTCCCTGGGAACACAGCACTCTTTCTTTAGCAGGGTGCAAGACAGAAGTGTGAAATAAGCCTCGACTTTCATGGCAAAGCCAGTAAAGTCTTAGTCTTGCTGTCTGAGGAAGCAGTCAAAATGCCTCCCTGATTGTCCCGACGTATATTTTACTGGTGCTCCTTTGTAGTTTGGCTGACTGCCTCTTTCTTACACCATTTTTAATCCACAGACAGCTCATTGTGAGGGTCTTTTCTGGGAGGAGCAGCCCCGGTGGTTCAAGTCATAAAATCATGGAATCATTAAGGTTTGAAAAGACCTCTAAGTTCATCCAGTCCAACCCCCAGCACACCCCACTGTGCCACTAAACTGTGTCCTGAAGTGCCACATCTACATGTTTTTTGAACCCTTCCAGGGATGAAGACTCCACAACTGCCCTGGGAAGATCCTTCCCATGTTTCACCATTCTTTCAGTAAAGAAATTTCTCCTAATATCCAATCTGAACCTCTCCTGGAGCAACTTGAGGCCGTTTCCTCTCGTCCTATCACTTGTTACTTGGGAAAAGTCATGCTGTTGTGTAAAACCCACTCGGCTACACAGCTCAAGTTTATCCTGTATCCGTCTCGCAGCCACGATTCTTCCATCTTGACATTGAATTCCCTGGAAATGAAGACTTTGAAAGGATGTTTCCTTAGGTCTGTGCTGCCACCAGCCCACAGCCTGGTGAATCAGAGCAAGTGCGTAGACACGGTTTCTCACAGATGAGATTATTTCTCACCTCCTCCAGAGAACAGCAGTTAAAATTTGGGTTTGGCTCCAAAAAAAATAAATACCTGCAACGAGTTGTGGGTTTGTGTCATTTGAAATTTTGCCCTCTGGCTGCTCAGCAGGAAGGAGGGGAGCCGAGCGCTGCCCCTTCCCCTCTGCTGATGACAGCACGGATGAAGGGGCTGGAAGGTTATTTGATGCTATCGACTGTGCGTATCGTGCTGTGCTGCTGGAGTTGGGAACCAGATGACCAACCAGTCGATCCATCTGTGACTTGGGCAGTGGTGAGGCTCTGTTGATTTCCTGCTGCGGTGCCAGGCTGTTGGATGGTGAAGGGCACGCTGCGGGCATCTCAGAGGAGGATCCTTGCTCCCTTTCTGGCTGGGAGGACACTTGCCTGCATCTCCACAGGGTAGACCGTGCCAAGCTGCAGGCTGAGCAGCTGCCTGTCCCAATGGGTTTCTGGCTGGTGTTGCCATGGCCCAGGTGTTTGCTTGTGGCAGATGTTCCAGATGTGGCTAATTGGCCTGATGTCATAGCATTATAGAATGATTTGAGTTGGAAGTGACCTTAAAGATTATCCAGTTCCAAGCCCCCCTGCCATGGGCAGGGACACCTCCCAGTGAATCAAGGTGCTCAAAGCCCCATCCAACCTGGCCTTGAACACCTCCAGGGATGGGGCAGCCACAGCTTCTCTGGGAAACCTGTGCCAGGGCCTCCCCATGCGCAGTGCAAGCAGTTTCTCCCTTACATTCAGTCTGAATCTCCCCTCTTTCAGTTTAAAACAATTCCCCCCTGTCCTGTCCCTGCACTCCCTGCTAAAAAGTCTGTCCCTCCCTCCCAGTTCTCTCTGGGACCACAGTCTGGATTCTTGGACCTGACATGACTCATGACAACTGTAACGGTTCACAGCTTTATTGAAGCCAAATCTGTGGCATATGGTGGGAATGGCTTTTATCTCAGAATCATAGAATGGTTTGGGTTGGAAGGAATCTTGAAGCCCATCCAGTTCCAAACCCCCCTGCCATGGGCAGGGACACGCTGCTTGCTGCAGTCCTGACGTAACTTCCTCCTCCAGCCTCCCTTTTGATGCATCACAGGATGAACTGAGATGCTGAGTGCACGTGTTCCCACAGAAAGACAATCTGTGCTAATTGCTACAAATGACCTTGGGCAGTGTCATCCTCCTGACGTTGTGTCTGACGAGTTGCAAGTGATCCCAGAAACGGAAACAGCCCCATGGAAGTGTCCCTCCTCTCCCACTCAGCAGAAGAAACATCACGAGATATTCCCCAGGTCACACTTGTGTTGGAGCCAGGCTGTGTGTTCTCCTCATTTCTAGAGGAGTCACAGGGAAAGGACCATGCTCAGGGAGGAAGACTGGAGGCAATGAATGTATGTTGATTTACTCCAGCTGAGAAACAGGGCAGGAGCCTGGGATGAAGAGCACCTTCTTATAAATCTGATCTCACTGCTTCATTTCCTGTGCTTTTTTTGAGACTGAGAGGACGTGGGGAATGGTTTTCAGCTGAAAGAGGGGAGATTGAGATGAGATCTTATGAACAAATATATTCCTGTGAGGGTGGGGAGGCCCTGGCCCAGGTTGCCCAGAGAAGCTGTGGCTGCCCCATCCCTGGAGGTGTTCAAGGCCAGGCTGGATGGGGCTTGGAGCCCCCTGATCCCTATGGCAGGGGGATGGAACTGGGTGGGTTTTGAGGTCCCTCCCAGCCCAAAAGGTTCTGTAATTCTGTGACAGTTGGGCAGTTTGGTGCCAGATGGTTCTGCAATGTCAACACGTGCAGGAGTTCACATGGCTAAGACCTTCTGCAGATTGTGCCAGCGAATGGCTTTGCCCCATTTCCATTCTGTGCACATGATGAGAGGTGACAGAAAGCCAATGATCCATCTATGTACTCTTTGCCAAAGTGGAGGCCTTTTCTGGTTGCCCAGCTCCAGCATATGTGCCCAGTGAGCTCTGTGTGTCCATAGCACACATCTGAGGGCTTCCTCATCCCCAGTCCCACAAGGGCTCCTTGGAACTTCATCGCTGAATTGGTGGTGATTCCCCACTGCAGCAGAGAGCAATCGTGTCGTGAAAGTAAAGGTATAAGCCAGAAAATAAGCAAATTAAGCCCATATTTAATGAGGCTGGGACTGGAAGAGTGGGATACTGGTATTTTTCCTTACTGAGCATATGGACTGGTGGTTTCCACCAAGGCTGTCTGAAGGGTGCCAGGCTTAGGTTTTATTCAGAGCTATCTTCTGGTAGATCATGGAACAATTCCCTTCTAGTGAATGTGTCTTACATCACTTTGTATGTTGCAGTAAAATGAGTGTAATTTAAAATTGAAACATAAAAGTAGAGGTTGTATTTCACAGTATCACAGTGTCATAAGGTTGGAAAGGAGCTCTGAGATCATCGAGTCCAACCTATAACCCAACACCAACACCAACACCACCCATCATCTAAACCATGGCACTCAGTGCCTCATCCAGTCTCCCCTTAAACCCCTCCAGGGTCGGTGACTCCACCCCCTCCCTGGGCAGCCCATTCCAATGGCCAATCACCCTTTCAGTGAAGAACTTTTTCCTCACATCAAGTCTAAACTTTCCCTGATGAAGCTTGAGTCCCTGCCCTCTGGTTCTGTCCCTGGTCACCTGAGAGAAGAGACCAACCCCTGCCCCACTACAACCTCCTTTTAGGGAGTTGTAGAGAGCAATGAGGTCTCCCCTGAGCCTCCTCTTCTCCAGACTAAACAGCCCCAGCTCCCTCAGTCGCTCCTCGTAGGGCTTGTGCTCCAGCCCCTTCCCCATCTTCGTTGCCCTCCTCTGGACACTCTCCAGCATCCTGACATCTTTCCCAAACTGGGGGGCCCAGAACTGGACACAGTATTCAAGGTGAGGCCTGACCAGTGCCCAGTACAGGGGGACGATAACTCCTCTGGTCCTGCTGGCCACACTATTCCTGATGCAGGCCAGGATGCCATTGGCCTTCTTGGCCACCTGGGCACACTGCTGGCTCATGGTGAGCTTCCTGGCCACCAGCACTCCCAGGTCCCTTTCTGCCTGACTCCTCTCCAGCCACTCTGTCCCCAGTCTGTAGCTCTGCATGGGATTGTTGTGTCCAAAATGAAGTACCCAACATTTGGACTCATTAAACATCATCCCATTGGAATCAGCCCAGCTCTCCAATCTGTCCAGGTCCCTCTGTATTTATGCAGCCACCACGTGTTAAACCATTCCAGAAGAGTTTATGTCACAGCAGGGTTGCTGAACCCAAGAAAACATCCTCTTTACCTGGACATGCCCTAAAATATATTTGATTTAAATTAAACATAATGAAGCTTACGGGACCAACATCACCAGCTGGTGAGAGGCTGTGGCTGCAGGTGTGGGGTTCAGGGGAGCTGTGCTGATTTTTGACTGCCTGAGACTCTGCATTAATGTCTGACCCATTAATAAATGTTCTTAGCAGGGATGCAGAGCAGCGTTATGTGCCTCATGACCATCTCTGGGAAAAGCTTTTAACCTCAGCGAGATGTTTACAAAATCAATATTTATTATATTGCAGTCGTTTTGTTTCAATAGACAGTTTACTTGGTTTGGGGCCTCCGAGATGATTTGCAGTTACAGCTTGAAGGAGCCAAGAGGTCTCTGAATGGAATGAATATCATCAATGTGTGTGATTTAAGGCCAGATTCTGCCTCCTTCATTGGTGCAGAGTGATCCCTGCCATTGGGAATAACCATGGTAACTCGGAGTGATTTACTCCTTCAGCGTGGGGTTGGTGGGGTTTGACTGTAATAATTTATGTGCAATTGGTAGGTAATTTATATAACAGTTTGTGTAACGACTTCCTGCATTCACAGGTTTGCAAGTGCGCAAATGCGTTAATCTGCCTCTTCTTGAGAAGAGAAACTTAGACATCAGGAAAAATGACTTCACTGAAAGGGTTCTCAGGCCCTGTCAGAGGCTGCCAGGGAGGTGGTGGAGTCCCCATCCCTGGAGGGGTTTAAAAGACAGGTAAAAGCAGGTGTTTAGGGATCTGGTGTAGTAGTTGACAGGGACAGTTGGACTTGATCTCAAAGCTCTTTTCCAACCAAACAACTCTAGGATTCCATGATAATATTTTAAAAGCAGGTAGGCTCAGCAACGACATAGCCCTGAAATAAAGCATCAGTCTTTATTCCAAGACAAAGTTGGTACATGGATGATTATTTTTTAAGTATGTGTTCAGAGGGGCAGATAATACAGTCTAATTAAATACCAGTGACATCCCTGGCCCTAGAGAAGGGATGTGGAGATGATTAGATGAGATCTCTGGAAGAAATGTTTTTCTGTGGGGGAGGCCCTGGCCCAGGTTGCCCAGAGCAGTGGTGGCTGCCCCATCCCTGGAGGTGTTCAAGGCCAGGTTGGATGGGGCTTTGAGCCCCCTGATCCAGTGGGAGGTGTCCCTACCCATGGCAGGGGGTGGAACTGGATGGGCTTTAAGGTCCTTTCCACCTCAAACTATTCCAGGATTCTATGATTTTCTAAGTAAGTCATGATCTTTGAGGATCAAAGCTGCATCCCAAAGGAGCAGACCCTGGCACTTCTGTAGCTTCCCCCGTTGCCTTGCTGTGTGCTGCTGAAAAAGCCCAAACTTCACATTTTAGATTTTTATTAGAGACCCTGGGTTTCTGCAACATTTGTGTTCACAACCTTTGTCCTTTATTCCTTCCAAGCTGTTGTGAGAAGCAGCCTATTCACAGTCGTGGTGCTTGGAAGCTGGCAGTGCTGGAGGTGAAGGCGAGCACTGGTGCTGCCCTGTACAGCTTTCTGTCCAGGGGAAGTGTGTGAGGAGAGGCTGAAGGGCCTTGGGCTGTTCAGCTGGAGAAGAGGAGCCTGAGAGGGGATCTCAGAGCTGTTTGTGCCTTCTCCCAAGGGAGGGAGGGGAAACAGGGGCTGAGCTCTGCTCTCTGGGGACCTGGGACAGGACTGGAGGCAATGGCAGGAAGATGTGCCAGGGCAGGGGGAGATTGGACATTGGGAAGAGGTTCTTCCCCCAGCGGGTGGTGGAGCCCTGGAACAGCTCCCCAGGGAAGCAGTCAGGGCCCCTGCTCTGCCAGCATTCCAGAAGCATTTGGCCACTGCCCTCAGTCCCACGGGTTGAGTGTTGGGAGTGTCCTGGGCAGGGGACAGGAGTTGGACTGGATGGCCCTTGTGGGTCCTTTCCAGCTCGGATGATTCTGTGATTCTGTCCAGAGCTGGGTGGTACAGACAAACCCAGGCTCATCCTGTGCATATGAGTTGTGAATCCAAGGGGTCATGATAGGGACACTCAAGCTGATTGCCTGGGAGCTAATTAATTATCAGGGCTAATGAGCTCAGGAAGAGCACTGGGCTAATCCCACTAGAGTAGATCTGTTGTTCATCCAGCTCTGTGGGGTGGACATCGCAGCTCAGACATCCATGGACGTTCCTGCAGCCTTCTCTTCTGCACCACACTAACATTCCTAATGAAAACACTGGCAGAGGCTGCCCAAGGCAGTGGTGGAGTCTCCATCCCTGGAGGGGTTCATAAAGCACGTGGATATGGCACTTGGGGACGTGGTTTAGCAGGCACGGTGGGGCTGGACCGATGGTTGGACTGGATGAGCTTAGGAGTCACAGTATCACAGTATCACAAGGTTGGAAAGGACCTCTGAGATCATCAAGTCCAACCTATAACCCAACACCAACACTAACACCAACCATCATCTAAACCATGGCACTCAGTGCCTCATCCAGTCTCCCCTTAAACCCCTCCAGGGTCGGTGACTCCACCCCCTCCCTGGGCAGCCCATTCCAATGGCCAATCACCCTTTCAGTGAAGAACTTTTTCCTCACATCAAGTCTTTTCCAACCTTTATCATCCTATGATTCTATGAAACCAATTGCTGTCAGAGCATCTTCAGACCCTGTCAGGCCACGTGAAGCCCCTCTGCTGCGTGGACAGGCTGCTGCTCAGCTGCCCCTTCTCCTGAGCAGGTCCTCCTTGCTTAACTTTGAGGTCCTTGCTGCACCAGAGCAGAGTTCACGACCAGAAAGAGTAAAACTCGTCTGAGATTCACTTTTGCTGCTGCTCCTCTGCGTAGCCCAGCAGAGGGGAGAAAAGAGAGCATTTTAACAAGCTGCTTCCAGCCCCTGCCACCACTCTGTGGTGAATTTGCTGTCTTCACCCAGGAGATCCTCTCCCATTCCAACGTTTGTTGGTGTCCCAGCAGAGCTGGAAACCACAGTAAGAGAGCTCCCAAGAGGCTGGAAAGCACTGCTGCAAGCTGACCAGATTAGTGTTGGGTGTGAAGCTGAACTTATAAATATTACCAAAGCACCTATTTCTCCAGGATTTTCAAAGCCTCCACGTGCATGTGGCAAGGGACTTCTTTTGCCCCAAAGTGGCTTAAAAAAACCCCTTCACCTAAGCAGAAGGAGTGGGGCTTTTGCTGACTTTGCAAAACGAAAGAGGTCTCTGCTTCCCTCAGTTTGCACAAGGGCTCCAGAGACTCTTCTTTAAAAAAGGGGGGGGGGGGGGGGGGGAAGGGATTTCTGTAAAAGAAATCAGGTTTATCACTTCCAGCTGTGTTCCTGCTTTTGTGGTATAAAAGGGCTTTTGTGTGTAAAGATAAATACTGTGCAGTCTTGTCTGAGGTTTGAGATACCGCCCACTAATCCCACATGTGGCTCTTTACAAGGTGGCTTACACCTCGAGAAGACCATTTGATGTCCCTTCTATAGGCTGAACCTGCCTCTCATTTCCCCCTTTCCCTGCTCAATTATGTAAATTAGGAGAATTTCTCCAGTATTTTCCTTTACATTGATAGTAACGAAGTAAGAACTGATGGGATGAGAGGAAATGGCCTCAAGTTGCACCAGGGGAGGTTTAGATTGGAAATGAGGAAAAATTTCTTTGCTGAAGGAGTGGTGAAGCATTGGAAGAGGCTACCCAGGGCAGTGGGGGAGTCTCTGTCCCTGGAGGAGATCAAAAAACGTGTGGCTGTGGCACTTGGGGACCTGGTTCAGCAGGCACGGTGGGGTTGGGATGGTGCTTGGACTGGATGAGCTGAGGGGTCTTTCCCACCTTAATGATTCTATAGCTCTCAAGTTAAAAATCCTATGTTCCTGTTGGGTTGTCCCATTACCATTGCTGGCAACAGCAGCCAGTCACAGCCCAAGGTGATGGGCTCCTGTTGTTAGAATGGTTGTTACTTGTTGGGAGCAGCCATGTGTCCTGTGTCTTCTCTTCTGATTTCCCTTGGGGTGCCCAGAGGTGCAGGTCAGCTCTCATCTGCCCAGAGCAGTGATGGCTGCCCCATCCCTGGAGGTGTTGAAGGCCAGGTTGGATGGGGCTTTGAGCCCCCTGATCCAGTGGGAGGTGTCCCTGCCCATGACAGGGGGGTTGGAACTGGATGGGCTTCGAGGTCCCTTCCAACCCAACCCATTCCAGGATTCTGTGGTTTCTTTCTTTCCTCTAAAAAAAACTATTACTAAAATAATGTGAATTATTCCCCCCTCCCATCCCTTGGTGCTTCCTGGATTCTTCGCTTCTTCATAAATAATCATGAATGATTCAGTGAGTCTATTAACTGCTTTCCCCATGACAGTAAGATGTATTGCTCAGCTCCAGCAATTCAGATTTCCTTCAGCTCTGGGTACGGAACCCCCTCACCTCCTCACTCTCTTTAGATACACTGACAAGTTCTTCATTATTTCCTAATTAGCCATACATCCTTTTCTTATTAAAGAATAATTTTTTTAAAGGCACTCATTATCTCAGCTCTTCCAGAATTATTGATTTATTCTTCCTCCTTTTTTATTAATGGGTCTACAACCTTCTTGTAATCCATCCAGTTCATTTGGTTGGCCTTCCTGATGATGACTCTCATCCCTCTCTTTCCAGTTCCACACTGCCTTTCAGTGCTTTTGTCACCCTGTGCCTCTCTCTGGTTTATTTTCTTTGAAAATCTATGTGTGGGCTCTCAAGAGGCTGCTTCAAACACATATGCTGAGCTTGAAGGAATGGGGTTTCCAAAGAGCTCATTCCTGGAATAGATTCGGAGAGGTGGAAGTTGAATTCCTTGGAACTTTTACACCATCCTGTACTGTCCCACACCCTCGCTCTGGGCATCTGCCTGGCTTTGGTGGGCTCCTTCCTGGAGGACTTGATGTTAAACCACTTCCACCAGCTGCTCGTTCCTTCCTGCCTTGTGCTGAGCCCTCTTTCCCTGCTTCCAAAAGAGGTGATAGGCCTGCAGGCTGGAATGTGAGGAGACCAGAGGTTTGGGTCTTCTGCCTCTCGGTACCTTTTTGGTGCTCCTGAGGAGATGGGACACCCACAGAGCTGCTCCATTGGATTCTCCGTGGTGTCCTCCACGCAGCTGGAGAGGTCTGGGGACCTCGGGGTGAAGTGTGTGTCTTGGTGCCAGGGCTGCTTTCTGATCAGCATCCCAAGAGATAAAAAAGCATGGCATGTCCCAAGGGATGGATTTGGTGGACTCTGGAGCAAAATGCTGCAGCCACTGGAGTGCATCCTGAGCTTACAGTCTGGCCTTGCTGCTGGAACAGATGGCTACTGGGGAGCTTGGGCTTTGCAGAACTGCTGAGCTTGGCTGCCTGAGGCCAACTCCAGCATCCAGCCAGAGGACAACAAGGGGTCTGTGTAGAGGCCCCTGTGCACACCCCATATGGGGCTGGAGCCCCTCTGCTGTGAGGACAGGCTGAGAGAGTTGGGGTTGTTCAGCTTGGAGCAGAGAAGGCTCCAGGGAGACCTTAGAGCAGCCTCCCAGGACTGAAAGGGGCTCCAGGAAAGCTGGGGAGGGGCTCTGGATCAGGGAGTGCAGGGATGGGATGAAGGGGAATGGCTTTAAATTGGAAGGGGGAAGATGTGGATTAGATTGGAAGGAAGGTGGTTTAGTCACCATCCCTGGAGGTATTCAAGACAGGTGGAAGAAGCACTTAGAGATATGGTTTAATCTTGGACAGGTATGGCTGGACTCAATGATCTCAAAGGTCTTTTCCAACCAGGTGAATCCATGATTCTATTTAGATGAGACATTAGGAAGAAATTCTTCACACTGAGGGTGGGGAGGCCCTGGCCCAGGTTGCCCAGAGCAGTGGTGGCTGCCCCATCCCTGGAGGTGTTCAAGGCCAGGTTGGATGGGGCTTTGAGCCCCCTGATACAGTGGGAGGTGTCCCTGCCCATGGCAGGGGGTTGGAACTGGATGGGCTTTGAGGTCCCTTCCAGCCCAAACCATTCTGTGATTCTGTGAATGGGATCCTTTCCTCTCTCTACACTTCCCCATAAGTCCTGTTCCCTCCTTGTTTTGAAGTCTCTGGGATCCAGCCTGGCTTTCTGGGTGCCTGCAGCACCAACTGCCATCTGGTTGCTGTCACATTTGGGGAGTAATCCCGAATCCAATGCTTTCCAACTTGAGAAGCCTGGATGCAGATTTAGGGGCTTAGACTCCAGTCCCTGGAGGAGGGAGTTAACAGAGGAGAAAGGCTGGGTTTATTGTGGTTTTCCTGCACTTAAGGTGAGCTCTGGGCTTCCTCACTCTTCTCTAAGTGCTTTCCTGGCAGCAGCCACGCGAGCATCTCTGCCTCTGCTGTGGTGAGAATTGCATTCCCAGTGCTCCTGTATCCATGGTGATGGGAGGTATTTATAATGTGGTTCTTCAAAGGAAATATGAAATCCTGGTCCTTGGACCTGCCCCGTGGCAGAACTACATCAAGCCAAGGGGTCTGGCAGTTGGTTTGCTCTGCTGAAGGACCTGGAGCTGTGTTGCCCCATTCTGAAACCCCAATGGGCAACTATGTGGGAGCACCTCTGCTCAGGCAGGGATGCTCACAGAAGGCCAAAGCTGGTTTCTTTAGTAATACATCTTTGGTCATAGGAACCTGCAGATGAGAAAGGACCTCACAGAGCTGAAGTCCAGCCTTCTGCCCAGGTGCAGCAGCAATAGCTGAAGGGGGCAGTTTCCCTGGTGAACTCACCCTAGGGAAAGTCCCTCTGGCTTCTGGTTTAAAGAGAAGTAATGCCAAACCTACAATCCCTGCAGCTTCCCAGGCATGAGAAACACTTTGGTGCTGCCCAGAGCTCCTTGTGTGTCACCTGAGCTGGCTGGAGTCTGCAAGAGGCTCATGGCTGAAAGAAACCATCCAAAGAGACCCTTTTCCCATCCTATTGGAGAGGGAAGGAATGAAGCAGAAAGGCCAATCAATCCATGTACATCTTAATTTCTTTCCCCTCCTCCTCCTGCTGTGCCTGGGTGATATCAGCAATCTTATTAAAAGCAGAAAGCAGAAAATCAGTAATAATTTGCTGATGTTCCATTGCCAGTGAAGCCTCTCCTGACAGTGAAGCCTCTCCTGGCAGTGAAGCCTCTCCTGCCAATGATGCCTCTCCTGCCAGTGATGCCTCTCCTTCCAGTGATGCCTCTCCTGGCAGTGATGCCTCTCCTTCCAGTGATGCCTCTCCTGGCAGTGAAGCCTCTCCTTCCAGTGATGCCTCTCCTGCCAGTGATGCCTCTCCTGGCAGTGATGCCTCTCCTGCCAGTGATGCCTCTCCTGGCAGTGATGCCTCTCCTGGCAGTGATGCCTCTCCTGCCAGTGATGCCTCTCCTGCCAATGATGCCTCTCCTGGCAGTGAAGCCTCTCTTGCCAGTGATGCCTCTCCTTCCAGTGAAGCCTCTCCTTCCAGTGATGCCTCTCCTTCCAGTGATGCCTCTCCTGCCAGTGATGCCTCTCCTTCCAGTGAAGCCTCTCCTGCCAGTGATGCCTCTCCTGCCAGTGATGCCTCTCCTTCCAGTGAAGCCTCTCCTGCCAGTGATGCCTCTCCTGCCAGTGAAGCCTCTCCTGCCAGTGATGCCTCTCCTTCCAGTGATGCCTCTCCTGCCAGTGATGCCTCTCCTGCCAGTGATGCCTCTCCTGCCAGTGACTGCCAGCAGGGCAGAGATCTCCCAGCCCTGGTTGTGTCTCTGCTGAGCTGCCTGGCACAGACAGGCTGGGAGAGCCAGATGGGCTGCTCAGTTCTACCCTCTGTGTGTCCCCAGGAGAGCTGTCCTGCTGCTCCTGGGCTCGGTGTGACAGCAAAACAGCTCCTGAGCAGTCACACCTTGCAGCTGAGTGGGTTAAGGTGGTGTCCACTCTCTCTTCCATATTACATGGCAGGACACGGCTGGGTCAGCATCACGTGGGGCTTTGTGGCAGAGCCAGAGCTCGTTGCTGTTTCCTAGAGATGTGAGGAGGAGCTCAGGACAGCTGCTGGGAATGCTCAGATCCCCAAAGTGTGTTTCACTGATGGCTCTGGGCATCCTTGTTACACAGAACATCTCGGGAGAGCTAATGTTTCTCTTTCATGCTCATCAGGCACTCACCACGAAACACGAGCTTTAAAGCAGGAGCCAAGAGCAACGTTTAGAGAGAAACAGGAACAAAGAACACACATTCTCTAAAAAATACATCAGACAAGCAGAGAGAGAGGGGTTTGCTGTGTACTCTGGGGTTGGGTGGGTAGTGCTGTGCCTGCCCAAAGAGGTGATCATAGAATCATGGAATCATTGAGGTTGGTAAGGATCTCTCAGCTCATCCAGTCCAACCATCAGCCCAACCCCTCTGTGCCTGCTAAACCATGGCTCCAAGTGCCACAGCCACACCCTTCTTAAACCCCTCCAGGGATGGAGACTCCACCACTGCCCTGGGCAGCCTCTGACAGGGCTTCACCACTCTTTCAGTGAGGAAATTTTTCCCAGTCTGACCCTGCCATGGCACAACTTGAGGCCATTTCCTCTCCTCCCATCCCCTGTCACTGGGGAGAAGAGACCAACCCCCACCTCCCCACAACCTCCTCTCAGGCAGTTGCAGACAGGGATGAGGTTTCCCCTCAGCCTCCTCCAGGATAAACAGCCCCAGTGATGATCCCAGTGATAAACCATGCTAATGCCCAGTAATTTATTTGGTCAAGTCCTGTACACAGCACGGTCAATTGACAACCTCAGAGGAGAGCACAGGAACATTCCAGAAGGTGATATGAGCTGTCCTGCATGTGGGGAAAAGTCATGCTGGCTCAGGGCAGGTGTGGGGCACCCAGACATCGTGGCAGTTGCAAACCATGGTTGTAGCACAATGGGAGAGCAGCTGGAGTGACCACAGGGGAAAGGAGGAATGAGCTGGGGAGGAGAGGAGAGGAGAGGAGAGGAGAGGAGAGGAGAGGAGAGGAGAGGAGAGGAGAGGAGAGGAGAGGAGAGGAGAGGAGAGGAGAGGAGAGGAGAGGAGAGGAGAGGAGAGGAGAGGGGAGGGGAGGGGAGGGGAGGGGAGGGGAGGGGAGGGGAGGGGAGGGGAGGGGAGGGGAGGGGAGGGGAGGGGAGGGGAGGGGAGGGGAGGGGAGGGGAGGGGAGGGGAGGGGAGGGGAGGGGAGGGGAGGGGAGGGGAGGGGAGGGGAGGGGAGGGGAGGGGAGGGGAGGGGAGGGGAGGGGAGGGGGAGAGAGAGAAGAGAGAGAAGAGAAGAGAAGAGAAGAGAAGAGAAGAGAAGAGAAGAGAAGAGAAGAGAAGAGAAGAGAAGAGAAGAGAAGAGAAGAGAAGAGAAGGTTGGAGAGGGGTTTGCAATGGTCTTTAAGCCTATAGTGAGCTGTTATAGGCTTTGTATTTCCATGAATTCAGCAGGAAGTCTGGTGCTTAAATTGTAGCAGTGGAAATGTGGTTAAATTTCACCTTCTCCCAGAGCAGGCTCTGTGATTGGAGGTTTTGGCATATGGGACATGGCCAGAATAAGCTCTAATGACCTCAAATACCATCTTCTTCAAGAGGTATTAGCCAGTATCCCATCAGGGAGTATCCAGTTGGGAAAGGTGGCCTAAGGCTAAGGGCATTATCTTTGAGATAGTGATGGAAAAGACCAACTGTGGGCTGTAGCCATGGAATCATAGGATGGCTTGGGTGGGAAGGGACCTTCAAAGGTCATCTAGTCCAACCCGTTCAGTGTTAGTGCTGTTTCACTTCAGCACATTCCATTCTCCTTTCCAGGGGGTCAGATGGTTAAGAGCAAACAGCCAGAAGGAACATACACAGAAAAGGCCAGGTTGGATGGGGCCTTAAGCAGATTGGTCCAGTGGGAGGTGTCCTTGCCCAAGGCAGGGGGGTGGAACTGGATGGGCTTTGAGGTCCCTTCAGTCCCAAACCACTCTAAGGTTCTTCGAAAAGCAGCAGGCTTGTGGTTCCATAGGGCTTTGGATGTGCCCAAGGTGAGATTTGAATGACAGAGGAGATGTCTTTTCTTACACTAATTCAGTTGGGAAAGGCAGACAAGCCTTTGGGTTCACCAGCCCATCCTCAGGGGCTGCAGCATCAAGATTCTTTAGGAAGTGCCAACAGATGGGTTGTCTGCAAGGCCACGATGTGGCCCTGCTGTGTGGAGATGCTGGGGGGAGGCACATTCTTCCTCCCAAGGAAGGGAAGGCCTGTGTGTTGATAACCAAAGGGAATGAGATGCTGCCTCCCATCTGTGCCCTCCAAAACCTCCCTGCAGCTGAGCCCACGAGCGCTCCCCGATGTTCTACAACATCCCAGCTTTGGGCAGCCAGAGGGGCAAAGGACTGTGAATTGAGAAGCTGCTGATAAAGCAAAAGGGTGGGGTCTCTCATGAGTTGCCAGCTGGGTTCAGGTGGTCAGTGAGGTGCCACACAGAGCCACGAGGATGCTCAGGGGGTGTGACCTCTTGTCGCTTGCTGCTGTTTGCGTGGTCAGAGAAGGGTGATGAGGCTGGGGAAGGGGCTGGAGCACAAGTCTTATGAGAAGCAGCTGAGGGACCTGGGGCTGTTTAACCTGGAGAAGAGGAGGCTGAGGGGAGACCTCTCTGCAGCTCTCTGAGAGGAGGTTGTGGTGTGGTGGGTGTTGGTCTCTTTTCCCAAGGGGTAAGTGATAGGATGAGAAGAAATGGCCTCAAGTTGCACCAGGGGAGGTTTGGATTGGATATTGGGAAATGTGTCCTGTCTGCCAGAGTGGTGAAGCACTGGCAGAGGCTGCCCAGGGCAGCAGTGGAGTCACCATCCCTGAAAGGGTTCCAAATCTTGTAGCTGTGGCACTTCAGGACATAGTTTATCAGGAGTGTTGGTATTGTGTTGATGGTTGGACTTGATCTTAGATGTCTTCTCCAACTGTAATGATTCTAATTATAAGCACATGATGTGTCCTTGGACCAAGCACCCACCCATCCAACTGCCCCAGAGCTTTCTGGTCTACACTGGCAGGAGATGGGAGAAGTGGACTTGCCCATCACCCTAGTTGAGCAGGGCATGGACTCCACACCTCCTGGATGCTGTATCGGGACCACGTTTGGTAGGAAGGCAGTTTTTTTGAGCTGTCCTCTCTGTTGGGACTTCATGATCATCAGTGGTGATGCTGAAGAGTTGCTGTTGTTCTCCCACCAGCCCCAGTGAGTGCTCTCAATGCCAGCAGTGGGGTTTATTCCTTCTCCTTAGTTCTTCAGAGCTGAAGAGCACAATATAATTAGTGTTTCTAGGCAATTAAGTGTCAAAGCAAAGTCAAGATGTTGGCTGGCTCTCAAACCTGTTTATGACCATGCCAGGCTTCAGCCCACAGATGGTTATTAAAGGCTGTAGGACAGGACAAAAGGATGGTCAACACACCCACTGCAGAAAGAGAAACTGCCCTAGGGGCTTTCAACCTGCTTCATCCTGTGTTTGGGCCAGGACTGGTAAAAATCCTTCTTTCTGTAGTTAATCAGGTTTAAATTTAACTCTGAAAAAACTAATCAGACTGAAAGACTTCATGCAATAATGGGATGGAAGAGCTAAAGTAACCACAGAGGTGGGCTGAGTGGGAAGGCAGTGGTTGGGCTGAAGGTAGACAGAGCATCATTTTAAGGCAGAAACATGAGATCTGCTCTGTGCCCCTGCCTGGGTGTTGGGCAGCACCAGGAGCACGGGTGGCACGGGACCAGTGGCTGCGTGGGGGGAAGATGCTTGGAGCTTGCACACAGCGTTGGCCTGGCATCTGTGTGCTCTTGTGCCAGTGGTACCCCAAAAGGTGGGTGCTTCATCCTCAGGCTGATGGTCATGGTTTATTTGCACATTTGAGCATTTGTAGTGCCTTTATTCTGTGCATGAAACAGATCTTGGCCCTTAGTATCATAACCTCAGTCTTTGTTTATGTGTTTATTGATGCACCATAGAGGAAAATGTGGTCTAAGGAGACAGTGTAGCTGTTGGAGCAAGTTCAGAGGAGGCCACAGAGATGATCAGAGGGCTGGAATTCCCATATGAGGGCAGGAGATAGGAGATAAAATGGGCAAAGATGCCACCTGGGTTCAAGGAGGGTCCATCATCCACAATAATTTGACTCTTTTCCTTGAAAAGAAGAGACCTCAGAAATAAATGGGAGGTGGTTTCAGCTTTCTGAGCTTCTTCAGTGCACCTGAATTGGTGCTGGGAGCAAATGATAGCAAAAGGTCAAGAAGGCCAGCAGGGTCCTGGCTTGGATCAGCCAAGGTGTGTCCAGCAGGAGTAGAGAAGGGATCTCCCCCTGCACTGGGCACTGGGGAGGCCACCCCTCGAGTGCTGGGGTCAGTTCTGGGCCCCTCACTCCAAGAAGGACATTGAGGGGCTGGAGAACAGGGAAGGGAATGGAGCTGGGGAAGGGGCTGGAGAACAGGGGTTGTGGGAGCAGCTGAGGGAGCTGGGGCTGTTTATCCTGGAGAAGAGGAGGCTGAGGGGAGACCTCATCCCTGTCTCCAACTGCCTGAGAGGAGGTTGTGAGGTGGGGGTTGGTCTCTTCTCCCAACTGACAGGGGATGGGAGGAGAGGAAATGGCCTCAATTTACACCAGAGGAGGTTTAGATTGAATATTAGGAAAAAGTTTCTATACCAACCGAGTGGTGAAGCCCTGGCAGAGGCTGCCCAGGGCAGTGGGGGAGTCTCCATCCCTGGAGATGTTCAAAAAACATGTCGACATGGCGCTTTGGGACATGGTTTAGGAAGCACGGTGGGGTCGGCCTGGCAGTTGGACTGGATGATCTTAGAGGTCTTTTCTGACTTAATGATTCTGTGATCCCAACGTAGCTTTTGCTGAGAACAGAGGCTCTTCCTGGTCACAGCAGTGTTGTGGACCAAAAGGTGACCTGATGTCCAGGCTTTTACCTCACAGCAACGTCTGCTCTTCTGAATTCTTTGTTAGGAAAGTTAAGGCATCTCAGGTTCTGTCCGTGCTGAACAAGGAGAGTTGCCTTTGGTGGGACAAACAGCAGCAGCCAGAGGGTTTGTTTGATCTTAATGGGGAAAGTGATGACACGAGGCCAACCAAGAGCACTTCTGCTGAGGTGAACACCGTGTGTCAGCACCCTGGTGCCTGGGGACTTGCTGTGACAGGAGTGGAGAGCTGGATGGATGCACCACCAGCACACTCCTTTGCACCCACAAAAATGCTGGGTTTAAGCCCACTTTTCCAGGTTCTCCTGCTTTTTCAGCAAGTCTGGAAGCTCTAAAAAGAGCCCACACTCCTCCCAGAGTATTCCCACTGAACCATTTGTCCTTTTATCTTGCTGAGCCTCCTCTGCTGCCTCTTGTTTAATTCCAGACCCTTGGTAGAGGCGGCTCCCTCTCCAGTGTGTCCCGGGGTGGTTCCTTGAGCTGGTTGGTTGGTGTCTCTTGTGTGTGTTGCTTCAACAGCCCAAGTGAACACAGGGCTGTGGGAGAATGACCTAAAGACATCTCAGAGGGGGAGCAGGGCAGAATCAAGGGGAGAGCTCCCTTGGAGCTAACCCAGGAGTCAGGCCACAGGCTGATTGCCAGGTACCTGTGTACAGCTGCTGCTCCGTGGGATGGGGAATTAAGGGCTCAAAGAAGGGAAGATGCCACAAGGAGCAGTGATCTAAGGAGGGATCAGCTGCCCTGAGATTAGCTGCTAAGCAGCCTCCTCAGGAAATGCAATGTCTGGTTTTATTAACTGCCTTTCTCTCTAATTAAGCCTCTGCAATGAGTTTATTACTTTTTAAAACAATAATAATGCTATTTCAGTGGCTGCCTGAGATGGGGAAGATCTTGCTTGATGAGCCAGTTCTTTCTGAGCTGCAGAGTCCTCGTCCAGAAGCTGAACTGGGTGCTTTCTGAAGCTGATTGTGACCAGATCAGTTCCTTTGACTGCCTTGTGCTGCCAAGTGTTATTACTGTTGATATTTGCTGTGCACTGACTTCCTCAGCAGCCGTAGAGCAGACGGGTGGGTGACTGTGTCAGTAAATCATCTTTCTAGTTCCCTTCTGGATGCTCCTTCAGGGCTGCTTCTACCTCAGGAAGGACAGCAAAGGAAAGCAGCAGGCACAGCAGCTCTGGCTGGTCTGTGTCTCGCTTTCCAGAGCTCCAGGAAGCCAAATCTCTGCAGTTTCCCTTCAGCACAGACTCATTTTCTGGGTACTTTTTCCCAGTAGTCCACCCACAGCATGTCTTGCCCTTTGTCATCCCTAGGGAAGGGTCATCTGTGGATGAGACCACAATGGGTCTCGTTAGCAGGCAGCCCAGTGAAGTTGAGAGATGGCCAACTGTTGTTATTATACTTTCCCCTGATCAGTTTCCATCCAGGGAAGATCTTTTCCAGCCAGGCTCAACCCCAACCTGCTCACCACAAGCAGGAGGCCACAGTGCAGCTCTGTGGGGCCATTTGAGAGTGTCACCAGCCAGAGGGAGAGGTGGGCCTGGGTGAACCTCATGCAGTTCAACAAGGCCAAGGGCAAGGTCCTGCACCTGGCTGGGGGCAATCCCAAGTACAAATCCAGGCTGGGCAGAGAATGGATTGGGAGCAGCCCTGAGGAGAAGGACTTGGGGTGTTGGTGGAAGAGAAGCTCACCATGAGCCAGCAACGAGTGCTCACAGCCCAGAAAGCCAAAGGTATCCTGGGCTGCACCCAAAGTGTGACCAGCAGGGCCAGGAAAGGGATTCTGCCCCTCTGCTCCACTCTTGTGAGACCTCACCTGGAGCTCTGCATTCAGCTCTGGAGTCCTCAGCACAGGAAGGATATGGAGCTGTTGGAGCAAGGAGGCCATGGAGATGATCTGAGAACTGGATCACCTCTGCTATGAGGACAGGCTGAGAGAGTTGGGGTTGTTCAGCCTGGAGAAGAGAAGGCTCTGGGGAGACCTTAGAGCAGCCTCCCAGTATTGAAAGGGGCTCCAGGAAAGCTGGGGAGGGGCTCTGGATCAGGGAGTGCAGGGATAGGATGAGGTGGAACAGTTTTCATCTGAAATAGAGGAGATTTGGATGAGATCTTAGGAAGAAATGTTTTCCTTTGAGGGTGGGGAGGCCCTGGCCCAGGTTTCCCAGAGAAGCTGTGGCTGCCCCATCCCTGGAGGTGTTCAAGGCCAGTTTGGATGGGGCTTTGGTCCCCTGATCCAGTGGGAGGTGTCCCTGCCCGTGGCAGGGGATTGGAACTGGATGGGCTTTGAGATCCCTTCACACCCAAACCATTCCAGGATTCTATGATCTGCTCCTGTGATTCCTCCAGCCACAGCCCGTGCAGCACCAAGCTGCCCCCAGCCCGATCAGCACCGGGCACGTTGGCAGAGCTGAGGTCTGATGCTGAGCCCTGCTCCTTGGTGTCCTGCTCAGCTCTCCCCTGTGGATTTCTGACACCACAGCTTGGCCAGAGGATCCCTAAGCAGGACCTGGCGTGCTGTCCTCCTTATCAGTGATTCTGCTTCCTTGGCATGAGGGCACAGGGAGCTCCCAGCAGCCTGGACACGTTCTCATCTCCTCTCTTGTTTCCAGATCTCTCTAATTGCTTCAGCTCTGTTTCATCTCCCTGCCCCTGTGCTGGCAGCAGCTGCAATGGGAAGCAGGAGAGCCTGGCAGAAGCCTTACCTGGTGGGAATGCCCCTCTGCACATGAGGAGAGGAGGCACCAAAGGGCAGGGATGTGCATGCTGACTCCTCCAGCCGTGAGGGAAATGGGTGGGTGGGAGCCCAGAAGCAGGACATGTCCCAAGCACTGTCTACCCAGGGGTCAGAGCCCACAGAACAATTCCAGTGGCTGCAGTGACAAGGCTGCCCTTCACAGAATCATAGAATCACTTGGTTGGAAAAGACCTTTGAGATCATCGAGTTTGCTCCAGCACTCAGTCCTCTGAGAGCTGAGGAACAGCAAAGATTACTTAACCCTTCCTTGTCCACAAATCTGGGGAGGGTGTATGGAAGATGGTGTGTTCCCAGCTTCTCCAGGAGGACTGGAGGTGTAGTTGTGTGCTCCTTGTGCCTGTAGGCTGCACCTCTACCAAAGAACCAGCCCATCTGCTGAGGGATGTGGCTGTAAGTGCTGCTCCAGAGGAGTGAGGAGCATGGACGGTGCCTTGCAGGGGAGGGAACCTGGAGCAGTCATCCCTCAGCTGCCAGCTGTCCTCTGCCTCTCCCAGCCTCTTTCATCTCTCAGTCCATAACAAAGTGACACGCAGCAAATGAGCCCTGTGCTGCCAGGGTGGCTTGGGAATGCCACCAGCCACACACCAGCAGCTAGAGATCAGTGTGCCCCCAGCTGGGTCACGACTGATGGTAATCAACCATCATTACAATTGCAGTCCTCAAGACACAGCTCAGCACAGTCATTAATGGGACCTCCGTGCTGCTCTTCCTCTCTTCACTTCAGGATCTTCACTGTGTGTTTTCTGGCCAAATCATCTTTTGCTTCCTCCCACCAGCCCATGTGGAGCTGCCTGTATTTTTGTTGCTGCCACATGTCACTTTGGTGTCCATATCCATCACATCTCCACGTCCCTTCAGCCCAAAGAGTTCTCCTTTGGCACATATCTCTGGGACTGGACATGAGCCCATCCCCATGTTGAGCTCTTGGCACCTGGGAGTTGTGTGCAGGCTGTGGAGGATCTCTGCAGGGCTGGTAGATCAGTGATGTTGGTCACGTCCCTCACAGAGCTCTCTCTGTTGTGGCAGGTGCCTGAAATTGGTGGTGAAGTCAGCCTTATGTCAAGGTGTTGGACACCACTGATGTGGACAGGAGGGGAGCCTTCTTCCTCAGGACACTCAGTGCCCTGTGGCACGGACAACGTTGATGCATCTGAGGAAAGCAGTGGGCAAAGACTGCTTTTAGAATCATAGAATCATGGAATGGTTTGGGTCAGAACGGACCTTAAAGCCCATCCAGTTCCACCCCCTGCCCTGGGCAGGGACACCTCCCACTGGATGAGGGTCCTCAAAGCCCCATCCAACCTGGCCTGGATCACCTCCAGGGATGGGGCAGCCACAGCTTCTCTGGGCAACCTGGGCCAGGGCCTTTTTTCCCCTCACTGGAAAACACTTCTTCCTAAGATCTCATCTCAATCTCCCCTCTTTCAGCTGAAAACGTTTTCCCCCCTCATCCCATCCCTGCACTCCCTGATCAAGAGCCCCTCCCCAGCTTTCCTGGAGCCCCTTTCAGTCCTGGGAGGCTGCTCTAAGGTCTCCCCTCAGCTTTCTCCATGCTGAACAACCCCAACTCTCTCAGCCTGTCCTCACAGCAGAGGGGCTCCAGCCCTCAGATCATCTCCGTGGCCTCCTCTGTACTTGTACCAATCAGCTCCAGGTCCTTCCTGTGCTCAGGACTCCAGACCTGGACACAGGACCCCAGGTGGGGTCTCACCAGAGCAGAGCAGAGGGGCAGAATCCCCTCCCTCACCCTGCTGGTCCCACTGCTTTGGGTGCAGCCAAGGACACCCTTGGTTTCTGGGCTGTGAGCACTCGTTGCTGGCTCATGTGGAGCCTCTCAGCCTCAACACCCCAAGTCCTTCTCCTCGGGGCTGCTCTCAATCCATCCTCCCCCCCAGCCTGTACTTGTGCTTGAGATTGCCCCCAGCCAGGTGCAGGACCTTGCCCTCAGCATGAACCCAGCGTGGCCCACAGCAAAGCTGGGAGGAAGCACAGTCCTGCTCCTGCCTGGGGTCAGGCAATCCCAGAGCCACACAGGAGGCAATGAAAGGGTTTTAGCAAGGTCACGCTTGAAAAGAATATCTGCTTGTTTGATTTCCAGGCTGGAGCCTTTGAATCAGTTCTGCCTGCTGGGGAAATACACTGCCCTAGTGTTTGTGTGAACAAAGCCAGCGGCCAGAGCCATCTGTGAGCTCCAGTGACAGCACGTCCAGCACTGGGGGGCTTCAGCTCCTGCCTGGTTATGGCAGTCAGCATCTTACTGGGACCGTAGGGGAGGGGGCGTGGTGGGATGAGAATCCTAAGGAAGGAAGAAATCATAGAATCTCTTGGTTGGAAAAGACCTTTTGAGATCATGGAGTCCAACCATCCCTGTCCACTGCTAAACCAGATCCCTCAGCACCTCATCTGCCCAGCTTTTAAACACCTCCAGGGATGGGGACTCCACCCCCTCCCTGGCAGCCTCTGCCAGGGCCTCAGAACCCTTTCCATGAAGAAATGTTTCCTGATGTCCAATCTGACCCTGCCCTGGTGCCACTTGAGGCCATTTCCTCTCCTCCCATCCCCTGTCACTGGGGAGAAGAGACCAACCCCCACCTCCCCACAACCTCCTCTCAGGCAGTTGGAGACAGGGATGAGGTCTCCCCTCAGCCTCCTCTTCTCCAGGATAAACAGCCCCAGCTCCCTCAGCTGCTCCCACAACCCCTGTTCTCCAGCCCCTTCCCCAGCTCCATTCCCTTCTCTGGACGCTCTCCAGCCCCTCAAGGTCCTTCTTGGAGTGAGGGGCCCAGAACTGACCCCAGCACTCGAGGGGTGGCCTCCCCAGTGCCCAGTGCAGGGGCACAATCCCTGCCCTGCTCCTGCTGCCCACGCTGTGTCTGACACAGCCCAAGATGCCATTGGCCCTCTTGGCCCCCTGGGCCACTGCTGGCTCCTGTTCAGCCCCTGCCAACCAACACCCCCAGGGCCTTTTCTGGGCAGCTTTCCAGGCACACTTCCCCAAGCCTGGAGCACCACATGGGGTTGGTGTGTTCCAAACACAGGGCTTGTGCTCAGAACTGACACAGACACAGCCTGAGCCAGGTACCCAAAGGGTTGGCTGGGCCAGCACGGTGTCACAGCAGCCAGGCATCCTGGTGACATCCAGGGGTGGGCAGCTCTCCGTGGCATCCAACCTGAGCTCTCAGGACTTGTCCTTCACAGGGACATCCCAAGCACTGCTCCTGCAGACTCTGCCTTCCCCTGTCCTCCCTGGACCCCACAAACCCCCATCACCCTGCAGCAGCTCCTCAGTGCAGAGGAGAACAGATGTCCATTTGTGTGCAAGATTTCACCTCGATATGCAGTGATGCAGAGAGGGAATAAATCAAAACAACCTGGGCTGAGCTGATAAGGCCTCCAACTCTGACAGTGCCAGCATTGGCAGTGAGTCCTGCTCTGCTGCAGCACCTATCAATGCTATCAAAAAAAAATAAGTGGTTTTCACAAAATTCTAGCAGCTGCAGGCAGCAGCTTGGTTTTGGGGCTTGGCATGGGGCAAACCCCACTGTGCTGCCTCCTCCAGCTCATGGGAGGGCTGCAGACAGCCTGGCAGAGGGACATGAGGGGTTGTTCCCAGCTGAATTCTCCACTGTCTCCATCCTGGCCTGGTCCACAGTCCTTTCTGGAGCAAGGCTTCCCCTGCCAGCTTTGGGTGGCATGCATGAGTCTGCTGTGTTGCTGCACAGGGACAGGGGAGAAAGGTTGATGAGAGAAAGGAGAAAGTTTGCAGGAGGAAAATCCCCTGTGCACAAAAGGCTCTGTGTCTCCAGGGACACTGAGCACCCTCAGCACTTGCTGCTGTCTGTGGGTGCTGGGTACCCTCAGCACTGCTTAGGCATCGAAGGCTGGATGCTCTGCTGCTCCACATAGATTGATACAGCCATGCTGGACCCTTGGACATCCCAAATCCACCACATCCCTCCCAGTTTGTACTGGAAAGGCTGTGATTCAGCTGTGCTCCATCCAGAACTGGGGATCCTTGTGGAGCTGCCCATGGGTGCCACCACTGTGAAGGCGTGACACCCCACAGTGTCCCCCTCACCAGTATCCTTCCCTCCTCAGGGTCTACCTGGGGTTTTCCCAGGGATGCCATGGCAAAGGATCCTCCAAGGAGGATCCAGCAGTGTCTAGGATTAATGGCAGCAATTGTGGTGGCATCTCTGCCTCTTCCAGAGATACAGAGCCTGGAATTAACTCCGATGTCAGTACAAACTGTCGCAGAGATGATCTGCTCTGTGGGTGCCTGCCTGCCCCAGAGACCCAGAATGCCTTGCACGTGGGGAGGATCATCTGCTTTGCAGACCTCAGCTGCCCTCCAAGCTGCTACAGAGGCAGCAGAAGCATCCCAGCCTTGAGGCACCCTTGCATGGAGCTCCTCTCCCAGGGGCTGCTGTACCTTAACAGGTTACAATTCATCTTCCTCCTGCCCACCCTTCCAGTTGGGGTTGTTCAGCCTGGAGAAGAGAATGCTCCTGGGAAGACCTTAGTGCAGCCTCCCAGTACTGAAAGGGGCTCCAGGAAAGCTGGGGAGGGGCTCTTGATCAGGGAGTGCAGGGATAGGATGAGGGGAAAGGGTTTTCAGCTGAAAGAGGGGAAACTGAGATGAGATCTTAGGAAGAAATGTTTTCCTGTGAGGGTGGGGAGGCCCTGGCCCAGGTTGCCCAGAGCAGTGGTGGCTGCCCCATCCCTGGAGGTGTTCAAGGCCAGGTTGGATGGGGCTTGAAGCCCCCTGATCCAGTGGGAGGTGTCCCTGCCCATGGCAGAGGGGTGGGACTGGATGGGCTTTGAGGTCCCTTCCAACCCAAACTATTCCATGATTCTATGATAACCTCATGGGGTTGGCTTTCATTTAGGCCATATAACCCCCATTGGATTTCTCTTCACAAAACCACCTGTCTGCCATGAGCACCATCCCTGCACAACCCAGGACGTGGCATTGCCTGATCTGTTCTCCCCTTGCCCCGTTCTGCGGTCTCCTGTCTCAGGGAGCAGGTTCAGCCCAGGCTGCAGCTCCAGGCAGAGCTCTTGGATTCTCTTCTTGGGCAGCACTGACTCCAAAAGTCAGGCTTCTCATGTCTGGAGCCACCAGCCAATTAGCAGCAGTTTAGCTTCATCAACTTCCTGACTGAATGTGAGATTTAATTAAACATCCCATTTTAATTAGTCAGGCATCACGTACAGTAAGCTTGCCTCAAGATTCAATTCCAAGTCTGTAGGTCCTGTGCTTTAATTAAAAGAAAGAAGCACGTGAGTTCAACTCCAGTGTCTGTGAGAGCTCCTCATCCTTTCGAGGGTGCAAGCAGAACAGCTGGGAACACCTCTGTACGGATGCTCCAGCATGGAACCATCTGTGACATGGCTTGGTTGGCAGGAGAGAAGAAACAGGAGCTGGTTGCAGTGCTTGGGATGTCAGAGCGGGTACCAGGCTCTTGATGTAATGCCAGGAGCTCTTTTGGGGTGAGTTTTCTGTCAGGGGGCAACAGGGGCCTGCTAAGCCATCTGTGGCTGGTGAGAAGGTGCAGTCTGGGGTGCAAACGGCCTCTGCATGGGCTGCAGCAGCTTTCACGGGGCATGCTCGTAGAATCATAGAATCATTTAGGTTGGAAAAGACCTTTAAGATCGTGAAGTCCAACCGTAAACCTCACCTTAAGTTGTGAACTCCTTGCTACAGGACCTTATGTTGGTCTGCAGGGAGCTGGGAGAGTTCTATGGAAGAGAAATCCAAAGGGGGTTATCCAGGCTACAGGAAAGCCATGCCAGCCCCAAGAGGTTATCCTAGAATCAGGGAATGGTTTGGCTTGGAAGGGACCTCAAAGCCCATCCAGTTCCACCCCCTGCCATGGGCAGGGACACCTCCCACTGGATCAGGGGGCTCCAAGCCCCATCCAACCTGGCCTTGAACACCTCCAGGGATGGGGCAGCCACAGCTTCTCTGGGCAACCTGTGCCAGGGCCTCCCCACTCTCATCATGAAGAATTTCACAGTATCACAGTATCACAGTATCATAAGGTTGGAAAGGACCTCTGAGATCATCAAGTCCAACCTATAACCTAACACTAACACCAACCATCATCTAGACCATGGCACTCAGTGCCTCATCCAGTCTCCCTTTAAACACCTCCAGGGTCTGTGACTCCACCACCTCCCTGGGCAGCCCATTCCAATGGCCAATCACCCTTTCAGTGAAGATTTCTTCCTAATGTCTAACCTAATTTCTTCCTAATGTCTAACCTAATTCTTCCCCTTCCAATTTAAAGGATGTTTCCCACATCCTGTCACTCCAGGCCCTTGTGAAAAGCCCCTCCCCAGCTTTCCTGGAGCCCCTTTCAGTCCTGGGAGGCTGCTTTAAGTTCTCCCCTCAGCCTTCTCTTCTCCAGGCTGAACAACCCCAACTCTCAGCCCATCAGATTCCTGAGCTGTGGAGTGTTGGAGCTGCAAGAGCACTGTTGTACAGAAGGTGCTGCACTGCAGTCTTCGTGTGGGCTGACCTTGAACAGGAATGTCCTTTCTTGGTCTCATTTGAATTTGTGACGTTTCACCATCGCACACAAGCTCAGTTTCCTGCACGTGGGTGCAGCCCTTGTGGGCTGTTGTCAGGCAACACAGAGCTGCACAGCTCCTGGGTGGGCAGGAGCTTGGAGAGGGGGCTTCCAGCTGTGGGATAGCAGTTGGGTTTTGGCTTCCTCTCATTGAGCAGAACAAGTGATTGGTGTCTCTCCTGAGCTCTCCAGGTGCTTTCTCTGGTTTCAGAGCCGAGTTGGGGTTTGAAACAAGAGCAACTGTTCCTCATTCTTGTTGGTGGCCAACACCAGATAACTTCAGATCTTTCCTGGTGTGCCAGATGGAGCTGTCACACAGAGCTGGCTCCACAAATCCAGAGTTTGATGCGGAGCAGGATCTGGCACCTCCTAAAATAACACGCTCAGCTCCCTCCTTGCCTCAAGGAGGCCTCAAGGAGACCTCAAGGAGCTCCATCCTGGCAGCTGGGTTATGCAGGAGGAGAACCAGACCAGCTCCATCTGAGAGATGACACAGAGGTTAAAATAACACGCTGAGCTCCCTCCTTGCCTCGAGGTAAACCTGGAGGAGCTCCATCCTGGCAGGAGGAGAAGCGCTCGAGCTCCGTCTGAGAGATGATGCGGAGGTTAAAACGGTGCTTTTCGCTGTTCCTTGGAGCCTGCTGAACCCTGCTGAGCCACCAGCCTTCTGCACTCACCCCTGCTTGGGGACAAGGGAGAATCTGAGAGTGACAGAAATCCCTTTGTCAGCCGTGCCTGGGAAGGAGGGTTGCAGATCTATTAAGGAGCACAAAGCGGGGACGGATTCTCTCCTAAGTGCTCTGGGGACAGAGATTTAAATGCTTAGCTCCCATTAATGCTAATGTGAATTACAGAGGGCTCTTCTTACTGCCTTGAAACAAGAGCATTGAAAAAGAGGTCAGCTTTCTGCAAAGAACAAATTCACTTGGTTTTAAGAGGGCGATAAATGGGATTTTTCTTCATTTCACTCATTAATTCCCCTGGCTGTTCTAGCTCAGGGTGGGACTGCTGCGGTCCGGCGTGTGTGAGCTGGAGGATGCAGGCTCTCCATCCACTGTCTCCCCACTTCCCAGAGCGGAGTTCCAGGCCCCAAGAAGTCCAAAGATTTTGTTTCCACATGGAGATGCAAAATGCAACATTCCAGCTTTTCACGTGGAGGGGAAATCCTTCCAGCGTGTGGCAGAAATACTAACAGCATCTTGTTTCTTGGGTTCTGGTGCAGTACCCACAGGTGAAAAGGCTTGTGGTCCTTCTGACCCCCTGCTCCTACGTGGAGAACTCCTCCATCTCCTGCTTCCTCCATGTATCATAGAATCATTAGGGTTGGAAAAGCCCTCTAAGCTCCTCCAGACCATCAGCCCAACCCCTCTGTGCCTGCTAAACCATGTCCCAACGAGCCATGCTTTTTGAACTCCTCCAGGGATGGAGACTCCACCACTGCCCTGGGCAGCCTCTGCCAGGGCTTCACCACTGTTAGTAAAGACATTTTTCCCAATACCCCATCTAAACCTCCCCTGGTGCAACTTGAGGCCAGAGCTCACGTGCTTGTGGGAAACCTGTGGCTCTGCCTCCTGTGTCCAGTGATTAAATCCTCCGAGGTGACAGCCTGCATTAACACTTGGGTGTGCTCCAAGGGTCACAGAAGGTACCAGTAGAATTTACAGACCCAATCAGTCCTTTAATTTCTCTCTGCAGCCTCTGACTTATTAACATCATAACAGAAAGCAGAAGGACTTTGTTTTTCTGTGGCATTTGCTTATGAATCACATTGTCACTGCCCCTGCAGCGCTGCCCTTAATGAATACATTCAGGCACTCCTGGGTCCCTGCACACATACCCATAGGCATTCCTTTGTTGTATAGCATTAATTAACCTTTGTTAATGGGCTAACGATGATGACTTGCAGCTCTGAGTCCCCAGCAGAATGGCTCTTGATGTAAGCAGCAAGGGTGCAGGAGGAGAGCTGGGCAGATGTTTGTTTCAAATGGGACATGGCCAGAAACGAGTCTTCACTTCTATCAGCATGATGGGAACCATTCCTGGGTATTGGCATGAAGCTCATGCTGCAGAGCTGCCTGGCAGGGAAGGGCCTGGGGGTGTTGGTTGGCAGGGGCTGAACGTGAACCAGCAGTGGCCCAGGGGGCCAAGAAGGCCACTAGCATCCTGGCTTGGATCAGCCAAGGTGTGGGCAGCAGGAGCAGGGCAGGGATTGTCCCCCTGCACTGGGCACTGGGGAGGCCACCCCTCGAGTGCTGGGGTCAGTTCTGGGCCCCTCACTCCAAGAAGGACCTTGAGGGGCTGGAGAGCATCCAGAGAAGGGAACGGAGCTGGGGAAGGGGCTGGAGAACAGGGGTTGTGGGAGCAGCTGAGGGAGCTGGGGCTGTTTATCCTGGAGAAGAGGAGGCTGAGGGGAGACCTCATCCCTGTCTCCAACTGCCTGAGAGGAGGCTGTGGGGAGGTGGGGGTTGGTCTCTTCTCCCCAGTGACAGGGGATGGGAGGAGAGGAAATGGCCTCAAGTTGCCCCAGGACAGGGTCAGATTGGACATCAGGAAAAATTCCTTCACAGAAAGGGATCTCAGGCTCTGGCAGAGGCTGCCAGGGAGAGGGTAGAGTCCCCATGCCTGGAGGTGTTTAAAAGCCTGGTAGATGAGGTGCTGAGGGATCTGTTTTAGTAGTGGACAGGGACATTTGGACTCCATGATCTCAAAGGTGTTTTCCAACCAAGCGATGCTATGATTCTATGAAAAACCAAATCTTCGAGCTCCTGTGTCCAGTGAGGAGCCTGTGGCCACCCCTACATAGAAGTTGGCATCACCAGCTTTGTGTGGGCAGTACTAGGCTCTTACTACATGTTCCTGTGAGCTGGGCAGACCAGTGTCCACACGCCAGTCTCCAAACTGGGGACAAGGGACAAGACAGAGTGCACTTCATCAGCCTCTGGATTATGGAAAAGGCTGCTTACCTACAGGAACTCGTGGCATCAAGAACATTGCAAGCTGAGAGAAGGACTGAGCTGAGGAGTGGGATGCAGGGTCTTGAAAGACAAGAGACCATGCAACCATTGTGCTCTGAGAGTGGTGGTGTCCAGGGTGAAGGAGCTGCACATGGACAATGCATGGAGCACCTTTGCTGTGAGGACAGGCTGAGAAAGTTGTTCAGCTCCAAGAAGAGAAGGCTCTGGGGAGACCTTAGAGCAGCCTCCCAGGACTGAAAGGGGCTCCAGGAAAGCTGGGGAGGGGCTCTTGATCAGGGAGTGCAGGGACGGGATGAGGGGGAAGGGTTTTCAGCTGAAAGAGGGGAGGTTGAGATGAGATCTTGGGGAGAAATGTTTTGGTGTGAGGGTGGGGAGGCCCTGGCACAGGTTTCCCAGAGCAGTGGTGGCTGCCCCATCCCTGGAGGTGTTCAAGGCCAGGTTGGATGGGGCTTGGAGCCCCCTGATCCAGTGGGAGGTGTCCCTGCCCATGGCAGGGGCTTGGAACTGGATGGGCTTTGAGGTGCCTTCCAACCCAACGCATTCCATGATTAAAATGCTTTCCCATGGAGAGCCTCAGATACAGAGATCCCCTTTCTGAAATGGATGTTGGTAGGAAAAAAAAAAAAAGCCTTCCAAAGTCTCTATTAAAAGAAAAACCCCACCATGCTGCAATTTTAACAATAACAAACATAACAAACTCCTGCTGATTTTCTCTATTAATTGTGGCCATTCTGGGAGACCAAGGCCCTGCAGTGCCTGGTTCTCAACAAACCCCCTCACTGGGCTTAAAACATCTTAAACCCAGGAGGGCTGGAGCTGTGTGTGGGCTTTGGAGGGCGAGGGTGGGGCAGGGCTGGGTTGTCCCTGCGGTGCATGGGGCTTGCGGTGTCGTGGGGAACAGCTCAAGCTGTGACCTCAGCTCTCCTCCAGGTTGGAGGGAGGAGGGAAGAGAGACAGGGAGGGCCCTGCTGAGCTGATTTAGCAATCCCATTTTTATTAGAGATGCATTCGCTGATTAGCTCCACATCCTAATGACTCGGGCACGATAAATTACAGAGGGAATGCAGGAATCGCTGGGGTTATATTAACATCTCCAGGGGAAGCAGCACTAAGGTCGTTTTCTGGGCCATTAAATGGTTGCCATTCATTTGCTCCCTCGTCTCTTTGAGAGCAATCCTTTTTTTCTCAATTTCAGCCCAGCACCCTCTCAGCAGGCGCCGCGCTCTGCTGACCTCGCAGCCCTCCTGTGCCGTCGCTCCCCCTGCTCCCCTCTCCCACCCTCACCTCCTCCTTCTCCCCTCGCTCCCAGAAGGACATTGAGGGGCTGGAGCACATCCAGAGGAGAGAACGGAGCTGAGGAAAGGTTTAGAGCACAAGGCTTGTGAGGAGAGGCTGAGGGAGCTGGGGTATTTAGTCTGGAGAAGAGGAGACTGAGGGAGACCTCATCACTGCCTGAAAGGAGGCTGTGGTGAGGTGGGTTTGGTGTCTTCTCTCTGGTAGCCAGTGACAGGACAATGGGAAATGGCCTCAAGATGCAGCAAGGGACATTTAGGTTGGATATTAGGAGGCCTTTCGTCCAGGTGGTGGAGGGAGGTGGTGGAGTCCCCATCTCTGGAGGTGTTTACAAGACAAGCAGATGTCATACTTAAGTACATGGTTTAGTGGTGGACTTTGCAGGGCTTGATCAATGGTTGGACTTGATGATCCTAAAGGCCTTTTCCAACCAAAACCATTCTGTGATTCTGTAATTCTATGCCAGCATTCCGGGGAACACTTCACGGTGGGGCAGGTGCCCTGGTGCCGATATCCTGACCACTGGAAGGATGCTCCCATTAGGTTTATGGGGACATCAACCCAGGAGGGACTGGGAGTTTTTCAGGCTGGTTCAGGTGGCCTGACTTCTGCCCGTTTGCTGATCATCATCAGGTTGGACTCGATGACCTCAAAGGTCTTCTCCAACCTAAATGATCCTGTGACCCTCAGGAGATGTGGAGCAGATCCTACAGGATCCGGGGGAGGTACGGACTGGTTTGCTTTGAGAGCCAGGATGGATGTGGCTTCTCTCTGATCACCCAGGGAAGCCTGTGGAGCAGGTGGACACTGAATATCTGCTTCCCAGACCCAGGACATCTGTGATGATGACTAACCCTCCTTTTCCTCTCCTCACTCAGGGCAGCAGGGGCAGAAGGACACCTCGGTGGGTTGCTGAAGGCCGCGCAGTCTGGGAAGACAGTGCTGGGCTGCAGCCCATCCCCAGCTCCTCCAGCACAAGGATGAGTCCAGGACTTGGAAATGACCTTGCTCTTTCTTCTCCTTGCAGAGCCAGCTTTCCCAGGCCCTGAATGGGTTGTCAGACAGAGCCAAGGAAGCAAAAGAGTTCCTGGTCCAACTCCGTAACATGGTGCAGCAAATCCAGGTACTGTGTCTCCTGGCCAAGGAACAGCCCCTTCCCACCAGGATGAGCTGCTCTCTGTGATCCTGTCCCATCTCCCCAGCTTGGTGCTCTCCCAAAGGCCTCCACACCTCAACTTTTCACATTACCCTCCTGCAGCCCTCCCAAAAACTGCTCCACCCAAGGCTGCCTGTGTCACAGAGTGAG
The DNA here is from genome assembly GCA_033556795.1 of Tapera naevia. Taxonomy (NCBI): domain Eukaryota; kingdom Metazoa; phylum Chordata; class Aves; order Cuculiformes; family Neomorphidae; genus Tapera; species Tapera naevia. The sequence continues at coordinate 1,390,786 of JAUMJJ010000307.1, forward strand.
CGGCAGAGACCCCATCCCTTCCCCTCTGTGCCACAGGCAGATCCAAGGATGTGGCAGGAGCCTGTTGCTCACCTGCCACCACCACATTTGCCACGAGCCAAGGGCTTGAGCACCCCACGGGCTGTTGGCATGGGTTTGTGTGTCACAGTGCTGTGGCTGCACGTGTGACGATGGTCCCCGTGGCTGTGATGCTCTGCTCTGACCCGCAGGAGAACAGCGTGGAGTTCGAGGCCTGCCTGGTGGCCCAGTGTGATGCCCTCATTGATGCCCTCAACAGGAGGAAAGCCCAGCTGCTGGCCCGTGTCAACAAGGAGCACGAGCACAAGCTGAAGGTGAGCCCCTACCCACCAGCTCAGGTGGTCAGAGAGCTTTCTGCAGGGTTGACACCAGAGGGGGACGAGGACCACGATGCTGTTTGTTGAGGTGAACTGCCACGGGAGGAGCAGGGAGGTCATCTGAAAGCTGCTCTTCTTGCTTTTTTCCATTGCTGGTTCCATTTTGCTGCAGATGCCCAGCCTGCCCCAAGCGTGGTGGGCCCTGAGTAAAGTTCTGCTTCCTCCTCCAAGTGGTTCCCACTGAATTAGTCCACTCCTGGGCCAATTGCCAGTCATTAAGTCAGCAGAACCACACCTAGAGCATCCAAAGGCTGCAGAAGGACCTTATTCATAACTCATGTTGCTTCTGAGCTACTACCCCGATCCTGCAGGGTGCTGAGTGCCTGTAACTTCTGGTGGCTTCAGCCAAAGCCCTGGGGCTTTTGGTGTCATGAGATCCCAGTTCTGTCATCAGGCAGGAGCAGGAGTTGCTTCATCTTCTGTTCTGTGCTTGATGAGCACCTCATGGCTTCAGGTTTCCCTCAGAGGTGATGGCACTGGGGGAGCTGAGCTGCAGCTCTCAACATGAACTTTGAGGTCAGCTGTGAAAATGGGCGCTTGGCTTGCATTGTTCCTGCAGTCACTGTGTTTTATCAGCTGGTTTGAGGCTCAGAAGGGAAGCAAAGGGCCAAATCTCACCTGGGACCAGTGGAGTGAGCAAAGGAGTTCCCTTCTATCTGTTGGACAAGGCAGTTGAACTCTGGCCATCACTGACATGGCCCAGCTGAGGCATTTCACACCAACATCACTTCATGCTTCCAGGATCCCATTTCATGATTCCAGGATCCCTCTTCCAAGTGCATTTCAGTGTCTGGGCTAGAAACATCTGTGTCTCTTCTCTGGCTCCACTTGCATCTCCTCCTGGTCTTGCTTTGGGTCAGGATGGATTCCTGGACCTATCTAAACTGAGGGAGGAGGCCACCAGTCCCCATTCTGCCTGGAGACAATGGACACTGCAACACAAGGGCTCAGGATCGTTCCCATTGGGAGCTGGACAAGAGCAGCTTTGTGGGACCAAGCCCAGAATCCCTGCTTGGTGTCCAACAATAAAGCACAATCCCAAGCAGTCATTCCATGCTGCTGGCCTGTCTTCTCAGCACAGAGAGGACTCCCACTGCCTGCTGGACTCTCTTTTCTTCTTCCCCTTCAGAGCACAGTTAATTAAACTCTCACAAAGCCAGGCAGCACAAAGCAATCTCCCTGCTCAGCACAACCCGTGGAGGCCTTCCACCTTTCTGACCAGAGGAGGGGTTCTGCATCCCACTGCTTGCTCTTAGCTTATTGCCTGTCCCACCAGAACATGCCCATGTGCATCTCACCCTGTTCCCCCTTGGCATCAGCCAGGCTTTGTCATCAGGCAAAAGAAGAAACAGCCCCTGAGTTTCAGACTGGACTCTGTCAAGACCAGCCCTCGAGCCTCCCACCCTGAAGGACCAAGCTCCCAGGGCTATGGCATCGCCCTGGTGGGACACAGGGCCTTGGTGCACAGCCCTGGTGAACATGCATCCTTCTTCTCTGGTTTGGGGACAGGGACAAAGAGGGTCTTGGCTGCTTTCACAAGCTGCAGAGGGACAGGAGAGTCTCTGTCCTGCTGGATCCCTCCCTGCTGTCCTCATGCCCAGCCACACCAGGCCACTTGTTCAGCCTGGAGAAGAGAGGGCTCTGGAGAGACCTTAGAGCAGCCTCCCAGGACTGAAAGGGGCTCCAGGAAAGCTGGGGAGGGGCTCTGGATCAGGGAGTGCAGGGACAGGATGAGGGGGAATGGTTTTAAGTTAGAAGGGGGAAGATATAGATGAGATCTTAGGAAGAAATTCTTCCCAATGAGGGTGGGGAGGCCCTGGCCCAGGTTACCCAGAACAGCAGTGGCTGCCCCATCCCTGGAGGTGTTCAAGGCCAGGTTGGATGGGCTTTGAGCCCCCAATCCATTTGGGAGGCCCCCCTGCCCATGGCAGGGGTGGAACTGGATGGGCTTTGCTGTCCCTTCCAGCCCAAACCATTCTGTGATGCTCTGGTTGCACACAGGCTCCAGCACTCGCTTTGTGCTCGGTTTGGGCCCGTGGTGGGTCCTCCTCCAGTAGCATGAGGCCTGTCCTGGTTGACATTCACATTAGAACAGGACAATGGTGGCTGTTTACATGTGGTGATAGCTTCAGCCCTTCCTGTAGGACACCAGAGCATCCAGGGCTGCATCCAGCACAGCATCAACCAACTGGTCAAGGGAAGGGATTGTCCTGCTCTGCTCCACACTGATGTGGCCCCACCTTGAGCACTGGGGGCAGTTTTGGGCACTGCAGTAACAGCCCCAAGCCTGACAATATCCCAGGAGCATTTGGCCAACACCCTCAGCCCCACGGGGTGAATGTTGGGGTGCCCTGTGCAGGGACAAGAGTTGGACTGGATGATCCCTGTGGGTCCCTTCCAACTCAGGGCATTCTGTGACTGTGTGGCTCTGTGATCCTGTGTGTCCCCTTGTCTCTGCTGATCCAGCTCAGCTGAGGAGCAGATGAGATTCACCAGTGAGACCCAGCTCTGCCACCCAAGGAGCCCTTTCAGATCCAAACTAATTGCTCCAGCAGCCAGCGTGGAGCCTCAGCACCCTCCATGGGAAGCCTCTCCTGCTGGGACATTGTCCATCACGGGATGGTGGCACTTTGGGAGTGAGGAGAGGCACAGAGGGACAGAGCCTGCCGACTGGCGTGGTGCCACACGTGCCTTTCACTGGGGATCCCAAGTTCCTGTTCCCATGCAGCACCCAGAGTTCAGCTCAGCTCAGCTTCAGGGTTGACCTGCTTTGGCTTGACACATATTTCATGGAGGGAGGCACAAATCCAGGTTTCCTCGTGGGCCAACACTAATTGCTGCGGAGGGGGAGAGAGTTAGAATCATAGAATGGTTTGGGTGGGAAGGGACCTTAAAGATCATCCAGTTCCAACCCCCCTGCCATGGAAATTTGGGAGTAAATGAACTGGAAGGGATGTTTCACTGACTTTTCCCCAACCTCCCCAGCTGGACTCAGATTAAGAACCCAGGCTTTACAAAATAACATCTGGAGGATCAGTAGAGCAGGTGCCCACTGCATCTCCAGGACAGATCTCTGAGTCTGTCCTGCTCCTCATTGCTGGCCCTGGTTGTTGAAGGACCATTGTGGTCTTCCCCAAGGGAAGGTGCCCTAAGGTGTGGGCCAGTTTGAGGAAAACAATGTGTGCTCACAGCCCAGAAGGCGAACCATGTGCTGGGCTGCATCACAAGCACTGCCAGCAGGGAGAGGGAGGGGATTGTGACCCTCTGCTCTGCTCTTGAGACCCCACCTGGAGTCCCGTGTCCAGTTCTGGAATCCTCAACATAGGAAGGATAGGGAACTGTTGGAATGGGTCCAGAGGAGGCCACGGAGATGATCTGAGGGCTGGAGCCCCTCTGCTATGAGGACAGACTGAGAGTTGGGGTTGTTCAGCCTGGGGAAGAGAAGGCTCTGGCAAGGCAGGACTGAAAGGGGCTCCAGGAAAGCTGGGGAGGGACTTTTTCCAAGGGCCTGGAGTGACAGGATGAGGGGGAACGGCTTTAAATTGTTAGGGGGAGGATTTAGGTTAGACTTTAGGAAGAAATTCTTCATGATGAGAGTAGGGAGGTGGCCCAGGTTGCCCAGAGCAGCGGTGGCTGCCCCATCCCTGGAGGTGTTGAAGGCCGGGTTGGATGGGGCTTTGAGCCCCCTGATCCAGTGGGAGGTGTCCCTGCCCATGGCAGGGGGGGAACTGGATTGGAACTGGATGGGCTTCGAGGTCCCTTCCAACCTATATCATTCCATAATTCTATGACTTCCCTGCAGTGTTGTCCCAGGAGGAAATCTCTCCTCAGCCCACAGTACACATGGACTGAGGTCTGTGTGTGCCTGCTTTAAGCTTTTGGCAGTAAGGTGAACAGTTCAGGCCTTCTTCTGGCCTTCAGGTCGTGGGGTGCCTTTGCTCTGTGATTCCAGAGCCCAAACAGCAGTTGTCACTTTTCCCAGGGGAGCTAATTGTGTAGGAGAATCTCCCCAAGGGCTCCTGCCCATGGCTCTGGATCTCCAGAAATGAATTGTTGGTCCATGACCCTTCTTTAGGGGTTACACTCAGGATTTTCCAGAAAGCCCAAGGGAACTTGGTGTCCCCCATTGGATTAGGTCAGGACTGGTGTGAAAGGATGAGAAACAGGACAGAAGCAGGGGTTTGGTTTCCTGTACCATTTCTGTACAGAAACACCAGGCAGGACAAAGGGCTCTGACCAGCTCATCCCAAGGTGCTTTATTTTCCAAAGATGAAGATACCAGACCATTGCTTTCCCTTACAAATCCCTCCACCCTCTGCACTGCTTTCCCCTACCAACGCTGCCTTGAGCACCTTGGGAAGGACATTGGCACCAGGAGCTGGGCACTGGAGCTCTGCAGAGCTGTGATTACCTGGGAGTGCTGGTGGCCAGGAAGCTCACCATGAGCCAGCAGTGTGCCCAGGTGGCCAAGAAGGCCAATGGCATCCTGGCCTGCATCAGGAATAGTGTGGCCAGCAGGACCAGAGGAGTTATCGTCCCCCTGTACTGGGCACTGATCAGGCCTCACCTTGAACACTGTGTCCAGTTCTGGGCCCCCCAGTTTGGGAAAGATGTCAGGATGCTGGAGAGTGTCCAGAGGAGGGCAACGAAGATGGTGAAGGGGCTGGAGCACAAGCCCTACGAGGAGCGACTGAGGGAGCTGGGGCTGTTTAGTCTGGAGAAGAGGAGGCTCAGGGGAGACCTCATTGCTCTCTACAACTCCCTAAAAGGAGGTTGGAGTGGGGCAGGGGTTGGTCTCTTCTCTCAGGTGACCAGGGACAGAACCAGAGGGCATGGACTTAAGCTTCGTCAGGGAAAGTTTAGACTTGATGTGAGGAAAAAATTCTTCACTGAAAGGGTGATTGGCCATTGGAATGGGCTGCCCAGGGAGGGGGTGGAGTCACCGACCCTGGAGGTGTTTAAAGGGAGACTGGATGAGGCACTGAGTGCCATGGTTTAGATGATGGGTTGGTGTTGGTGTTGGTGTTGGGTTATAGGTTGGACTGGATGATCTCAGAGGTCCTTTCCAACCTTATGATACTGTGATACTGTGATTGAGCTGCCTCTGGTTTTCTGATGTCCCTCAAGCTTTCTGCTTAGAAGAAGAGCTGGATCAAGCCTGTCCTCCACAGCATCTGTCCCCGTGCTGTGTTCCTTGTGGTTCTCTCTGCCCTGCAGACCAAGTCCCCACAGGGCACCTCCCCACGCTGGCTGGTGCCTTTGTGCAAGCCTCCAGGATGTGCCACCACCAGCATCCTTCCAGGTTACTTAACACAGCAGCTCTGCCTCTCCCAGCTCCAGCCTGAGCCTCCTTTCTCAGTAGCAAGAAGCAAGTCACCATGGAAACATCCACCTGGAAATGCTCTGCTTACAGGATGCGTGGTTGTGAGATTCAGCACAACCAAAGCATCGGGATCTGTCCTGGGGATTTTTCCATCTGGGTTTGCAGGCACTGCTCCCCAGAACATCACCTTCCATCCCCATGGCCATGGGGGGACTGTAACCCAACCACAGTGCACCCAGGGTGAGGAGGCTCCGTGTCCTCCACGTGACATCCCCAGCAGAGCTCATCCCAGGCACAGAGGAGAATCTTAGAATCATAGAATAGTGGAATCATGGAGTGGTTTGGGTTGGAAGGGACCTCAAAGCCCATCCAGTTCCACCCCCTGCCATGGGCAGGGACACCTCCCACTGGATCAGGGGGCTCAAAGCTTCATCCAGCCTGGCCTTGAACAACTCCAGGGATGGGGCAGCCACAGCTTCTCTGGACAACCTGTGCCAGGGCCTCCCCACCCTCATCATGAAGAATTGCTTCCTAATGTCTCATCTAAATCTCCTCCTTTCCAATTTAGAGCCCTTCCCCCTCATCCCATCTCTGCACTCCCTGATCCAGAGCCCCTCCCCAGCTTTCCTGGAGCCCCTTTCAGTCCTGGGAGGCTGCTCTAAGGTCTCCCCACAGCCTTCTCTTCTCCAGGCTGAACAACCCCAACTCTCTCAGCCTGGCCTCATAGCAGAAGTCCTCCAGTCCTTTGATCGTGTCCGTGGCCTCCTCTGGACCCTTTCCAAGAGTTCCATCTCCTTCCTACATTGAGGATTCCAGACCTGGAGACAATACTCTGAGGTTCAGGTGAGGTTGAATGACTTGAAAGCCGGTTGTCTAGCCAAGTACTAAGAAGATGAGAAAGGTGAGGAAGACATTGAAGTAGAGATTAGGGCAGATGTTACTGCCTTCTAGGAGCTATATTAAAATGTAAATTATAGTTAATGTCACCTCACGGGGAAGAAAAGCTCCTGAAATAAATTTCCTATTTTAAGGTAGTCGTGAGTTGCTATGAGTGCACGGCAAAAATGCTTTTTATAGGCTGTAATTAGCAGTTGGTTTCTAGCTGTTGCCTCCTTTGGCACCAAAAAGGGGGGGGAAAAGGCATTTGAGAAAAACAACCACAAACTAAATGCCTGGAGCTGCCTAAATCACAGAATGACAGAAGGGTTTGGGTTGGAAGGGACCTCAAAGCCCATCCACTTCCAACCCTCTGCCATGGGCAGGGACACCTCCCACTGGATCAGGGGGCTCAAAGCCCCATCCAACCTGGCCTTGAACACCTCCAGGGATGAGGCAGCCACCACTGCTCTGGGCAAGCTGGGCCAGGGCCTCCCCACCCTCACTGTGAAGAATTTCTTCCTGATGTCTCATCTAAATCCTCCCCCTTCCAATCTAAAGCCGTTCCCTCTCATCCCATCACTCCAGGCCCTTGGAGAAAGCCCCTCCCCAGCTTTTCTGGAGCCCCTTTCAGTCCTGGGAGGCTGCTCTAAGGTCTCCCCAGAGCCTTCTCTTCTCCAGGCTGAACAACCCCAACTCTCTCATCCTGTCCTCACAGCAGAGGGGCTCCAGGCCTCAGATCATCTCCGTGGCCTCCTCTGAACCCACTCCAACAGATCCATCTCCTTCTTATGTTGAGGATTCCAGAACTGGACACAGGACCCCAGATGGGGTCTCACGAGAGTGGAGTAGAGGGGGAGAGCTACAATTAAAGTGCTGCTTCATGCTCTCATTTTCCAAGTGCTTGGTCCACAAAGGGCATGACAGAGTTACAGAAGGGCAGGATCACTGGGGATAAAGGTGTGGAGTGGGACAGATCCACAGCCACTGCTTTGGGTGCTCTCTGAGCACCTAGAGCAGGCTGCCCCAGGCTCCTCGTGATCAAATTTTAATGTCTCCAAGACTGGAAACTCCACAGTGTCTCTCTTCTTGGTCTTTGACCACCTTTATGAGGAAAAAAAGCTCTGAATGGGATTTTTTGTATCTCAATTTGCACCCGTGTGCATAAAGATTTACGTAGCCTCAGCGGCCACTGGCAACAAACCCTCCCACTCTGGACCAGCCCTTTATTAGCAGGGATGATCTGCCAGGAAGCCTGGTGATTACCCAGCCTGGAGCTGCTTGGGGTTGTCCTCATCTCAGCCTCCAGGGAGCAGGCAAGGTGGAGGGGCAAAGCCAGAGCTGGCATCTCCGTTCTCCAGCTCCGTCCTCCCAGCCAGTGGTGGGAAGCCCTGGAGGTCTCACGCTGACACCAGAGCAGTGGTGGTGGGTCCTTTTGCTTCACCAGTAACCTTGTCTCTTGGCCATGGGGGTGGCAGGGGAGCCAGCCACGTGTCCAGGGCTGTCCTGGGACACTGTGCCTGTCTTTCCCAACCAAATGCACTTCCTTGGAGGGGCTCCTGTCTGGCTGGTGGGAGCAGATGGCAATTCCACTGGTAATGCTTCAAAAGCATCTACTCGGGCTGGGAGAGGCTCACAAATTTATTATCCTGGGCAAACCAGACAGAGATTTAAGCTGGAAAGAAGATAAGAAGATTGTTTTACTGATCCCATCTTTGCTGTCTTCCCAGTGGCACGTGCATTTCCCCAGAGAGGGGGCTCCCATGAAAGAAGTGGGCTGCTCTTCTGGGCATTCAGGGTGTGATCCTCACTTGCCCATCTGCAGCCCAGCAGGCAGGGGATGCAGAGCCTGTCTGTGGCTCCGTGGTTGCTGTCAGGATAGGCTTGACCAGCCAGGGGAGGCTGGGCTCACCTCACACAAGAGGTGACACCATGGTCTGCAGCTGAGAGGCCCTACGTGTAGCAAGTGATGAGATACAGGAGAGGAAATGGCCTCAGGTTGCACCAGGGGAGGTTTAGATTGGATATTGGGAAATATTTCTTTATTGACAGAGTGATGAAGCTCTGGCAGAGGCTGCCCAAGGGCAGTGGGGGAGTCTCCATCCCTGCAAAGGTTCAAAAAGCCTGTCAATGAGGCACCTGGGGACGTGGTTCAGCAGGCACGGTGGGCTTGGGCTGGTGGTTGGACTGGATGAGCTTAGAGGGCTTTTCCAGCCTCAGTGATTTTAATGATTCTGCATTCCCACAGCCAACAACTCTTGCAAGAGCAGAACAAACCCCCCAGCACCCTCTCCCTGGGCAGAAGAGGTCAAATTAGTGCAAGGGGCTGCTTTGTGTTGCAGGGGCTGCAGGTTGTGCAAGGCTTTCCTCCCCTGCTGCACCTTCAAGGTCCCACCTTGACTGACCAAGGATTGACCATCCCCATGGAGAAAGGGAGTCCAGGGGTTTGCCCAGGCTTTCAGAAGAGGTCCAGAGCCAGCTGCTCCATCCCAGCAAACCCACTCCAGTGCGCTCAAGTGTTAGAAACTGGCACTGAATGAAATCTTCCCTCTAATGTCAGCGTTTTGAGGCCAAAACCGGTGTGTGCAGGTCATGCTGCTCGCTGTCTCCATCTCGGAGCGATCCAGCATCTCTGCAAGCCTCCGTGCACACATCTTGGACTGGAGGAGCAATATGGGAGCTCCCCCTGCTGCCTCCTCCACCCCGCATATGGGATGCGCTGGCTGCAGCCACCTCCCCAGCATCCAGCCTTGCTCTGGCCTCCCCCTGCTGGAAACTGGGATCACTGGGATTGTTAAAAGCAGCGAGGGGTGGCTGCTCCCTAATTATCAGGTCCTGACTAGGAGAGCCCTTCACAGCAGCTCACGGAAGCAGATGTGTTGTCCCAAGTTGCAGAACTGGTGATTCTTCCTGTTAGCTGATTAAGTAGAGGTGATTAAATCATAATTAAACAACACATGATGTGATTGATTGCCCTGCAGGAGTCATGGCACCCCTCGAAAGCCAGGTTAAGTCATCGCAGGAGGCTGGCATGTGCTTTGTTTCACCTCCCTGGTAGGGATGCTGGCAGGAGGAGCAGCTCCTCAGCCCAGGGTGGGCACACAGGCTCTGGCTCTCACCAGCTGCAGTGCAGAGGACACAACTGTGCTTTCAGAAATGTTAATCGCTGCTTATTGCGGCTTTTTCCACCGCGCTGCAGCTGCAGCTGCTGATGGGAAGCTCCTTTTTTACTGTCTGTAACATCCTGAAGAGCTGCAGCCTCCAGAGCTGCAGCGCTTTGTTCGGTCCTAGTGGAGAACTTCACACAGCTTCAAAGCTCTTCCATTAAAAAAAGGATTTATCTGCCACGGGCACCTCCCTCGAAAGCCTAAAACCTCCCTTCCTGAGATGCTCTGCCAGTCTCCCCTGAGAGAAATAGAACAGGAGCCAGCAGTGCCCTGGTAGCCAAGAGGGCAACCTGGGGGGCATCCAGCAGGGCATTGCCAGCCGGGAGAGGGAGGGGATTGTCCTGCTCTGCTCTGCACTGGGGAGGCCCCACCTGGAGCACTGGGGGCACTTTGGGCACCACAGGGTAAAAAGGACATCAAAGCACTGGAGAGTGTCCAGAGGAGGCCCCAAAGCTGGGGAAGGGTCTGGAGGGGAAGTGTGTGAGGAGAGGCTGAAGTGCCTTGGGCTGTTCAGCTGGAGAAGAGGAGCCTGAGAGGGGATCTCAGAGCTGTTTGTGCCTTCTCCCAAGGGAGGGAGGGGAAACAGGGGCTGAGCTCTGCTCTCTGGGGACCTGGGACAGGACTGGAGGCAATGGCAGGAAGATGTGCCAGGGCAGGGGGAGATTGGACATTGGGAAGAGGTTCTTCCCCCAGCAGGTGGTGGAGCACTGGAACAGCTCCCCAGGGAAGCAGTCAGGGCCCCTGCTCTGCCAGCATTCCAGAAGCATTTGGCCACTGCCCTCAGTGCCACGGGGTGAGTGTTGGCAGTGTCCTGGGCAGGGACAGCAGTTGCACTCAATGGTTCTTGTGGGTAATTCTATGGCTCTTTGACTCTGAGATGAATCTTGCTGACCTGCGCTGTCTCCTCCGCTGGGGATGCAGTGGGAGGGACCAACCAGCCTTCAAATACATCCACATGGTGTCAGAACCTGGACCTCATCCTCGCTGCACTGGCCAAATCACACACTTGCTTGTGCTCCACTGCTGGAATGCTCAAGCACCTTCCCCCGAGGGAACCAACATGAGCAGCCCCAGGCAGAGCCCCAGGCGTGCAGGATTCATCTCCACTCACTGGCACATCTCTCCCTCTGAGCTCATCTTGACTCTTGTTGCAGCCAGTAGAGAAGATGAGGCAATTCTGCACCAGGGTCCATCTCAGCTGGTAGAGCAAGTCCAGAGGAGGCCATGAAGATGATCCGAGTTCTGGAGCACCTCCTGTACAAGGACAGGCTGAGAGAGTTGGGGTTGTTCAGCCTAGAGAGGAGAAGGCTCTGGGGAGACCTTAGAGCAGCCTCCCAGGACTGAAAGGGGCTCCAGGAAAGCTGGGGAGGGGCTCTGGATCAGGGAGTGCAGGGATAGAATGAGGTTTTCAGCTGAAAAAAGGAAGATTGAGATGAGATCTTAGGGAGAAATATTTTCCTGTGAGAGTGAGAAGGCCCTGGCCCAGGTTGCCCAGAGCAGTGGTGGCTGCCCCATCCCTGGAGGTGTTCCAGGCCAGGCTGGATGGGGCTTTGAGCACCTTGATCCAATGGGAGGTGTCCCTGCCCATGGCAGGGGGGTGGAACTGGATGGGCTTTGAGGTCCCTTCCAACCCAAACCATTCTGTGACTCTGTGATGGGCAGAGGAGCGTCTCAAGCAGATCATCAGTCAGAGCTGAAGTTGAGGGAGGCAGTGCCTTCATTCCTCTTTGAAATACCAAAATCCCAGGCTCTCTCCTCACCCAGGGTGGTTGGGTGCAGCTGCCCAGAACCAGCCCCACAGCCCGGCTCTGCCCCAAGGCTGGGTGGGGCAGACCCACAGCAGCTGTGTGTCTGGAGACAGACATTTGCTTTGCAAGGAGTTCATAAGCTGGCATTTGGAATCTGTCTTAATTAAATATGGAGTGTGGAACTGCCCTACTGCTTTGAATAATTATGGGTTAGTAATTTTGAGCTCAACAAGGCTTGCTGTTGTTCCAGATGAAAAGATCTGGAATTTAGTGCGTGAGTCTTGCCCAGTTCTGCCTTTTTCTCCTCCCTGAGTTTTTGTCTGTCTTTGTGTTGCCATGAAACCTATTTGCTCCCCATTTCCCAAAATCCCACAGCTCCAAACCAATCTCCTTGTCCCACTGCAGGTGGTGCGAGACCAGATTTCTCACTGCACGGTCAAGCTGCGCCAGACCACGGGCCTGATGGAATATTGCCTGGAGGTCATCAAGGAGAACGACCCCAGTGGCTTCCTGCAGGTTGGTGGGGAGCTGCTCAGGTCTGGGCTGAGCTGGAGGGAGATGGCACAGCCTGGGGGTAGCATAGAAGAGTTGGAGTTACACCAAGGGTGATATCCCCAGCTTTCCCAGCTGTAACATCAAGAGCCAACCTCTCATCACCTCTGGGTTCGAGGCAGAATCAGGCCAGGGATGTTTCTTACTCTGCTTCCAGCAGATGGTGGTGGATCTCTGGAGCAATGATCACAACGTGCTGTCTGATGGTTCTCCAGTGAGAGACAGATGTAGAGCACTTGAGAACTTCATCCCACCACTCATCCCTGGGCTGCTCCCTTTGGCCCCAAACCTGCTTTTTAAAACAGTCCCCAAAGCTCCTGAGGTCCCTGTGCCCATCCGAGCGTGGAGCCATTCCAGGAACCTACATGGGATGATGTCCCAGCCTTTGGCAACCAGGGACAGAAGTGGCAGCCCTGGGAGGTGCAGGGGAGGTGGAGAGCAGGGGAGGGACGAGGCAGGGCACGCAGCCCTCGGTAGCTGAGGCTGCTCCTTGCCACCAGATCTCCGACGCTCTCATCAGGAGAGTGCACTTAACCGAGGACCAGTGGGGAAAGGGGACGCTCACACCCCGGATGACCACAGACTTCGACCTGAACCTTGACAATGCCCCCCTGCTGCAGTCCATCCACCAGCTCGACTTTGTGCAGATGAAAGGTAAGAACATCCCCAGTGCCTTTCGAAACCTGCTCGGGCTGAGCGCTTCACAGAATCATAGTTGGAAAAGACCTCTGAGATCATCCAGTCCAACCACACCCATCCTCTGCTAAACTATCACAGTATCATAAGGTTGGAAAGGACCTCTGAGATCATCAAGTCCAACCTATAACCTAACACTAACACCAACCATCATCTAAACCATGGCACTCAGTGCCTCATCCAGTCTCCCTTTAAACCCCTCCAGGGTCGGTGACTCCACCCCCTCCCTGGGCAGCCCATTCCAATGGCCAATCACCCTTTCAGTGAAGAATTTTTTCCTCACATCAAGTCTAAACTTTCCCTGATGAAGCTTGAGTCCCTGCCCTCTGGTTCTGCCACTGGTCACCTGAGAGAAGAGACCAACCCCTGCCCGACTACAACCTCCTTTTAGGGAGTTGTAGAGAGCAATGAGGTCTCCCCTGAGCCTCCTCTTCTCCAGACTAAACAGCCCCAGCTCCCTCAGTCGCTCCTCGTAGGGCTTGTGCTCCAGCCCCCTCACCATCTTTTGTTGCCCTCCTCTGGACACATTCCAGTATCCTGACATCTTTCCCATACTGAGGGGCCCAGAACTGGACACAATATTCAAGGTGAGGCCTGACCAGTGCCCAGTACAGGGGGATGATAACTCCTCTGGTCCTGCTGGCCACACTATTCCTGATGCAGGCCAGGATGCCATTGGCCTTCTTGGCCACCTGGGCACACTGCTGGCTCATGGTGAGCTTCCTGGCCACCAGCACTCCCAGGTCCTTTTCTACCTGACTACTCTCCAGCCACTCTGTCCCCAGTCTGTAGCTCTGCATGGGATTGTCCCTCAAAAACTCATCTCCCCGTTTTTTAAACCTCTCCAGGGATGGGGACTCCACCACCTCCCTGGGCAGCTGTTCCAGTGCCTGAACACCCTTTTGGTAAAGAAATTCTTCCCAATATCCAGTCTGAACCTCCCCTGGCACAACTTGAGGCCATTTCCCCTTGTCCTATCACTGTTACTTGAGAGAAGAGATCAACACTCGCTCTGCCACAACCTCCTCTCAGGCAGTTGGAGACAGGGATGAGGTCTCCCCTCAGCCTCCTCTTCTCCAGGATAAACAGCCCCAGCTCCCTCAGCTGCTCCCACAACCCCTGTTCTCCAGCCCCTTCCCCACCTCCCTTCCCTTCTCTGGATGCTCTCCAGCCCCTCAAGGTCCTTCTTGGAGTGAGGGGCCCAGAACTGACCCCAGCACTCGAGGGGTGGCCTCCCCAGTGCCCAGTGCAGGGGCACAATCCCTGCCCTGCTCCTGCTGCCCACGCTGTGTCTGACACAGCCCGAGATGCCCTTGGCCCTCTTGGCCCCCTGGGCACAGCTGACTGGGTCACACTAACTTGTCTTTAGTTTCCTCCCCAGTGCCGGCCCCCCCGATCCTGCAGCTGGAGGAGTGTTGCACCCACAACAACAGTGCCACCCTCTCCTGGAAGCAGCCCCCCTTGTCCACGGTGCAGGTGGAAGGCTACATCCTCGAGCTCGACGACGGCAACGGTGGCCAGTTCAGGGTGGGTGCTTGGCACGTGAAGCCAGTCCTGGTGCCACAGGGTTGCTCCTGGCTCCACTATTGCCTTTCCAAGAAGCAACCAAAGAGTTCCCCTGGCTTTTTGTGAGTCCTTTCCTTCTGTGAACACATGGGGCTCGTTATTGGGGTGCCCAGGGGAGCTGGCAGTGTGGGCAAGCAGTGGGGTGGCAAGGTTATTTGAGGAGGTGGAAACACTTTATCAGTGACCAGTGTGGCTTGCAAACACATTTGAAGCTCTGTCTTTTTAAGTTGCTAAATCACAGAATCATAGAATGGTTTATGTGAGAAGGGAACTTAAAGCCCATCCAGTTCCAACTCCTTCTGTTTGGCAGAGCCCTGCTCATGCTGTGGGGAACCTGTGTTCTCGTGGTGTTTTCATCTGTATGTACAAGTTTAGGTGTGGGTGATCATAGAATCATAGAATCCTGGAATGGTTTGGGTTAGAAGGGACCTCAAAGCCCATCCAGTCCCATGGCAGGGACCCCTCCCACTGGATCAGGGGGCTCAGAGCCCCATCCAGCCTGACCTTGAACACCTCCAGGGAATATTTCATGCAAGATGTGCTAATTACCATGAAAGATTTATGGTTTGCCAGCTGCCAGCAAGCAGAGGTGTTTAAGGCCTGAGGGCTTTTGGATGGCTGTAATTACACAATTAAAATATGATTTCTCTCCGATCCGACACGCTGATAATTCTCCTGGTGTGTTCACAGTCCCCAAGAGCAGGCACAGGGACCAGCCCATCACATTTTCTGAGTTCATTCACAAGGAACTCAGCCAGGCAGGAGCCAGAGCAGAGGCAGGGCAAAAAAGAGATGGTGTGAGTGGGATATGGGGAGAGAATCATAGAATTGCTTGGTTGGAAAAGACCTTTGAGATCATCGAGTCCAACCATCCCTGTGCACTACTAAACCAGATCCTCATCTGCCCATCTTTTAAACCCCTCCAGGGATGGGGACTCCACCCCCTCCCTGGCAGCCTCTGACAAGGCCTGAGAACAGTTTCAGGGCAGAAATGTTTCCTGATGTCTAATATGAACCTGCTCTGGGGCAACTTGAGCATCTCCTTCCCCTACAGAAACTGGTTTTGTGGTGCAATAGTCATAGAATGATTTGTGTTGGAAGGGACATCAAAGCCTATCCATTTCCAGCCCCTGCCATGGACAGGGACACCTCCCACTGGATCAAGTTGCTCAGGGCCCTATCCAGCCTGGCCTTGAGTGTTTCCAGGGATGGGCATTGTCATCTCTGGACAACCTGTACCAGTGTTCTGCCACCCTCAGCATAAGCAATTTCTCTCCTATATCCAGTCTGAATCTCCCCTCTTTCAGTTTACAACCATTCCCCCTTGTCCTATCCCTGCACTCCTTGGTAAAGAGCCCACCCCCAGCTTTCCTGTAGCCCCTTTCAGTACTGGAAGGCTGCTCCAGGCTGAAGAACCCCAACTCTCCCAGCCTGTCCTCATAGGAGAGGTTTTCCATCACTTGGATCATCTCCGTGGCCTCCTCTGGACTTGCTCCAACAGCTCCAGGTCCTTCCTGTGCTGAGGATTCCAAAGCTGGACACAGGACTCCAGGTGGGGTCTCCCCAGAGCAGAGCAGAGGGGCAGAATCCCCTCTGATCCCACTTTCAACCCAAAGGGACAACTCTTAGGGTCATTTTGCTCTGCTTTCGCCGTATCCATTGCTCCTAATTCTGCCCCGGGTAGCAGAGCGTGACTGAACCCTGTGCACCAACAACCCCTGGGAGCTGTTTCTCCTACCCCTGTGCACCAACAACCCCTGGGAGCTGCTTCTCCTACCCCTGGGGGAACTGTCTGTGGGCACTAATGGTGCTTGTTTTGCAGGAGGTGTACGTGGGCAAGGAGACCATGTGCACGGTGGACGGGCTTCACTTCAACAGCACCTACAGCGCGCGCGTCAAAGCCTTCAACAAAACAGGAGTCAGCCCATACAGCAAGACCTTGGTCCTCCAGACATCTGAGGGTAAGGCATTGTGACAGCTCCAGCCCAGAGCGTGTGGGGCCCATCCAGCACCCCCCAGGCTTAGCATTGCCATGGAACGACCCTTCTGGGCCCCCAGCAATCCCTGCAGGAAAAGCAGCGCTGATGGGAGAGGGAACGTTGTGTCAGGAGCATTGAACAGTGCCCCAGTTTCTCTGTCACCCCTTTCCTTTGCAGGTGATGACTTTTGGGGTGGTACAATGAGAGACAACCTGAGGAGAGGTGTTTAAAATGGGGTTGCAGCAGGGTTTGTGTTGCACGAAGGGAAGCTCAGACGCGTTCATGAATTCCATTTCAAACGAAACGACGCTTCTTGCTCCTGAGACACCGAGGGCTGTGCATGGCTCTACAATGCCACAACCACACAATGTCTCCTCCAGGCCCTGGCAGAGAGGGCAGGGAGCAGAGGGACCATGGAGCCACCCTGGTGTCCCTGCAAGGCCACGGGGTGCACAGCCACCCCACCAGCATCGTCTGCGTCACCCCCGCAGCGGCAGGCGCTCCGTGAGGATATTAAACAGTCCCTTGCAGCTTGGAGAGGAGTCTCCCCACTTGGCTTTCAGTACATTTGTCACACCAGGCACTTAATCCAGTGTGGAAGTTTGGCTTGCTCCTGCCAATGAGGTGGAGAGTCGTAGGGCTGGCTCTGAGAGACAAAGTGGGAGTGAGAGTTATAGAGTCATGGAATGAGTTGGGTTGGAAGGGACCTCAAAGCTCCTTCAGTTCCAGCCCCTCCACTGGATCAGGCTCAAAGTCCCATCCAACCTGGCCTTGAACACCTCCAGGGATGGGGCAGCCACAGCTTCTCTGGGCAAACTGGGCCAGGGCCTCCCCACCCTCACAGGAAAACATTTCCAACATCTCACCTCAATCTCCCCTCTTTCAGCTCAAAACCCTTCCCCCTCATCCCATCCCTGCACTCCTTTATCAAGAGCCCCTCCCCAGCTTTCCTGGAGCCCCTTTCAGTCCTGGGAGGCTGCTCTAAGGTCTCCCTGGAGCCTTCTCTTCTCCAGGCTGAACAACCCCAGCAGTAGACAATGCAGCCATGAAGGAAGGAATCTGCTCCCACTGCTGTGTCTGCCCACCCCATAGCCTTGCCCTGGCAGGCAAGGAACCAATTGGGAGTTTTCCAGGCTTAGTTTTCCTTTCTCCCAGACTAAAATCTTTGTTTTTCCAAGCCATGTGAAGATCTCCTTTGCAGCAGCAGCTGGCTCTGGAGGCCCCAGCAGATGCAGTCTGGAATCAGAGAGGAACACACACAGCTCGTGGGGCTGCTGGGGTGCAGGAGGGTGAGATCCAAGGAGAAAACAGGGCTTTCTGCTGGAAACTGATTTCCAAATAGAAGCAGAGCAAGGCTACGCAGAGTTGTCCCTTATCTGCAGGAGATAACTCAGAGCATCTGCCAAGTGTGAATGCGTGGGCAAGACAGCCAGGAACAGGACTCAGATGTGGCTGAGACAGAGTGGAGAGCAAACCTGTGACAAATCCTCCTTAGAAGAAAGGCAGAAATCTCAAATCAGAGGTCACAAAGGCCTTGGCACATCCACCTGAGAGCTGGGTGGGTGTTTGCAGAGCTGGGCACCAGCACCAGAGAAGCTGCTGTGTTCCTCTGGAGATCCACAGATGGGACAACTCAGATCCAGCTCTGTGCTGGAGTGGCCAGGACTGCTCCCAGAGCCTGAAGATCAACAATTCTCACCCACTTCCCTTCCCAGCTTCAGCAGCCTTTGCAGGAGGCAGCAGAGCTTTGGCTTCTCATCACAAAAGACCCGTTTGAGACACAGTTTCCCAACTAAAACCAATTGGGCTTCAATTTGTCACAGCCAGGTGTTTGCAGGGTCCCTGCTATGGTCTGTCCACCTCTTGTAGGTGTCTTCACTGTCCAGCCAAGCTCCAAAATATGAAGGAACCTGGGAGAAAATAGCTCTTCTTGGTCCCAGCAGGCCAGGCTGCCCTTGGGGTGGTGCCAGCAAACAGACGTTTCGCTCTTCTGAGCATCGGATGAAAGTTTCCTGCATTCTGCCTTCTCACTGAATGGGCTTTTGCATTTGTTATTCCAGCACAAAAAAGGGAGGAAGAAGTCAAATGGGCCTGAAGCATTTTCTGCTCTTAGAGGCTGTCTGAGCCTTTTTTTGACTCAAAGTGAAATAAATTACCTCTCTGTGCAGCTCCGGATATCCAAGTGACTTGGTGAACGGAACTGCCTTGGACATCAAAGCTCTTGCTTAAGCTTTTATTTGTGGTCTTTCCAGCAGCACCAGACCTTTAAGCACTGTTTTGTCTGAAGTTGGCTTAGCTCTCCCCTTGGGCCACACTCTGCAAAGTGTCCACGTGGGAGGAGGGGACAAAAGAAGATATGAAGAGAACATCTGTCTGACCGTGGCTGTCCTGCTGTAAGTGCAGATGAGGGATTCTGCATGCAGGGTGTTATGTAAAAGCTGGCTTCTGATCCCAGCACAGGAGATCCTTACCTGCAGCCTCTGGAAATCAATGGAATTCTTTCTTCTGAGCAGAGAAATGACCTGTATGGGGAGGGAAACGTCGTGCAGGGTCTCGGCGCCTGAAGAGAATGATAGAATCCTGGAATAGTTTGGGTTGGAAGGGATCTCAAAGCCCATCCAGTTCCACCCCCCCTGCCATGGGCAGGGACACCTCCCACTGGATCAGGGGGCTCAAAGCCCCATCCAACCTGACCTTGAACACCTCCAGGGATGGGGCAGCCACCACTGCTCTGGGCAACCTGGGCCAGGGCCTCCCCAACCTCATGATGAAGAATTTCTTCCTGATGTCTCATCTAAATCTTCCTCCTTCCAAATCAAAACCATTCCCTCTCATCCTGTCACTCCAGGAACTTGGAAAAAGCCCCTCCCCAGCTTTTCTGGAGCCCCTTTCAGTCCTGGGAGGTCTTTCCGGAGCCTTCTCTTCTCCAGGCTGAACAACCCCAACTCTCTCAGCCTGTCCTCACAGCAGAGGTCCTCCAATCCTCTGATCATCTCCGTGCCCTTCTCTGGACCCATTCCAACAGCTCCATATCTTTCTTATGTTGGGGATTCCACAACTGGACACAGGACTCCAGGTGGGGTCTCACAAGAGTGGAGTAGAGTAGGATAAGGATGAAAAGAGGGTTGAATGGTGCTTGGGATTCTGCAAGCATCCCTCTGTGGTCTTCTCCAGCCAAGGTGAGCCAGCAGCACCAGTGGGACTGTCCCATGGGAATTCAGCACAAGTGCAAGGCTATAGCAAGGTGCAGAGCCCATGGTGTCACACATTTCCTGCTCATCCTGAAGGAAACAGTGTTTTCCAGCTGAGGAAGCTGCAGTTCACTCTTGAAAGCTAAGGCTTGGTGCCACCAGCAGGGTGAGGTGGCTCCTGGCTGGAAGAAGGTCTGTGCCCCAGAGCCCTTCCCACATGCTGGGCCCTCCGAGGCTTCCCAGGGATGAAGATCCTCATCAGTTCAGCCAAATAACAGCCAGAATTGCTCTGGTCCTTACCCTGAACTGTGTCCTCTCCCTGCCTGGTGTCAGGCAGTTTCACAGCAGCCTTAGGAGCATCTCATGCTCTGTCAGCCTTTGCCAGTGCCTCCCAGGAGCATCACTGCAGGCTCCAAGGCCTGTGACATGGGGCTTGGCTTAACCCCTCTGTTTCTTCAGCACCTGCATCAAGCTCAGCTGTGGGCCTGGAGATCAGTCTGGAAGAAAGTTGGCAAGGTGACCTGTCCTTGGGCACAAACATCTCACAGTACTTGGCTGGTGACAGCACTGCTCGGCTGCTCTCACCTCCCGGAGACCTCAGCCCTGCCCCAGCCTCCTTTTCTCTGGGCAGATCTCTTCATTTTTCCAAATCCAGCAGGTTTTCCAACTTCTGGACAGTCTCCTGCTGACTTCTGGACCCAGTTTTCCTCCCAGCACGTTCCCCTTTCCACCCTACTCACAGCAGGTGCCTTGATGCATTCGTAGCTGCAGCAAGAGCAGCCTCAAACAGGCTTTTCAGAAGCCTCTGGTCTTCTGGCCATGGTGAGATGGAAACAGCTGTCCCCAGGATCAGACTCCTAATGCGTGGTGGCAATGAACAGAAGGAGTCCTCTCAGTTGCCCTGGGGTGAGTCTGCAGGTGGGCTGGCTGCTGGGGCTACAAGGATTTCTGAGGTGGCTTCTGAGTCCCTCCAGCGTCGTCATGGTGGGATGAAGGACGAGCTCGCCCAGGTAGAGGTGGAGAAGAGGTGCTTGGCTCTTCTGTAGACAGTCTCTGCCAGCTCCCCAGGCCCAGATCTGCTCTCCTGGATGGTGCAGAGCCTCAGCCTCCCTCCTGCCAAAACCTGATGGTCCATTCTGTCTCTCTGCCCACACCTCAGCCCTTGGGCTGGCCTGCTCCATGCCTTCAGCCACACTGGGAGCTGCCTCTGCTCCCCTTTGCCTCAGCTGCTCTGAGTCTCCAGCTTTAGCCATGGCTGCAGAGTTTCAAGGCAAACCTAGGTTTGGCTTCTGGGGTGAGACAGAAGCCTAGGAGCAGATGGTTGGGGAGGAACACCTGTCTTGTCACATGCTATGCCCTGATGTCCCCTCTCCTGACATCCAAAACTTGACGAACGCTGCCAACACCGCAAGCAGCCACCCCCGGCTGCCTCTGAGCTGGGGATGTGGCAAATGGGCTTGGGCACCACCCTGGAGAGCCCTTCTCCAGCCTAGATGAGCACCAGAAGCTTTTCTTTCTAACCCAGTTCCTCATCTGAGAGCCAGCTTTAAGATCTTTACCAACCATGGAGTGACCTTCAGCAGCAACCAGGGCATTTCAACCAGCAGCTGTGGAAAGGGTTGAATAACACAGAGGGGAATAAGCTGCAAGGAGCTATAGGAACATAAAATGCTTGTTCAGAAGAGTCATGAGCCTGGCTGCTCTTGGTAGTAGTCCCTCTCACTCTTGGGAAATGATAGAATGGTTTGCTTGGAAAAGACCTTTGACATCATCGAGTCCAACCATCCCTGTCCACTACTAAACCAGATCCCTGAGCACCTCATCCACCCATCTTTTAAACCCCTCCAGGGATGGGGATAAATGGAGCTCGAGGTCGAGGAGGATGAGGACACGTCCTTCCCTAACCTTGAGCTCCGTTGATTGACCTGTTGTGCTGTAACTTCTCTAACCCGTGTCTGAGCCCCCTCACACCCTTTGCTTCCACAGCCTCGTGCACTGCAAGTTGCAGACTTGGAAAGAAATGCTTCCCTTTCTCTGTTTTAATAGGATTTCCATCTCAATTTGTGTTTCCAGCCGAGAGAGACAGGAAGGCTGGGGGACAGCCTTTGGGAGTTGTTCTCATCTGACCGTGTGGAGGATGGTGGATTCCACATTTTTCCTTTAACATATCCCTTGACAGGACTAGGGGTGAAATTGCAGGAGGTGACCTTTTGTGGTAGTGGGAAACTGATGACCAAAGAGGTTCCCTCTACTCTGACATTTTGCTGTGAATCCCATGAGTTAAATTCTTACTGTAAGGCTCAGATGTGTTTTAACAGGTACAAAGGGATACCAAGAACACCACATCCCGAGCAGCCTTTGAGTAAGGTGGGTGCTTGGTGGTACTTAGGGTTATACAGCTTAGCACAGCCCTGCAAAATGATGTTCAGCCTTACCAACCAAGTGGCTTTTGCTCCAGTAATGATTGGGCAAGGAGAGGTATGAGATTTATTAAAGAACGATGGGGAGTGTGCGTGGTAACGGGAATATTTTTAGGTGCAGCACTCCCTGTAAAGAAAAGTGTGTGGAGTTTTCACGATGGGGACGTTTTGGAAGCTGAAAAAAATGTGTTTGTTGCTGATATTACCAGTCAAGGGTCTTGCTGGTTTGCACAGCACCGGGCGGTGCTGCCCCACGCGCCGTACGCACGCTCGCTGCAGCCAAGCGGGGCCTGTGCGTGCCGAGGCGCCCGCGCTCCTCTCCGAGGTCTGCTCTTGGCTGCTGGAGTTGCCACCAGGCAGCAGGCCCGAGTTCTGATCTCCAGTTTGCATTGATCTTACGTTTAGACACGCAGTCAGAAGAACAGACCCTCCCTTTTCCAGTGCCTTTGGAAAGATCGCAGCTTCGTAGAATGAGCCCTTTCTCCTCCACCCTTAATCTACAACCCAGCTTTCCGGGGAGATCCTACTTTGAGCTAAGATCTTCAGCCCACCAGCTGAGCTTGCATTCTTCCTTACAGTCCCTGAATTCAGCTGGTGAGCCGAGTGCCTTTGGCATTTCCTCTTGGTCTGTGCTTCTGGGCATCTCCAAAGTCTTTGTTTGTTTCGTTCCGTTGTGTTTGTTTTGCCCATGACATGCAGATTGGCAGGGGGAACTCCTTCTGCTGGGCAGTGGCCCTGCTCCTGCCACGGAGGAACTTGTGGTGCCATAGTTCTCGTGGTGTTTTCATCTGTACCTAACAGCCTGGGCAAGTTTAGGTGTGGGGTGATCACAGAATCATGGAATGGGTTGGGTTGGACGGGACCTCAAAGCCCATCCAGTTCCAACCCCCTGCCATGGGCAGGGGCACCTCCCACTGGATCAGGGGGCTCAAAGCCCCATCCAGCCTGGCCTTGAACACCTCCAGGGATGGGGCAGCCACAGCTTCTCTGGGCGACCTGGGCCAGGGCCTCCCCACCCTCATTGTGAAGAATTTCTTCCTACTGCCTAATCTAAATCTTCCCCCTCCCAGTTTAAAGCTGTTGATGGAGCAGCACAGTAACTCCTTACACAGGTGCTGTCCTTGGCTGAGCAATTTGGCCCATCTGCCCAGCAAAGCAGATCCCTCCTCTCTAGTTTGTACTGATACTGTGTCTAAGGACAGTCAGAAGAACAGACCCTCCCTGGCAGAAACCTCTGGAGACATCTGAAGGGTTTGCTTTCCCCATACAGCCAGAAAGTGCAAACTCTGTTGCAAGATTTGCTCTGTGAAATCAGCCTGCTCCATTAATTCTAGACCCCTCCTAAGAGAGAAGCAAATCTGGATGCAAGCAGGGTCTCCTAAGGCCACCTCACAGACTCTTGCAGTCTGGGCTCTTAAAATCCGGATGCAAGGAAGGTCTCCTGAGGCCACCTTGGGGACCTTTGCAGTCTGGGCTCTTAAAATCTGGATGCAAGGAAGGTCTCCTAAGGCCACCTCGCAGACCCTTGCAGTCTGGACTCTTAAGACCCTGAAGATGTGGGCTCTCACAACTCAGCTTTGAGCACTGAGCTCGGCTTTTGCAAAAGCAGAGGTGATCTTATGGAAGTCTTGTTTTCTGCAGAGCAGAGGAAAGCACTCCTGTGATACCTCGCTGTCCTGGCAGCTCCCACAAGTGCTTTGCTCTCCCCCTCGTGGGCTGTGGTGGGCGTGGGCACAGCAGGCACAGGGAGTGATGGGATCGAGCAGCCAGCGAAGGAGCCGCAGGCACAGAGCTGTTTTCTAACCACTCTTTGCACATCTTCAGTTGCTAAAGATCCTGGGCCCTGATTCTTCCACCACTCTGGATTTACACCACTCCAGTTGAGTCATTCACAGCTTCCTCTGGTGTAAGCCCAGGAAGAATGGGGGCCCCCGATTGTTTGGTTTCCATCCCATAACCTGGAATGAGGAATGCTGCAGCATGATCCTTGCCAGAGTAATCCTGGGAGGGGGGGGGCCTGCAACTTTTCTTTGTGCTTTTTATGTTTGATTTCTCATCGTGCTGCTCTGCACTAATGGCTTCAACTCTGTTCTGTTATGGACGTTTCTTCCTTTGTGTCCAGCGTACCGAGATCCACCGCAATGGCCGTGAGCAATACTTGTGTGTGCAGAGCTGGCCTTTGCAACCACGGGCTGGGGAGGTGGGACAGGGCAAAGCAGGGTCCTGAACGTCCCATGTGCCCATGCTGTGTCCACTCAGGTGAACTTGTGAAGAGACCTTGAAAACCACTCTGAATAAGGGCACGGGGCGTGATTCATTAAAACAGCCTCAGCAGGTGCTGCTTGGCGTGGAGGATGATGGTGGCCAGGTGCTGTCCCACCAACACGCACGCCAGCAGGGTGAAAACCTGCTTGGTGGTCAGAGGAGAAGAGAAGACCACACAGAGCTAGACAGGGGTTCCTTAAAATCCAGCATCTGTCACGAATGCCCTTCCACGTAGTGCCAGCATGGGGCTTCATGTTGCCCTCTCCTCCTGACGAGCACAAGCTCCTGGATCAGGACAAGCTCCTGGATCAGGACAAGCTCCTGGATCAATCCCCAGCTGCAATCCAGCTCCCCAGAGATGTTTGCAGCCAGCAGTCAGGCACAGCCCAGTCACAGGAGGATGAAGGGCACCCCAACACATCCTGCCTGGGATCCCTTCTCCTACTGGGCTCCTGCCCAGACCACACACACACAGTAAGGAGGCAGCCCAGGAGAGCTCAGTGGTCCCAGTTCACTGGACACCAGTGGCTGCTCTTCCATCACTCCAAGGAGTGGGGATTTTTAAAGGTCAACCCAAAGAGTACTGAGCCAGCAGCCAAGATATTCTGCCCAGGCTAAAATTTCCTTCCCCTTTTGTGGAGCAAAGTCCACTGATTTGGCATCCCAAGAAGGAAGCGATGTGATTTGATGCTCTTGAAGGCTGTGATGGGACCAGGCCATGGAAGAGCAGGCACTCCACATTTCCCAGAGGTGAGACTCACCAAAACGGCCAATATTCCACGCTCAGACTCACGGGTTGTGTTTGTGACCCATCTCTGTGCCCTCTGGCCTTTAATGAATCAGGTCTCCTGTGCCTGGCTGGATGCCTAATTAGAGGTTAAATGCTGATGAGGGTTTTTCATCAGGAGGTTGTTGTTTCTCAGCTGTGATGTGTGAAATGTAGTATCTCTTTGTAGGATGCAATTTTGAGACACAAGGATCGCCTTACTCTCAATTAGGCAAGTATATTTATTACTATTAACTGGCATTAACTCCACATTTCTCATCCTTTTCCCTTCCCTTTTTCAATCTTTAACTATTCTTTGGGGAGTGAGGAGGATTTCTTGCGAAAACCCTGCTTGCAGAGCCCTCTTGGATGTCAGACAATCACAGAATGTCCTGAGTTGGAAAGGACCCACAAGGTTCATCGAGTCCAACGCCCGTCCCTGCACAGGGCAACCCCAACGTTCACGCCGCGGGGCTGAGGGTGTTGTCATGTCCTGGCAGTAGGCAAATTTAGAGGAGGAACGATGATTGCCATGTGTTGTGAAGGCATTTAAAGTTCTCCTCCCTCTGGATTTAAAGAGAAGCCTGAAGTCAGTAATTACGAACCGATCCTCCTGCTCAAAGCATTTTGGTTCATCGGGGGCGCTTGAAGGAGGCGATGGGTGATTGGAGTGAGTGCTCATCGGAGCTGGGGTGCCCATCCCATGTCTCCTGGGCCCACGGTGCTCCACACCCTACAAGCTTAGGCCCATCCATTCCCCCTGGGAGCAGGAGCCCCACGCTGAGCCCTACAGGATTCCCTCCTGGGGCAGCTCTCGCACGGCCCAAGCCCATCCTCGCCCCATCTCTCCCCACCTTTACCCAAACCACCGCGCTGGAGAAGCAGGCAAGCAGAAATTGTTTCTCATTCCTTTCTCTCCCCGACCTGACGTGCTCTTTTTCTCTCCCGCATGCTTTTCCTTGGGAATGACCCCAGTTGACATTAAAAAAATGGTGGCAGGTACGGAATCCCCTCGCGCCCCCGGGGGCCACCCTCCTGCATGTCGGCTGTGCCGCGAACCAATCCAATAAACCAATGAACCACTCTCAGCCAAGTGCCTTTGTTTTCCGAGCCGTGTTTGCTCCCGCAGGCGTGGGGAGTGTTTTGTGGATGTGGCAGTTGACGGTGCGGTGACCGCTGGAGAAAAACCAACCTGGGGAAGCCAGGCTGGTTGGCTTGTGACACCCCGTGCCTCTGTCTTGTCGAGGACGTGCTGCTCCAGCTGTCAGATTCGCAGTAACCGAGTCGTGTGCGTTCAAACCAGCAGCTGTGCTGAGTCGTGGAGGTTTTAGGGTGTTTTCCAGCCTTCTCGTGACCTAACTCCTGTCTTACGTGTGACCGGTGGCTCCGCAGGGACAATTCTTGGTGTGATGTAGCGTCTCTGTCAATGCTGACCTTTGTATGTGCTTTTGGGACCCTCAGCTGGCAGCCCTCATGGAATCATAGAATTACCTGGGTTGGAAGGACCCGCAAGGACCATCCAGTCCAACTCCTGTCCCCACACAGGACATTCAAACACTCACCCCGTGGGACTGAGGGAATTGGCCAAATGCTTCTGGAATGCTGGCAGAGCAGGGGCCCTGACTGCTTCCCTGGGGAGCTGTTCCACCCACTGGGGGAAGAACTCAACTACCAACACACAGTTTATCTGCTAATCCTCAGCCCTCCCTTCCTGCAAAGCGTTCCTTGAGGAACCCTTAGTTGTAAGAGTAAGTTAGGTTAGCTAGAGCCTGGAGACCTGGCCAGGATCACAAGATGCCTCCTGCTAGGCCCAGTTTTTAGGAGATGATGAGATCCTGCTGAGGTGGACAGACAGTGGCAGGGGATGGAGGCAGACAGGCACCAGGGAGCAGCAAAAGCGAAACTCCCCGAGTTAGTTCCCTGCCCTCTAACCTCACTCACGCTGACGGGCAAGCCCCAGGCAGCCCTCCGTGCTGGAAGGTTCCCTGGGTGAGCCAGCAAAGCCCCCTGCACTGTGCCTGCCCCCGCCGTGCCCTCTGCCAGCCCTGCATGCAGCATGCCCTGCTCCATGTCCGCTCCACGTGGCTCGGTGGCTGGCAGCCGCGCTCCCGTCGCGCTAACCCGGTGTCCTTTGTGTGTTTCCAGTGGCTTGGTTTTCTTTCGATCCTTCCTCTGCCCACGCTGACATCATCTTTTCCAATGACAACCTGACTGTCACCTGCAACAGCTATGATGACAGGGTGGTGCTGGGGAAAACGGGCTTTTCCAAAGGGCTCCACTACTGGGAGCTGTCGATCGATCGTTACGATAACCACCCGGACCCGGCCTTCGGCGTGGCGCGCGTGGATGTCCTCAAGGATGCCATGCTGGGCAAGGATGACAAGGCCTGGGCCATGTACGTGGACAATAACCGGAGCTGGTTCATGCACAACAATTCCCACACCAACAGGTACGTTGGTCTGGCACGGGGTCTTCCTCCCAGAGACCACAGCTCTTCCAGCAGCACCTACAGGCGCCCATGGGAAGGGTGACCTTGCTCCTAATCACACAATCAGTAGGTTGGAAAAGACCTTTGAGGTCATCAGGTCCAACCATAAACCCAATGCTGCCAGCTCTGCCACTGAATCATGTCCTTCAGTGCCACATCCACGCCTCTGTTAGAGGATGTGACCTCACCTGCAGGGAAGGATAGTCCTTGACTCCATTCTCCCTTGGTGCAACTCTTCCTTCCCTGCCTGCTGTGTGTCTGTCCATGCTGACTCCTGTCTGAGCATTCCCAGCACCTCTCCCTTGTAGCACCCCCTTCCTGTTTAACACTCAAAGCGCTGTAGCTCATGCAAATGAGAAAACAGCGTCTGCTTTTATCCCTGTGCCACAGTTCCTGCTTGCTCTCCCCAAGGGCCAGCAGAGCTGAGGGCTTTGAAGCTTGTGGTAGCTTGAGGAGAGCTTGGTGTCACAGAATCACAGAAACATGGAAAGGTTTGGGTTGGAAGGGATCTCAAAGCCCTTCTGGTTCCATCCCCCTGCCATGGGCAGGGACACCTCCCACTGGATCAAGGGGCTCCAAGCCCCATCCAGCCTGGCCTTGAACACCTCCAGGGATGGGGCAGCCACAGCTTCTCTGGGCAACCTGGGCCAGGGCCTCCCCACCCTCACAGCAAGACATTTCTTCCCAAGATCTAAACTAAATCTCCCCTCTCCCAGCTGAAAACCATTTCCCCTCGTCCTATCCCTGCACTCCCTGATCAAGAGCCCCTCTCCAGCTTCTCTCCCCTTCCTGCAGCCTCAGGGGCCATTCCCTGATGGGTCAGCAGGTTTTGAAGTGAGCTCTGTAGCTTTGCTCCCCAGGCCCACTTGCTTTCCCCCATAGTTGTGTTGCTGTGACTGCCCTGGAAGCTTTGCCCTCGGGGACATCACAGCAAGAGGAGACCATCTCTGCAAGAGTCCTGAGAAGGAGGTGCCCAGGGCCTGCTGGGGTGGCTGGGGTGGGTGCAGGTCATGGCCTGGCACCTAGGTGAGCTGCAAAGTTCAGCATCATCAGCCCTTGTGATCCATGGGCTGCACCCTGTGCCAGGAGTTTAGGGACATGAAGGGACATGAGTTTAGGGACATCCACGAGGGACATGAAGCCATAGAGATGCTCTGATCTTCTTCTCATCCCCACAGAACCGAGGGTGGGATAACGAAAGGCGCCACAGTGGGAGTGCTGCTGGATTTGACCAGGAGGACCTTGACATTCTCCATCAACGAGGACCAGCAAGGACCTGTTGCCTTTGAGAACCTGGAGGGCCTCTTCTTCCCCGCGGTCAGCCTCAACAGGAATGTGCAGGTATGAGCTTGGACCATGCTCTGCAGCCTCACAGCAGCGTGTCCTGCAGCTGGGCTTGCTGGCAGAGTCCCTCTGGTGCTTCTGTCACTGCAGTGTGTGCTGATGCTCACCAGCAGCACGAGGAGTTTGTGGGTGGGGAGAGCTCCTGTGCACCAGGAGCAGCTTGGAAAGGGCTAAACTTACACCCTGAACTACCCATGAGGCTCTAAAGCCAGGACAGGCCTCCCTGCAGCCGCAGTTGCTGCCTCCAGCTCCCTGCTCCAGGTTTCTCCATCAGAGCTGTTGAAGCACCAGGGTTCTTCAGCCTTTCCTGGTTGATTGGTTTTGACAATTTTGTCATACCACCTGCCTCACTGGCTCTTACAGCTCTCTCAGTTTCAAACCCCTCTTCTGTCACTTCCCCAAGCTCTCAGTTCTCCTGAACATCACCAGGTGGTGGCTCCCTGGACCTCTCTGGTGTTTTCATCTTTCATTTCTCTTCTCACTAATCTCACCCCTACTGTCCTCTGCCCCAACAAGTTCCCCATGCTCAGCAAACCTGGCTTTGGCACATCCACTCTCCCACAACCTGCACCTCCAGGACTGCCCAGGGGCCCAAGCACATCTTAGGACACATCACACAGATTGGATGACTTCAGGGTGATGAGTGTTTTGGCACAGTCTTCTGCAGGAGGTGTCAAAGGCATCAGCTCTGTGTGAGGGCAGAGGCACCAAGTGGTCTCTGTTAGTTTGGGATCCACGGATCAGGACACAGAATTATAGAATCACAGAATTACCTGAGCTGGAAGGGACCCCAAGGACCATGGAGTCCAACTGCTGTCCCTGCCCAGGACACTGCCAACACTCCCCCCGTGGGACTGAGGGCAGTGGCCAAATGCTTCTGGAATGCTGGCAGAGCAGGGGCCCTGACTGCTTCCCTGGGGAGCTGTTCCAGTGCTCCACCACCCGCTGGGGGAAGAACCTCTTCCCAATGTCCAATCTCCCCCTGCCCTGGCACATCTTCCTGCCATTGCCTCCAGTCCTGTCCCAGGTCCCCAGAGAGCAGAGCTCAGCCCCTGTTTCCCCTCCCTCCCTTGGGAGAAGGCACAAACAGCTCTGAGATCCCCTCTCAGGCTCCTCTTCTCCAGCTGAACAGCCCAAGGCCCTTCAGCCTCTCCTCACACACTTCCCCTCCAGACCCTTCCCCAGCTTTGGGGCCTCCTCTGGACGCTCTCCATGCTCTATTTTGTCCACCAAGGCAGGGACAGCTTTCCAGCAGCACTGGGACAGAAGTTGGTTGATACCATCACAAACCCTGGGAGCATCCCTGATGGAGAGTCCCACCTCAAGGGCCTTGCAAATGTGTGATGTGGCAGGGCTGTGCCAAGTTTTAATTAGGAAACACTAAAGCCCATCTTGTCTGTGCAGGTGGTAGAGGTCACTGTGTGATGTCGTGTGGGAAAAACACCATGCACTGTGATGGGTTTAATTCATGGAATCATGGAATGGGTTGGGTTGGAAGGGACCTTAAAGCCCATCCAGTTCCAACCCCCCTGGCCCATGGGCAGGGACACCTCCCACTGGATCAGGGGGCTCAAAACCCCATCCAACCTGGCCCTGAGGGATGGGGCAGCCACAGCTTCCCTGGGAAACCTGTGCCAGGACCTCCTCACCCTCATCCTGAAGAATTTCTTCCTGATGTATCATCTAAATCTTCCCCCTTACAATTTAAAGCCATTCCCCCTCATTCTATGTCTTCATCCTTATACTTGTAAAAAGCCCTTCCCCAGCTTTCCTGGAGCCCCTTTCAGTCCTGGGAGGCTGCTCTAAGGTCTCCCCAGAGCCTTCTCCAAGCTGAACAACCCCAACTCTCTCAGCCTCTCCTCAATAGCAGAGGGGCTCCAGCCTTTGGATCATCTCCATGGCCTCCTCTGGACCCGGTCCAACAGATTCCTGTGCTGGGGAGTCCAGAAGTGGACACAGTCCAGAAGTGGACACAGTGCCACCACAATCTTCTACACAGCCCTCAAAGACGAGCGCGTTTCTAAAGCCCCTCTGCTTTCTGACAGTTCTCTGGGCCAGGCAGAGCTTAAACCCCCTGACAACAGAGAAGTCCCATGGGATTCTGATAAAAGGCTTCTAATAAACCCAAACCATTCCTTATCCTTCTTCAAAGGTTTATGAGTAATTAAAAATGCCTCTAATTAGGAGGGAAATAATTACATTTTAGATAAATTTTCTATAAATCTGTATCTGAAGAGGAAGATGATGCTGTTCCAATAAAAGAAGGAATTGTGCCTTCCTCCCTAATTAAAGGTTTGTAGAGGGACCTGAGTTATCCATGTGCAGAGTTGGTATTTATAAGACCTGGTCCCCTGCCTGGTTGGTCCATAACAATAGGTTCCCAGATCCCTTCCAGGGTTTTCCTGGACACAGGGAGCACCAGGTTCTGGTGTTTCTTTCTCTTTGCCCTTGTGTTGCAGTCCCTGCTGCATCGCTCTCCATCCCCAGATGATGATGGGGGATGAGTGCCAAGCTCCCATTTTCATGGAACCATAGAATGGTTTGGGTTGGGAGGGATCATTAATGGTTGCACCTGAGCATCCCTCCTTGCTGTATCTGGCCCTGCCCCAGCACCTTGCTGCTGCTCAGCATCCCCACTGCCAAGGGCCTTCCTCCCACCAGCAATCAACCACATCTCCTGCACTCACCTTGGGGGCTTCTTGGAGGTCTCCTTCAGTACTGAGCGGTTTCGCTGTCCTTCAGCCCCCCTCCATATCTTTTTATCCATCCCATCTCCAGGAACACCCAACTGCTGCCATGTCCCACCTCTCCAGCAGCCACCTGTTGGATATATCTGTGGCCAGCTGGGAATATTTGGGGCTTGAAATATCAGTGGTCCCAACTCACACTGGAGTTGTGCAGGGCTCCTGCACTGCAAACAAGTTATGAAGCAGTGAGATGGAGACACCGCCAGGGCCTCTCCCACCACCCCAGGCCCCACAGCATCAGGGAGGATACGTGGCAAGGCAGGAATCATAGAATTGCTTGGATGGAACAGATCTTTGAGACCATTGAGTCCAACCGTCCCTGTCCACTACTAAACCAGATCCCTGAGCACCTCATCTGCCCACCCTGTAAACCCCTCCAGGGATGGGGACTCCACCACCTCCCTGGCAGCCTCTGACAGGGCCTGAGAACACTTTCAGGGAAGAAATGTTTCCTGGTGACCAATCTGACCCTGCCCTGGGGCAACTTGAGGCCATTTCCTCTCCTCCCATCCCCTGTCACTGGGGAGAAGAGACCAACCCCCACCTCCCCACAACCTCCTCTCAGGCAGTTGCAGACAGGGATGAGGTCTCCCCTCAGCCTCCTCTTCTCCAGGATAAACAGCCCCAGCTCCCTCAGCTGCTCCCACAACCCCTGTTCTCCAGCCCCTTCCCCAGCTCTGTTCCCTTCTCTGGATGCTCTCCAGCCCCTCAATGTCCTTCTTGGAGTGAGGGGCCCAGAACTGACCCCAGCACTCGAGGGGTGGCCTCCCCAGTGCCCAGGGCAGGGGCACAATCCCTGCCCTGCTCCTGCTGCCCACGCTGTGTCTGACACAGCCCAAGATGCCATTGGCCCTCTTGGCCCCCTGGGCCACTGCTGGCTCACGTTCAGCCGCTGTTGACCAAAAGGAGGAGCGGTGGGCTCCCTGCCATGTCTTGGGCTGCATCCTGCTGCTCCCTGGCTGGTGCTGTGCCAGCTCTTGTGCCACGGGCTGTCCCACCAGGCACGCAGGGCCCCAGCTGAGCCCTGTCTCTCGTTGCAGGTGACGCTGCACACCGGCCTGCCGGTCCCTGAGTTCTACACTGCGCGCTCGGCCATGCCGTGAGGATGCTCCCGGAGCCGGCTGCCTCTTCTTGGGATGAGAGGAGCCAGCCCGTTCCCTCCTGCAGGACAAGGGCGGCCGCCGAGCCACCGGGTCCCTGCTCGCCGCCGGCCGGACACGGGGAGGCAAAGCGGGAAGGAAGACCCTGGCCCTTGGCCTTCTCTGACCTCCACCCTCCCGCGCTGTCCTGTGTGTGTGCGCTTCGCTGTTTAGCTCTTTTTTGGCTGATGAAGTACCTGAGTAGCCTGAGATGTTCCTCTGTGTCCGCTTTTAGGTTTGGTTTTTCTTGATTTGAGTTGGGGTTTGCAGGTGGGGGCAGTTTCCTCTCCTTTGGCAGAGCTCTTTCCCTTGAGGGACAGCTTTAGCCCATGCCCAGCTCCCCGACGCTGCAGGACATTTCTTTGCCCCGTGGCCTTTCTTGCGCTCTCAGCCCCGCGTTAGAGGTGGGTCCTGGATTACCAGTCAGTCTCCACATCCTTACCAAAACTGTCCCTTGTCCCCTCAAGGGGTTTCGGTGGGGCAGGGGATGGCCACCCTGTCCCCAGGGAGCTCCGGGTGCCGGCAGGCTCTCGGTCTG
Source organism: Tapera naevia (assembly GCA_033556795.1). Taxonomy (NCBI): domain Eukaryota; kingdom Metazoa; phylum Chordata; class Aves; order Cuculiformes; family Neomorphidae; genus Tapera; species Tapera naevia. Next base: position 1,423,986 of record JAUMJJ010000307.1, read on the forward strand.
GCACCGAGTGCCCGCGGGGTGCTCTCCCGCGGCTCCCCACGCCACAGCCATACCCTGGAGAGCCCGGCTCTTCGGACATTAGTCTTTATTTTTTTAGAGTCACCATGTAAAGCTTAGCCTTAAATACTACCTGATAGTGTCCTTCTGTTCACAGGAGAAGTCATTCTGCAGCGAGGGTCTGACGGGGAGCCCGGGATGGCGGTGGGGATGGAGGTGATAGAGATGGAGATGGATGTGAACATGGAGATGGGAATGGGGATGAGGATGGAGGTGATGCAGATAGAGATGGACATGAACATGGAGATGGGGATGAGGATGGAGATCATAGACATGGACTTGGACGTGGACATGGGGATGAGGATGAGGATGGAGATCATGGACATGGACATGGACTTGGACTTGACATGGGGATGAAGATGGAGATCATGGACATGGACTTGGACGTGGGGATGGGGATGAGAATGGGGGTGGAGATCATGGGCATGGACTTGGACATGAACATGGGGATGAGGACGAGGATGGAGATGACAGACATGGACTTGGACGTGGGGATAAGGATGGAGATGGAGATCATGGACATGGACTTGTACATGAGGATGGGAATGGGGATGGAGATCATGGACATGGACTTGGACATGGACATGGGGATGAGGATGGAGATCATAGACATAGACTTGGACACGGAGATGGGGATGGAGATCATAGACATAGACTTGGACGTGGACATGGGGATGAGGATGGGGATGAAGATGGAGATCATGGACTTGGACGTGGACATGGGGATGGGGATGGAGATCATAGACATAGACTTGGACACGGGGATGGAGATCATAGACATAGACTTGGACGTGGACATGGGGATGAGGATGGGGATGAAGATGGAGATAATGGACTTGGACGTGGACATGGGGATGGGGATGGGGATGGAGATCATAGACATAGACTTGGACGTGGACATGGGGATGAGGATGGGGATGAAGATGGAGATAATGGACTTGGACGTGGACATGGACATGGACATGGGGATGGGGATGGAGATCATAGACATAGACTTGGACATGGGGATGGAGATCATAGACATAGATTTGGATGTGGACATGGGGATGAGGATGGAGATCATGGACGTGGACACGGACTTGCACATGGGGCTGGGAATGGGGATGAGGACGGAGATGGAGATCATGGACATGGACTTGGGCTTGGGAATGGGGATGAAGATGGAGATCAAGGACATGGGGATGAGGAAGAGGATGGAGATGGAGATCATGGATATGGGGATGGAGTTCATGGACATGGGGATGGGGGCGGGCATGGGGATGAGGATGAAGATAGGGATGGGGAGGAAGGAAAGCTGGCCGCATCCCTGCCACGCGCTCAGGAATCCGTTCCCGCTGCCCCGCCCACTGCCGGCAGCAGCTCCCCTCTGCCTCCGCTCCCTACCTCGGCTTTCTGGTAATTCAGAGGCAGGAGAGGAGCGGGGCGGCGGCGGTGCCGTGCCCCGTGCCGGCCCCGTTCCCGTGCCGAGCGAACGCACTGCATGCTCACATCCCCACACCCTTCGCTTTTCGGTCCCTCGCCGCGGCTGGCGGAGCTGCAGGAGGCAGCTGGGTGGGCACCAGCGCGCCCAGTCCGGCCGGAGAGCTGCAGCTCCTCACTCTGGGCTTGGCTGGGATGCTGCGGGAGTACCCGCAGAGCAGAAAGCCCAGTGTAAATAACCCCTGCCCTTCCAGCATGCCCTCCTCCAGGCCGGTGCCGTTCGTTTCCTTGTTGCTCTCGTATTAAGTTTACCTAATTTATTGGATGGGTGCTATCTCGTTGACTCACACCGAGGAGTTTCTCTCAGCTGCAGGAGAGCCGTGTTGCGGGACAACGCCGAGCAGCTCTTTGGTGAATTCCTGACGAGCCCCCGTGGCCGGCTCACCCGGGGCTCCTCTCAGCCCTTCTCCCCCCCTCCCCCCCCGTGCTTTAGGGTGTTCATGGTGCTTATTAGACTCCCAGTGATCGTACGATGTGCCCCCCCCGCCCCGTACCGCGATGGTAGCTGCCTACAGCCGCTGTGCTGAAGAGAAGTGTCATGTTTGCTGTTCTAATAAAGGACTTTTATGAGAGAAGGGCAGAGCTTCATAGACTGCTTTGGGTTGGAAGGCACCTCAAAGCCCATCCAGTTCCCCCTGCCACGGGCAGGGACACCTCCCACTGAATCAGGGGGCTCAAAGCCCCACCCAACCTGGCCTTGAACACCTCCAGGGATGGGGCAGCCACCACTGCTCTGGGCAACCTGTGCCAGGGCCTCCCCACCCTCACAGCAAAACATTTCTTCCTAAGATCTCATCTCAATCTCCCCTCATTCCGGTTCAAACCGTTCCCCCTCATCCTATCCCTGCATTTCCCAGAGCATCTCTGCACCGACACAACCCCCAGGTTCAGTTCCCATCTCGTCCGCCACAACGCTGTGTGTCCCCGCACTGTTCCTGTTGTGGAGCAGGGATAGGAGTGGAGAACGGACAGAACTCAGTTCATGGGAGGGAGGGGGGGCACAGGAAGCAGCTGAATCCCAGTGGATTCATCCCGTGTGGCAGCTCCACACGATGAGGAAAGGGTAGGAGGAACCTCATTCCCAACATGGGTGCTGAGCTGGGACAGCAGGAGAGGGGAGTGGGCAGCCCCCAGCTCTGCTGCCCCACAGTGACACGGAGTGCTGAGGGATGGTCCTGGCTGTAAGGAAGGGGGGATGGCATCCAGCCAGGGGGGAGGAATTGCCTGGGCTGGATGCAGAACTGACGTTCAGAGCATCTCCCTGAGGGAAGAAGCCACCACATCCAGCCCAGCACTCTGATTCCAGCCCCTGCCCAGACACAGCGCTGGGAAAAGGTGGTGGCAAGGGGCAGGTGGGAAGGAGAGAGGGAATGATAGAAATCAAGTGATTTCAAGTGATGAAAGAGCCCAGCACCGCTGTGATGCAGCACCAGCAATGTTCAAATCTCTTGGGGGGAACTTTCTTCCAGAAATAGCAGCAAACACTAAGAGATGGACAGTGCTGGGGCCGTTTTGTAGAATCACAGAATGGTTTGGGCTAGAAGGCACCTCAAAGCCCATCCAGTTGCAACCCCCTGCCATTATCAGGGACACCTCCCACTGGATCAGGGCACTCAAAGCCCCACCCAACCTGGCCTTCAACACCTCCAGGGATGGGGCAGCCACCACTGCTCTGGGCAACCTGGGACAGGGCCTCCCCACCCTCACACCAAAACATTTCTCCTTAAGATCTCATCTCAATCTCCCCTCTTCCAGCTGAAAACCCTTCCCTCTCATCCTATCCCTGCAGTCCCTGATCAAGAGCCCCTCCCCAGCTTTCCTGGAGCCCCTTTCAGTCCTGGGAGGCTGCTCTAAGGTCTCCCTGGAGCCTTCTCTGCTCCAAGCTGAACAACCCCAGCTTGCTCAGCCTGTCTTCGTAGTTCCAAAGGAAAGGCAAGGACTGTTCTCCCAGAAGCCTCAGCAGGGTTCACTGATGGGATATTGGCGCCTGCTCTACATTTTCTCAAAGTGCTTCAAGAGAAGTTTTCAGTGTGAGGTCTCTGAGCTCATCCTGGGCTCCAGTCCAGGGCTAGAGAGAGAACACTACTGCATTGCATTAAGTGCTTTTATGTCTCAGAATGATGCTTGGCCCTTCCAGAGACTCAGTGTCCCCAGGACACTGGAGATACAGGAAATGGCATCCTCCCTTCATCATGTAAAACCCAGGAGCAGAGGACACCTCTTGCCTGGGAATGGGCCCCAGAGGCAAGGACAGAGCCGCTCTCTGGCTGCATCCCAGCTCCAGCTTCCAAGAGAGCAATGCCAGAGGTCCTTTCAGGCCACACAACCCCACCCAAGGCTCTGCCCCGCTCTTGGCAGCTCTGGAGAGCTTTGCATGCACTATTTGCATTTGGCTGCGTTGGAGGGCAGGTCCTGGACATGAAATTCCTGCTCCAGGCACAGAGCCCCTGTCTGATATCTACTGGCAAGGAAACCGTGCTCACACTTCCACCTGGACAATAATCCCTCAATACACCCTGTGAAAAACCAAGATCGGCCCCATTCCTTTCCTTCCATGTGCAGTTTGGGCCGGTTCCTGGCCCTTCGGTGAGTGGCTGCAGCCCTCAGCTGGGAGCCTCGTACTGCTGGGTCCCAGCCTGGGTGATGGTCGGGGTGGCCAGGTGGACCCCAGGAGCACACGTGGCCCTCGGGGCAGCAGCTGGGTTGTCTCACTCTTCTCTGCCTGCGGTTTTAGCCTTGTAGAACCGGCAAGGAGAACGTGCAAGGCTGGAAAGCCTGGCCGGCCACGGCTGGAGGAAGAGGAAGAGGTGTTGCGTTGCGGGCTCATATCAGCTCTGCTGGCCCTGAGGAGGAACCGGAGGCAGGAGGAGGAGGGCAGGGCAGGCAGCAAGGGAGCAAGCGCTGTGGAGCACCCCGAGCGATCGGAAAAGATCCCACACCATTCCCAGAGGGATCGCGGAGCGGGCAGAGAAAAGTGAGGAGGGGATGGGAAAGGGGGAAAGAGGGCGGGGGAGGGGGTGGAGAAGGGGAGCAGGGGAATGGGGAGCTGGGGAGGGGGTGCAAGGGAAGATGGTGCAGGGGACAGGGTGAAGAGGAAAGAGTGCAAGGAGAAGGGGTGCAGGGGAGGGGAGGAGAAGGGGTGCAAGAGAATGTGGAGCAGGGGAGAGTTTGCTGAGGAAGGAGGTGCAGGAGAAAGGGGGAGCAGAGGAGGGGGTGCAGAGGAGGGGGTGCAAGAAAATGTGGAGCAGGGGAGAGTGTTGAGGAAGGGGGTGCAGAGGAGGGGGTGCAGAGGAGGGGGTGCAAGAAAATGTGGAGCAGGGGAGAGTTTGTTGAGGAAGGGGGTGCAGAGGAGGGGGTGCAGAGGAGGGGGTGCAAGAAAATGTGGAGCAGGGGAGAGTTTGTTGAGGAAGGGGGTGCAGAGGAGGGGGTGCAAGAAAATGTGGAGCAGGGGAGAGTTTGTTGAGGAAGGGGGTGCAGAGGAGGGGGTGCAGAGGAGGGGTGCAGAGGAAGGGGTGCAGGAGAAGGGGTGCAAGAGAATGTGGAGCAGGGGAGAGTTTGTTGAGGAAGGAGGTGCAGGAGAAAGGGGGTGCAGAGGAGGGGGTGCAAGAAAATGTGGAGCAGGGGAGAGTTTGTTGAGGAAGGGGGTGCAGAGGAGGGGGTGCAGAGGAGGGGTGCAGAGGAAGGGATGCAGAGGAAGGGGTGCAAGAGAATGTGGAGCAGGGGAGAGTTTGCTGAGGAAGGAGGTGCAGGAGAGAGGGGGAGCAGAGGAGGGGGGGCAGGAGAAGTGGTGCAGGAGAAGGGGTGCAAGAGAATGTGGAGCAGGGGAGAGTTTGCTAAGGAAGGAGGTGCAGGAGAGAGGGGGAGCAGAGGAGGGGGTGCAGGAGAAGGGGTGCAGGAAAAGGGGTGCAAGAGAATGTGGAGCAGGGGAGAGTTTGTTGAGGAAGGAGGTGCAGGAGAAAGGGGGAGCAGGGGAGGGGGTGCAGAGGAAGGGGTGCAGAGGAAGGGGTGCAGGAGAATGTGGAGCAGGGGAGAGTTTGCTGAGGAAGGAGGTGCAGGAGAGAGGGGGAGCAGAGGAGGGGGTGCAGGAGAAGGGGTGCAGGAAAAGGGGTGCAAGAGAATGTGGAGCAGGGGAGAGTTTGTTGAGGAAGGAGGTGCAGGAGAAAGGGGGAGCAGGGGAAGGGGGTGCAGAGGAAGGGGTGCAGAGGAAGGGGTGCAGAGGAAGGGGTGCAGGAGAATGTGGAGCAGGGGAGAGTTTGCTGAGGAAGGAGGTGCAGGAGAGAGGGGGAGCAGAGGAGGGGGTGCAGGAGAAGGGGTGCAGGAAAAGGGGTGCAAGAGAATGTGGAGCAGGGGAGAGTTTGTTGAGGAAGGAGGTGCAGGAGAAAGGGGGAGCAGGGGAAGGGGGTGCAGAGGAAGGGGTGCAGAGGAAGGGGTGCAGAGGAAGGGGTGCAGGAGAATGTGGAGCAGGGGAGAGTTTGCTGAGGAAGGAGGTGCAGGAGAAAGGGGGAGCAGAGGAGGGGGGGCAGGAGAAGGGGAGCAGGGGAGATGGCACAAGGGAAGGGGTGTAGAAGGGGTGCAGGGGAATGGGGAACAGAGTAAGAAGGAGCAGGGGAGGGGCGTGCAGGGGAATGGAGTGGAGAGAAGGGGGAGCAGGAGAGGATTTGCTGAGGAAGGGCTGGAGGGAAAGGGGCTGCAAGAGAATGGAGAGCAGAGGAAGGGGTAATGTTAGGGGGGTGCAGAAGAGGGAGTGCAGGGGATGGGGGTGCAGGGGAAGGGGTACAGAAGAAAGGGGGAGCAGGGGAGGGGGTGCAGGGGAATGGGGAGTAGGGGAGAGGGTGTAGGGGGAAGGGGTGCAAAGGGAAGACGGTGCAGGGGACAGGGTGAAGAGGAAAGAGTGCAAGGAGAAGGGGTGCAGGGGAAGGGGAGCCGGGGGGGGGGGGGGGGAAGAAGAGGGGGTGCAGAGGAAGGGGTGCAAGAGAATGTGGAGCAGGGGAGAGTTTGCTGAGGAAGGAGGTGCAGGAGAGAGGGGGAGCAGGGGAGGGGATGCAGAGGCTTGGGAAGCACGGGAGGGGGTGCAGGAGAATGTGGAGCAGGGGAAGGTTTGCTGAGGCAGGGGGTGCAGGGGAATACGTGGAGGGGGGAGAGTTTGCTGAGGAAGGGGGAGCAGAGGAGGGGTGACAGGAGAATGGGTGTAGAGGAAGGGGTGCAGCGGAGGGGGTACAGAGGAACGGGGCAGGGCTGGGACGAGGACCCTCCCCGTCTCGCCCTTCCCCGGGGGCGGGGAGAGCCCTGTCCCGCCCCGGGCCGGGCGGAGCCCTCGGGGCCGGAGCCCTCGGGGGAGGCGGTGGGTGCGGGAGCGCTCAGCCCTGCTCGGGACGGCGCCGCTCCGCGGGTGGGGCTGGGGGACCCGGCTCCGGGACCCCTCCTCACTGCACGGCCCCGGAGCGCTCCCTTTGCACGCTCCTCTGTGCCCCACCGAGGTGATGATCGCCGGGGTCCCCCCTCTTTGCACACCCTCTGTCCATCCCTAGGGTCCTTTGCACGCTCCTCTGTGCCCCCCCCTCCCCGGGTGATGTTCCCCTGGGTAATCCCCTTTGCGTGGTCTCGGGGTACCCCCTTTGCACGCCCCCCCGTGCCTCCCCGAGGTGTCCGTCCACGAGATCCCCCACCTTTGCACACCCTCTGTGCCCCTCCAGGGTCCCCCCTCCCTTTGCACACCCTCTGTGCTCCCCCAGGGTCCCCCCTTTTGCACGCCCCCCTCCCCCCGGGTTGTCGGTCACCGGGACCCCCCCTTTGCTCCCCCCCACCCCGGAGCTCCGCTCCCTCCCCGCAGTGGGGCGGATCCCCTCCCGGTGCCCTCCCTGTCCCGGTGCCCTCCTGCTCTCTGTCCCCATCATCTCCCCACCACGGTGGTCCCTGTCCCAGTTTCCCCACCGTGGTGGTCCCTGTCCCCATCATCTCCCCGCCACGGTGGTCCCTGTCCCCATCGCAGCCGCCACCGCCGCGATGTCACGGCCGCTGTCGGACCAGGAGCGCCGAAAGCAGATCAGCATCCGCGGGATCGTGGGAGCCGAGAGCGTGGCCGAGCTCAAGAGGGGCTTCAACCGCCACCTCCACTTCACCCTGGTCAAGGACCGCAACGTGGCCACCCCCCGTGACTACTACTTTGCCCTCGCCCACACCGTGCGGGACCACCTGGTGGGACGATGGATCCGCACCCAGCAGTACTACTACGAGAAGGACCCCAAGGTGGGAGCCAGAGGATGCTGGGGTCTCCGTGGGTGGGCCCACTTTTGCTGGGTAGGGGGTGGACAGCGGTGGGAGACCTCCAGCTTTCCTGAGGTCGGCAGCTTTCCAGAGGTGGGTGCTGCATTATGCCAGGGTGGGGCTTTTTTACGCCCATCGTAACCCCTTGGGTGCAAACCTTCCCTCTGCGAATGCCAGAAATAGAGAATGAGGGGCTATTTTTTTCTTGGATCTAGGGATATTCCCTCTAGCTTTGCCAATCCTAATAAGCAAGGCCACCATCCTTTGCTTTGCCCCCAAGGTGGGTGCTGCATTGTGGCCAGGGTGGCAATTTTTACACCCATTGTAACCCTTTGGGTGCAAACCCACCCTCTGCAAACACATTATGGGGAAAAAAGAGCATGAGGGGCTCGGTTTCTTGGATTTATGGATATTCCTTTTAACTTTGCCGAGCGCAGGGATTGGACTTTAACAAGTGAGGTCACCATCCTTTGCTTTGCCCCTGGCTTTCCCGAGGTGGGTGCTGCCAGGGTGGGAATTTTTACACCCATCGTAACTTCTTGGGTGCAAACCCTCCCTTTACAAATGCCAAAAGTAAAGAATAGGGGGTTCATTTTTTCTTGCATTTAGGGCTGTTCTCTGTAACTTTACTGAGTGCAAGGACTGGACTTTAACAAGTGAGGCCACTGTCCTTTGCTTTGCAAAACAAACAGAGCATGGCTTGGCCGGGAGCTGGGAGCAGGGCATGGGAACAGCGATTGTTGTCCCGCGGCGCTGGCGTGGGTGCGGTTTGCCAACAGCAGCTGCAAAGCCTTCTAGGGTGAAGCTGTTGAAGGGCTTAAATGGACTCAAAATCAGCCGTGAACGGGGCTTGTTTAAAATAAACCCCAGCTTGATCTGCGCCACAGCGATGCTGAGCGCGAGAGATCCGGTTTGTGCAGGAGTTTCTGTGCTGCCGCTCATCTGCGCTGGCTCGCAGCGGGCGCGGGGCTTTGGTTCCAGCAGGATTAAGCAATAATCCCCTCCGGACACCTGGACAGTCCTGTCGGCTCCAATTTCCTCCTGGCAAGGTTGGCACCACCAACACCTTGCTGGGACAGTGCCAGCCGTGGTATCTCAGTCCCCTCCTGTGTCGTGTAGGCACTGCTTTGAACCAGCAGTGGCCCAGGTGGCCAAGAAGGCCACCAGCATCCTGGCTTGGATTAGCCAAGGTGTGGCCAGCAAGAGCAGGGAAGGGGTTGTCCCCCTGGACCTGGTGCTGTTGAGGCCACACCTCGGATCCTGGGTTCAGTTTTGGGTCCCTCACTCCAAGAAGGACATTGAGGGGGTGGAGAGCTTCCAGAGAAGGGAATGGAGCTGGGGGAGGGCTTAGAGCACAAGCCTTATGAGGAGCAGCTGAGGGAGCTGGGGCTGTTTATCCTGGAGAAGAGGAGGCTGAGGGGAGACCTCATCCCTGTCTCCAACTGCCTGAGAGGAGGTTGTGAGGAGGTGGGTGTTGTCTCTTCTTCCAGTTGACAGGTGATGGGAGGAGAGGAAATGGCCTCAGGTTGTGCCAGGGCGGGGTCAGATCAGACATCAGGAAACATTTCTTCATGGAAAGGTTTGTCAAGCCCTGTCAGAGGCTGCCCAGGGAGGGGGTGGAGTCCCCATCCCTGGAGGGGTTTAAAAGAAGGGCAGATGAGGTGTGCAGGGATCTGTTTCAGCAGTGGACAGGGTTGGTTGGTCTTGATGATCTCAAAGGTTTTTTCCAACTGAACGATTCTATAAAAGCAAGGAAAAAAAGGATGAGCCTCTTCTAGGACTTGAATCTGGGTGTTCTCCTATAGCATCTGCCTGGTATCGCTGCCTCCAGCTCTGCTGGGAACAAACCAGTAAGCCCAGCTGATCCTGCCCAGCACATCCCATCGCCATCCCCAGCCCGACCCTGCGCAGGTCCTGGGGAAACGTGTCAAGTCAGCGACTTCCTGCAGCCTTAAATCCTTCCTTAAAACCTGCCGGTGCTGACGCTGGCTCACACAAGGCTCCGCCTTAGCGGCCGCATCCCACACCGGTGACATCAGCGAGAGGGCAGGTGAGAGCGTGCTGTGCTCCTGAGACCCACAGCAGAGGAAACCCGTGTCCCTGTGGCTGCCACACACGCCTGGCCCTGGTGCTTCCTTGGTTTTCTGGTTGCTTTGCAGCTTGGGGTGACATCAGAGAATCATAGAACCACCTGGTTGGAAACAACTTCTGAGATCATTGAGTCCAACCGTACCTCTCCACTACTAAACTGTGTCACTCAGAAACTCATCTACCCATCTTTAAGGTCAAAGGACTTCAGCAAGGCCTTTGACACTGTCCCCCACAGTAGACTCCTAGGGAAGCTGGCAGCCCGTGGCCTAGATGGGAGCACTCTGTGCTGGGTCAGGAATTGGCTGGATGGAGCCCAGAGAGTGGTGGTCAATGGTGTCTCATCCAGTTGGTCACCAGTGGTGTCCCCAGGGATCGGTGTTGGGTCCAGTCCTGTTTAATATCTTTATTGATGATCTGGATGAGGGGATTGAGTCCATCATCAGCAAGTCTGCAGATGATACCAAGCTGGGAGGAAGGGTTGATCTGCTAGAGGGTAGGATGGCCCTACAGAGGGACCTGGACAGACTGGAGAGCTGGGCCGATTCTAATGGGATGATGTTTAATGAGTCCAAATGTCGGGTACTTCATTTTGGACACAACAATCCCATGCAGAGCTACAGACTGGGGACAGAGTGGCTGGAGAGGAGTCAGGCAGAAAGGGACCTGGGAGTGCTGGTGGCCAGGAAGCTCACCATGAGCCAGCAGTGTGCCCAGGTGGCCAAGAAGGCCAATGGCATCCTGGCCTGCATCAGGAATAGTGTGGCCAGCAGGACAGAGGAGTTATTGTCCCCCTGTACTGGGCACTGGTCAGGCCTCACCTTGAATACTGTGTCCAGTTCTGGGCCCCCCAGTTTGGGAAAGATGTCAGGATGCTGGAGAGTGTCCAGAGGAGGGCAACGAAGATGGTGAAGGGGCTGGAGCACAAGCCCTACGAGGAGCGACTGAGGGAGTTGGGGCTGTTTAGTCTGAAGAAGAGGAGGCTCAGGGGAGACCTCATTGCTCTCTACAACTCCCTAAAAGGAGGTTGTAGTGGGGCAGGGGTTGGTCTCTTCTCTCAGGTGACCAGGGACAGAACTAGAGGGCAGGGACTCAAGCTTGGTCAGGGAAAGTTTAGACTTGATGTGAGGAAAAAGTTCTTCACTGAAAGGGTGATTGGCCATTGGAATGGGCTGCCCAGGGAGGGGGTGGAGTCACCGACCCTGGAGGGGTTTAAGGGGAGACTGGATGAGGCACTGAGTGCCATGGTTTAGATGATGGGTTGGTGTTGGTGTTGGTGTTAGTGTTGGGTTATAGGTTGGACTCGATGATCTCACAGGTCCTTTCCAACCTTATGATACTGTGATCTTTTAAACACCTCCAGGGATGGTGATTAGGATTAGGAAACATCTCCTCTTTAAAGTTTAACTTTGTACCACCCTGGCCACCAGTGCGTTCGAGGTGACCATCCTGGAGCTGTCCCTGTGCTTGGACAGGACGCCAGGGCTTGTCCAAACAGAGCTGCCTTGATGCTGCTCTCTTGCCTCTTAGGACAAGAGGAAATGGCTGTGAGTTGCACCTAGGGAGGTTCAGATTAGAATCAGGAAAAATTTCTGCACTGAAAGGGTTCTCAGGCCCTGGCAGAGGCTGCCAGGGAGGGGGTGGAGTCCCCATCCCTGGAGGTGTTTAAAAGATGGGTAGATGAGTTTCCCAGGGACATGGTTTAGTTATTGGACAGGTACAGCTGGACTCGATGATCTCAGAGGTCTTTTCCAACCAGATGATTCTATGATTCCTGGCTTGGGAAAGAGCCACAGCAGAGGAGCAAGGCTGGGCTGTAGAGCACGGCCATCTCCAAGGAGCTCCAGCCTCAAATTCCCAGTGCAAACAACTTTGCTCTGTTGGGAGTCAGGATTTTTCCTCTTGCTTTGAGATTACACCAGATAACGGCTTCTGAGGTCCTCAGGAGCCTCCTCTGGATTCAGGGAAGATGAGCAGGGCCTGGTTTTCTCTTTCAGAGGATTTACTACCTCTCGCTGGAGTTTTACATGGGGCGGACGCTGCAGAACACCATGATTAACCTGGGGCTGCAGAACGCCTGCGACGAAGCCATCTACCAGGTGAGCATCCCAGGGGGCTGGTGAGGGCCCAAGGGATAGGACAAGAGGAAATGGTCTCAAGTTGTACCAGGGGAGATTTAGATTGGACATTAGGAAACATTTCTTCACTGACAGCGTGGTGAAGCCCTGGCAGAGGCTGCCCAGGGCAGTGGGGGAGTTTCCATCCCTGGAGGGGTTCATAAAGCACGTGGATGTGGCACTTTGGGACATGGTTTAGCAGGCACAGAGGGGTTGGGTTGATGGTTGGACTGGATGAACTTAGAGGTCTTTTCCAACCTTAATGATTCCATGATTCCATGTTTTTATGACCTGGACCAGGAGGGCTCCAGGCTTTCTGGCTCCTGGGGATGTTTGTGGTTTACCTCACTGGTTTCAAACCACTCCCTGAGCCACAAGCGGTGCCTTAGGGGATAAATTCTGCTCCAGAACCTCCTCTGGAAAGGTCTGGGGCCACAGCTGGCATTTACAGCCTGACTGGGGCTGCCCAGCCCAGTGGCTGTGTGCCAGGGGATGCAGCAGTGTCAAGCACCAGCAGGATGGAGGCTTAAAAGCCCCTAAGCTGCAAGGAAGCTCCTGGCTGTATATAGGAGGCCACTAATAGCAATAATCAATGACAGAGGGGAATAAAACCTTGGCCAAACTCTGCCCCAGCCTGGTGCTGGCACCACGTGGCTGTCAAAGGGCTTTGGGTGGCTCCTTTCCTCCCACCCTGTGTTTGCATCCCTCATGGCCCACACCATCCCACATGTCCCGGGGCACTTTAACAACAGCAGGAGCAGCTTTCTCACATTAAAAGGAGAGGAACGTTTTTTTAGGGGTTTTATTCTTTATCTGTTGCCCTTGCAATGAGCCCTGCTGGGTGAGGGAAGATGGGAAGAGCCTGGAATGGTGGCAGCCTGGGGCAGCAGAAGCTGTGGGGTTATTTGGAAATAATCCTCTTTGCAGTGATGGAAGGTAAAGCTCTAGAGGGAAACCCTTCCTGCTGCATGTGCATAGCCTCCTGGACACAAAAGCCTCTGAAATAAAATATTTGGCATAATATATTTATGCTTAAGATATTTCTCAGCACAGGAAGGATATGGAGCCACTAGAGCAGGGGTCCAGAGGAGGCCACGGAGATGATCCAAGGGCTCGAGCCCCTCTGCTGTGAGGACAGGCTGAGAGAGTTGGGGTTGTTCAGCCTGGAGAAGGGAAGGCTCTGGGGAGACCTCAGAGCAGCCTCCCAGGACTGAAAGGGGCTCCAGGAAAGCTGGGAAGGGGCTCTGGATCAGGGAGTGCAGGGATAGGATGAGGGGGAAGGGTTTTCAGCTGAAAGAGGGGAGATTGAGATGAGATCTGAGGGAGAAACGTTTTGCTGTGAGGGTGGGGAGGCCCTGGCCCAGGTTTCCCAGAGAAGCTGTGGCTGCCCCATCCCTGGAGGTGTTCAAGGCCAGGTTGGATGGGGCTTTGATCCCCCTGATCCAGTGGGAGGTGTCCCTGCCCATGGCAGGGGGGTGGAACTGGATGGGCTTTGAAGTCCCTTTAAGGTCCCTTCCAACCCAAACCATTCCATGATTTCTGTAGGCGTTCAGGGCTGTCTGTGAGATTCAGAGCTGTTCAGCCCCGTGCTGTGAGACACTGGTGAGGCTTTGACTGCTGCTGGTGCTCCCAAACCTCTCCCTGACCACCCAGCTTGGCAGAAGACACTGCCCAGTTACTCGAGGGGTGCACGGGTGGCTGTGGGACCAGGACTGTCCCCGCTTGCTGTGACCGTGGGACCTGTTTCTGTGGGAAAAGGTGGCTCAGCCCTGGCAAGGCACCACCTTATTTCTCTCTGCACTGCCTGAGGAGCTCTTCCTCCCACCTTAAGCCAGGCTGGAGACTTTCCATTTCCTTGTAGAAGTGGTGTAGCCACTTCTCTGGGTGTCTCTGCTAAAGGGTGATGCCCGGAGCTGGGGGAATGGGCACCTGGGTGTCTGCCCCAGGAAATGGGGCTGCTGGGGTACAGGAAGGCAACGTCATCCCCTGGGGCATGGAGGGAGGGAATGATCCCTGGGAGACTTGCCTGGAATATTTGGGACTATGGGAGCAGCACCCTGCTTGTTGTTGGGTGCAGCCCACCCCCAGGAGCTTGTCCACAACAAGGTGAAGGTCATTTGTGTCCCTTGTCGGGGCTAGAGGAGTGAATGGAATTCCAGAGGTGGAATGTGGAGTGGCAGTAGAGGGGGAGAGGGACTGCTTTGGGTCTGAATTCCCATATCCCAGCTGCAGGGATTGGTCTTGGATGCCTTTCCACCCCTCTTGGAGCCCACTTGCAAGGGGAGACAGCCGTGATGGGTGCAAGGCAGCAGCATGCCAGCAGTGCCTCCTCCCCATGGGGCTGGAGGCTCTGAGAGCCTCCAGCCCACTGCCTTCTTCTCATCTGCAGCTCGGGTTGGACATGGAAGAGCTGGAGGAGATCGAGGAGGATGCTGGTCTTGGCAACGGTGGTCTTGGCAGGCTTGCTGGTGAGTTCTGTCCAATCAACGATCTGGATGAGGGGATTGAGTGCACCCTTGGCAAGTTTGCAGGTGATGCTAAGCCAGGTGGAAGTGTTGATCTGCTGGAAGGAAGGGAGGCTCTGCAGAGGGATCTGGCCAGGCTGGATTGATGGGCTGAGACCATCGGGATTGGGTTCAGCAAGACCAAGTGCCAAGTCCTGCACTTGGGACACAACAACCCCGAGCAGTGCTCCAGGCTTGGGAAGAGTGGCTGGAGAGCTGCCTGGAGGAGAAGGCCCTGGGGGTGTTGGTTGGCAGGGGCTGAACATGAGCCAGCAGTGGCCCAGGGGGCCAAGAGGGCCAGTGGCATCTTGGGCTGTGTCAGACACAGCGTGGGCAGCAGGAGCAGGGCAGGGATTGTGCCCCTGCACTGGGCACTGGGGAGGCCACCCCTCGAGTGCTGGGGTCAGTTCTGGGCCCCTCACTCCAAGAAGGACCTTGAGGGGCTGGAGAGCGTCCAGAGAAGGGACCGGAGCTGGGGAAGGGGCTGGAGAACAGGGGTTGTGGGAGCAGCTGAGGGAGCTGGGGCTGTTTATCCTGGAGAAGAGGAGGCTGAGGGGAGACCTCATCCCTGTCTCCAACTGCCTGAGAGGAGGTTGTGGGGAGGTGGGGGTTGGTCTCTTCTCCCCAGTGACAGGGGATGGGAGGAGAGGAAATGGCCTCAGGTTGCACCAGGGCAGGGTCAGATTGGACATCAGGAAACCTTTCTTCATGGAAAGATTTGTCAGGCCCTGTCAGAGGCTGCCAGGGAGGGGGTGGAGTCCCCATCCCTGGAGGGGTTTAAAAGAAGGTATAGATGAGGTGCTCAGGGATCTGGTTTAGCAGTGGACGGGGACGGTTGGACTCGATGATCTCAGAGTCCTTTCCAACCAGATGATTCTATGGTTCTGTGAGTGAGCCCTCAGGATGATTCCATTGCCTGGGTGGTGGGGAACAGCTCTGGAGCCTTTCCATCCACTGCAGGGGTCACCTAAACCCAGGGAGGAGTTCATTGCTCCAGGCTTTCCATGCACAAGGCGAGGGGTGGTGGGGAACTGAGTGGCAGCGGTTGGCCCTGGCTCGTGTCCCTGTAGGGTGGCTCCTGGCTGCTCCACAGGAGAAGGACGTGCTGTCTCCTGGGGCTCTTGGCTACCCAGGGAAGCACAGCTCACTTATCTCCCCTCTCCCTGGCAGCCTGCTTCCTCGACTCGATGGCAACGCTGGGGCTGGCAGCTTACGGCTACGGCATCCGCTACGAGTATGGCATCTTCAACCAGAAGATCCGGGATGGGTGGCAGGTATGGACAGAAGCTCATGGGCCTCACCTTCCCCCAGCACAGCCAAAGCCCCCAGTCCAGCTTCTCCCTTAGATCAGGACAAGATCAGAGGGTACAGATGCTTTCCCTTAGCTTGGAGACTGCTGGAGCCAGAGTGGATGCTGCGATATTGTCTCATCTGGTAAGAATCACAGAATGCTTTGGGTTGGAAGGGACCTTAAAGACCACCCATTCCAAGCCCCCTGCAGTGAGCAGGGACACCTTCAACTCAATCAGGTTGCTCAGAGCCCCAGCCAACCTGACCTTGAATGTTTCCAGGGATGGGGCATCCACCACCTCCATGGGCAACCTGGGCCAGGGCCTCCCCATCCTCAGCATAAACAATTTCTTTGTTATATCCAGTCTAAATCTCTCTCCCTTAGTTTAAAACCATTTCCCCTTGTCCTGTCACTCCTCTCTGTAAGGGGAGGGGAGGCTGAAATTTGTTAATTCCCCCCATCCACACCAGTTAGAAATTGGGTGAATGTTTGTAAACACAAAACAATTTATTGCTAATTTGTGCCCGCACTGTTTAATTGCACAGGCTAAATATTTGGGTCCAAACACAATACCATGATGTATTATATGATGTAATATCCAGCACCTGTGCTAGGCCATGTGTTAATCAAAAGGAGGAAAAAAAAGGAGGACACAGACTTAATTTAAAAAAGAAAAAAAGAGAGGAAAAACAAGAAAATGAGAGAAAAATCTCAGCAGTCCTGGTTCCAACATCAGACCAGTCCATGAGACTACACCTCCAGGTCTCTATCCTTCAGCTTTTATAGCTGCCAGACTCAAGTCATTGAGTGGCTTTTTAACACCCAGGAGTGTCTGAGACAGATGAGACCAAAAGAGCCTCTGCCCTTTGTCCTTCTCTTTGGATGCTGTGTACTCCCTCTGGGCACATCCTCTCCCTTTAATCAGTCCTTTGGGGTTGAAGGTTGATAGGGACATCGTGGTCCCTGCTCTGTCCTGATGTTCTACAGATGTTTAAAACTTACCAGATGTTTTCTCAGACAAGTTTAACTTCTTCAAGTGGTGCAAGCACGTAGAATCCCTCCCTGCAGCAGGGAAGCTGGTCCTTCATCCCAGCTGGCTCCAGCATAGAATCACCCAAGCTGGGAAAGGACCCAAGAGGACCATTGAGTCCAACTCCTGTCCCCACACAGGACACTCCCAACACTCACCCCGTGGGACTGAGGGCAGTGGCCAAATGCTTCTGGAATGCTGGCAGAGCAGGGGCCCTGACTGCTTCCCTGGGGAGCTGTTCCAGTGCTGGGGATCAACGTGGTGGTTCCCAGTGGGTGCAGCAGCCTG
The DNA here is from genome assembly GCA_033556795.1 of Tapera naevia. Lineage (NCBI taxonomy): Eukaryota > Metazoa > Chordata > Aves > Cuculiformes > Neomorphidae > Tapera > Tapera naevia. The sequence continues at coordinate 1,441,104 of JAUMJJ010000307.1, forward strand.
GAGGGGAGCAGATCCTCCTTGCAGCACGTCTTGCTAATTAGCAGAGAGCTGCAAGTGGTCAGCATGAGGTCCTTTCCTCCCAGGCTGGGTCTGTGTGAGTGCCTGCCCACATAGTGGAGGTGTGGGTGGTATCTCCATCGAGAGAAGGCTCCTGTCTGGTGCTGCTGGAGGGGCAGAGGTCAGTGCTTCCCCCCTTCCAGCATCCCTGCTGCTCCCATATGGAGCTCCAGCCAGCTTGTGCTTCCTGGGAGCTACCAGGATGCTGTCCTTGGGAGCCTCTGGATGCTCTGATCAAGCTGGGGAAGGGGCTGGAGAACAAGCCTTATGAGGAGCTGCTGAGAGAGCTGGGGCTGCTTAGCCTGGAGCAAAAGAGGTTGAGGGGAGACCTCATCATTGTCCACAACTGCCTGAGAGGAGGTTGTGCTGAGGTGGGGGTTGGTCTCTTCTCCCCAGTGACAGGGGATGGGAGGAGAGGAAATGGCCTCAAGTTGCCCCAGGGCAGGGTCAGATTGGACATCAGGAAAAATTCCTTCATGGCAAGGATTCTCTGGCAGAGGCTGCCAGGGAGGTGGTGGAGGCACCATGTGTGGTGGAGGGGTTTAAAAGATGGGTGGATGAGGTGCTCAGGGATCTGGTTTAGCAGTGGACAGGGACGGTTGGACTCAATGATCTCAAAGGTCTTTTACAACCAGATGATTCTATGATTTTATGATTCCTGCCTTGTGAAAGAGCCACAGCAGAAGAGCAGGGTTGGGCTGTAGAGCACTGCCATCTCCAAGGAGCTCCAGCCCTCAAATTCCCAGTGCAAACCACCTTGCCTCCGGGCTCACCCTGTGCTGATGGAATTTGGGTTTAGATACAGACGACCTCCCAAGCATTATCCCCTTTGCCACGAGCAGCGAGAGCCTTTCCCAGCCATCCTCCACGTGACACAACCAAGGGAGGTCCCATCACTGCTCTCCCTCCCTCTGGCAGGTGGAAGAAGCTGACGACTGGCTCAGGCATGGCAACCCCTGGGAGAAAGCCCGTCCTGAGTACATGCTGCCCGTGCACTTCTACGGCCGGGTGGAGCACACGGCCACCGGAGCCAAGTGGGTCGACACCCAGGTACAGACTGGGGTGGGACCAGTGGGTGGGAAACCCCCTCACATGGCTTGTCCCATCCCCCAGGGCACGGATCCTGCCAGCATCCCTGCTGGGGAGGGTCACGCTGGCGAGACTGCTTGGCTGGAGTGGAAAAGGCAGTGGTGGAGGAGACTGGGGAGGGTGGAGAAAGGGATGGGGACAGGTTTTGGTGCTCCACATTGGCAGCCAACCTCTGAAATACCCAAAAGCACCTCCAGCAGGTCTGTGTGCAATGCACAGCCCTGCCCCGTGGCTTCTCCTGACCCTCGCAAGCCTCTCTCCGTCCCCCTGAGCACTTCTGGCAAACACCAACCACCAGGAAGACCTGGGGGAACTGTGGTGACCCCGGGATATGGGCAGGGGGTACCAAGCACATCCCCATGCATGCAACCCCATGAAAGGTGGGTGCCACTCCATGAAGATGAGTGCTACCCCATGAAGGTGGGTCCAACCCCATGAAGGTGGGTGCAACCCCATGAAGGTAAATGCAACCCCCTGAAGGTGGGTTCAACCCCCTGAAGGTGGGTGCAACCCCCTGAAGGTGGGTCCAACCCCCTGAAGGTGGGTGCAACCCCCTGAAGGTGGGTGCAACCCCCTGAAGGTAAATGCAACCCCCTGAAGGTGGGTGCAACCCCCTGAAGGTGGGTGCAGCCCCATGAAGGTGGGTGCAGCCCCATGAAGGTGGGTGCAACCCCATGAAGGTAAATGCAACCCCCTGAAGGTGGGTGCAACCCCCTGAAGGTGGGTGCAATCCCCTGAAGGTGGGTCCAACCCCATGAAGGTGGGTCCAACCCCATGAAGGTAAATGCAACCCCCTGAAGGTGGGTTCAACCCCTGAAGGTGGGTTCAACCCCTGAAGGTGGGTGCAACCCCATGAAGGTGGGTCCAACCCCATGAAGGTAAATGCAACCCCCTGAAGGTGGGTCCAACCCCCTGAAGGTGGGTCCAACCCCATGAAGGTGGGTGCAACCCCATGAAGGTAAATGCAACCCCCTGAAGGTGGGTGCAACCCCCTGAAGGTGGGTCCAACCCCATGAAGGTGGGTGCAACCCCATGAAGGTAAATGCAACCCCCTGAAGGTGGGTGCAACCCCCTGAAGGTGGGTGCAACCCCATGAAGGTGGGTCCAACCCCATGAAGGTAAATGCAACCCAATGAAGGTGGGTGCAACCCCATGAAGGTAGATGCAACCCCATGAAGGTGGGTGCAACCCCATGAAGGTGGGTCCGACCCCATGAAGGTGGGTTCAACCCCATGAAGGTAAATGCAACCCCCTGAAGGTGGGTGCAACCCCCTGAAGGTGGGTCCAACCCCATGAAGGTGGGTGCAACCCCATGAAGGTAAATGCAACCCCCTGAAGGTGGGTTCAACCCCTGAAGGTGGGTGCAACCCCCTGAAGGTGGGTGCAACCCCATGAAGGTGGGTCCAACCCCATGAAGGTAAATGCAACCCAATGAAGGTGGGTGCAACCCCATGAAGGTGGATGCAACCCCATGAAGGTGGGTCCAACCCCATGAAGGTGGGTCCAACCCCATGAAGGTGGGTCCAACCCCATGAAGGTGGGTCCAACCCCATGAAGGTGGGTTCAACCCCATGAAGGTAAATGCAACCCCCTGAAGGTGGGTGCAACCCCATGAAGGTGGGTCCGACCCCATGAAGGTAAATGCAACCCCCTGAAGGTGGGTGCAACCCCCTGAAGGTGGGTGCAACCCCGTGAAGGTGGGTGCAACCCCCTGAAGGTGGGTGCAACCCCGTGAAGGTGGGTTCAACCCCATGAAGGTGGGTTCAACCCCACGAAGGTGAATGCAGCCCTGGGATGGAAGGGCTCCAGCGGGACAGGGGGGGACATGGGGACCACCAGCTGGGGGCCCAGCCCATCTCCAGCTGCCCTGCCCATGTCCTAGGTGGTGCTGGCACTGCCCTATGACACCCCTGTGCCTGGATACATGAACAACACCGTCAACACCATGCGCCTGTGGTCGGCGCGGGCACCCAACGACTTCAACCTCCGGGACTGTAAGTGGGTGCTGGTGGGGTGCTGGGTGAGATGAGGCACAGGGCAGGTCCCTCACCAAAATTATCCCTCTGCTTCTCCCCAGTCAACGTCGGAGACTACATCCAGGCTGTGCTGGACAGGAACCTGGCAGAGAACATATCCCGTGTCCTCTACCCTAACGACAACGTAAGTTGGGATGGAGGGGTGTCTGTGCTTCAGAGGTGGCCAGAGGTTGTGGAGCAGCTCCTCTCTCTGGGACATTGTAGAGGGGTTTAGTTGTATTTCAGGCCACCTGGCCCAGGGCTGCAGCAGAGGCAAATCTGTACTCAGCGTGGGGAAGGGGAAGGAGTGGGGATGAGCACATCCTGCTGTAGAAACCTTCCATGAGTCTCAAAACATAAGATGGAGACAAAGTGATGAACACTACTGGTTTACTTGCTGCTCCAGGACCAGAGATTGTGCCTCAAAATCACTCTTTGCACCCCAACCCTCTTGCTGGCCCGGAGGAGCAATGGGGTGTTGGGCTGAGGGTTGAACTGGATGATCTTAGAGGCCTTTTCCAGCCTTCATGATTCCATGATTCTGCAATATACAGCCCTTCCCTGGCCACAAAACAAGCTGTGGAGTACAGGAAGAAGGCAAAGGGTGGCTCTTCTTGCTCTGCAAGGGCAGCTCTGACAGTGAGGTTGCCTCCTGCAGATCCTCTTTTCATAGAATCACAGAATGTCTAGAGTTGGAAAGGACCCACAAGGATCATTGAGTCCAACTCCTGTCCCTACACAGGGCACTCCCAACATTCACACCGTGAGTCTGAGGATGTTGGCCAAATGCTTCTGGAATATTGTCAGGCTGTGAGTGCTTCCCTGGGGAGCTGCTCCAGTGCTCCAGCACCCTTTGGGGAAGAACCTTCTCCTAATGTCCAACCTAACCCTCCCCTGGCACCTCTTCCTACAGACCAGCAGGTTGATGTTTTGTGCTGCATGAATGGTGGCTACTGGAGAGTGTCCAGAGGTGGCCACAAAGTTGGTGAAGTGTTTAGAGGAGAATCCATATGAGGAGTGGCTGAAGTCCCTTGGTCTGTTCAGCTGGAGAAGAGGAGACTGAGAGGGGATCTCAGAGCTGTCTGCAGCTTCCTCACAAGGGGAGGAGGAGGAGCAGCAGGTGCTGATCTCTTCCCTCTGGTGACCAATGATAGGACTGGAGGGAATGGCAGGAAGATGTGCCAGAGGAGAGTCAGGTTGGACATTGGGAAGAGGTTCTTCCCCCAGCGGGTGGTGGAGCACTGGAACAGCTCCCCAGGGAAGCAGTCACAATGCCAAGCCTGACAACGTTCCAGAAGCATTTGGACAACACCCTTAGACCATGGTGTGAACGTTGGGGGTGCCCTGTGCAGGGACAGGGGTTGGAGTCGATTGTCCTTGTGGGTCCCTTCCCACTCAGGTCACTCTGTCATTCTGTGAATAGCTCCTGCTTGTTACAGCCTCCGTGGCTTCCCTTCTCACTGCCCCAGTGCCCCTCCTTGCAGCCCAAACATTCAAACCAGAGAGAAGATCTTCTGGCAATGCTCGAGGAGGGATTTGTACCTCTGTTTGCACCAGCACATCTCAAACCCCTGTGCTGGGAGCTGGAAAGCTCCTCCAGCACAGGTGTAGCTGGGCAGCGGGGTGCAATCCTGCAGCACCCCACTCCTCTGCTCACAGTTCTTCGAGGGGAAGGAGCTGAGGCTGAAGCAGGAGTACTTTGTCGTGGCTGCCACCCTCCAGGACATCATACGCCGCTTCAAAGCATCCAAATTCGGGAGCACGGAAAGTGTCCGAACCGTGTTTGACTCCTTCCCTGACCAGGTATGAGCCAGGGTTCCTCAGAGCTCCTTTTGATGCCTCCCAGGTGCACACCCAGGGATGGAGATGTTTTATGGACCCTCCTTGGGTGCCTGAGCCCAGCTGACCTGGGCAGTGGGATGCCCACATGTCCCCGTGTGCCACCCGACCTCCCCACAGGTCGCCATCCAGCTGAATGACACACACCCTGCCATGGCCATCCCTGAGCTGATGAGGATTTTCGTGGACATTGAAAAGCTGCCATGGAACAAGGTAGGGAGACTCAATCTGGTCCCTGGGTCCCCTCTGCTTGCACCCACCATCCCACTCACCCGCGGTGGAGGGAATGGGGAACCAGTTTTGTAGCTGCTGGTGGCTTGGGGAATGATGTGGAACAGTCAGGTTGGGTGTAACCAGTAGGGACTGGAGGAGCTGGCTTTGCTGAGCTGCTGGATGGTCTGGGTGAACCATGTGTTGGTGCTGGCACCCAGCTAGGGCTGCCTCCACCGTTGTTGTTCAGCTCCAGCTCTCCTCCTGGCAGGCCTGGGACATCACCAAGCAGACCTTCGCCTACACCAACCACACGGTGCTCCCCGAAGCCCTGGAGCGCTGGCCGGTGGACTTGGTGGAGAAGTTGCTCCCTAGACACCTGCAGATCATCTATGAGATCAACCAGAGGCACCTGGATGTAAGAACCTTGGAGTGGCACAGGAGTCCTCTCCAGGGAGGGGGATGGAGATGGTACACGTGCTGTCGGGAGCGCAAACTCATGGTGCTGGGAGTGTGGCTTGGGAGGCTGTTGTACAGGGAAACCCTTCCCACCAGTCTGGTGCCATCCTGCAGTTAGTGGCTATTTCAAAGACTTCACCCATCATTGGCCTTTCTTTGCTCCCTAAATGCTAAGTTCATCCTGGAGAAGAATGGGGTCAGGGGTACAAAGGAGATGGTAGTTTGGCTTCCTGGTCTGCCCGCACAAGGTTTATGCCAAAACAGCCCTGCTGGCCAGGAATGTGCCCACGTGCCCCTCTCCATGGGGGCTTGGAGGGTCCTTCTGTCCAGAGACATCCAGGAAAGGGCAGCTTTTGGAGAGGGTTTGCACCATCTGGAGTAAAAACCATTGCTCTGGCTGGTGTTGAATGCACTGGGGACGTTGCTGTTTGGGAGCCATTGGGTGGGACATCCTCTACCATGTCTCTGGCCTCCACCGGCAGCACATTGCATCCATCTTCCCCAACGACGTGGACCGGCTGCGGAGGATGTCCCTGATAGAGGAGGGAGGCATCAAGAGGATCAACATGGCCCATCTCTGCATCGTCGGCTCCCACGCCGTCAACGGCGTGGCGAAGATCCACTCTGAAATAGTCAAGACTCAAGTGTAAGTGTGGGGAGGGAGGAGAGGGGGTGGATCACCCTCCACTTGGAAGGGGTGGTGGTGCCGGATGGGCAAGCCTGAAGCTGTCCCTTACTCTCCTGCACAGCTTCAGGGACTTTGCAGTGCTGGAGCCAGAGAAGTTTCAGAACAAGACCAACGGCATCACCCCGCGGCGCTGGCTGCTGCTCTGCAACCCGGGGCTGGCGGAGCTCGTCGCGGAGGTAACGGCACAGGGGGCACATGCTGGTCCCCAACCCTTGCTGGCCCCAGAGGTACTGCCCCAGGGACGCTGCCCCAACCTCAGCCACTTGTATCTTTCCATAGAATCACAGAATCCTGGAATGGTTTGGGTTGGAAGGGACCTCAAAGCCCATCCAGTTCCAACCCCCCTGCCATGGGCAGGGACACCTCCCACTGGATCAGGGGCCCAAAGGCCCATCCAACCTGGCCTTGAACACCTCCAGGGATGGGGGAACCACCACTTCTCTGGGGCAACCTGGGCCAGGGCCTCCCGAACCCTCATCCTGAAGAATCTCTTCCTCATGTCTAATCTAAATCTTCCCCCTTCCAATTTAAAGCCATTCCCCCTCATCCTGTCCTTGCCCTGTCTCATCAAGAGCCCCTCCCCAGCTTTCCTGGAGCCCCTTTCAGTCCTGGGAGGCTGCTCTAAGGTCTCCCCAGAGCCTTTTCTTCTCCAGGCTGAACAACCCCAACTCTCTCAGCCTGTCCTCATAGCAGAGGGGCTCCAGCCCTTGGATCATCTTAAATGGTCAAGCTCTGTTTGCTTCTCAACCAAGGCCCCTTCTCCCACTTTCTGAGCACTGCTGGCTTTGCTGGGCAGGAGAAGTGTCCCTGATGAAAGTGGCTTTCCCCATCCCATGGTCAGCACGTGCTTGTCCTCCTGTTGCAGAAAATAGGAGAGGACTATGTGCGGGACCTGAGCCAGCTGACAAAGCTCCACGAGTTCGTGGACGACGAGATCTTCATCCGGGAGGTTGCCAAAGTGAAGCAGGTAAGGGATGCGGGAAGAAGGGAGGCAAGCAGGGGGAGCACGAGCTGGTGATTGGTGTGGTCGCTGCCTTCCCCCAGGAGAACAAGGTGAAGTTTGCACTTTACCTGGAGAAGGAGTACAAAGTGAAGATCAACCCTTCCTCCATGTTCGACGTGCACGTGAAGAGGATCCACGAGTACAAGCGGCAGCTGATGAACTGCCTGCACATCATCACCATGTACAACCGTAAGGCACCACGGGGGCCCTGATGGGACAGGCTGCCCTGGGGCTGCACCAGCATCCCTATCCCCTGGGGATGCACCCAGAACAGAGTGTGACACCAGGCATCTTCTCCAGGCATCAGGAGGGATCCTGCGAAGCTGTTTGTGCCGAGGACGGTGATCATCGGGGGCAAGGTAAGTTGGGCCAGTTGTTGGGTGTAATCATAGAACCATGGAATGGTTGGATTGGAAGAGACATCTACAGGCCATTCAGTCCAACTCCCTGCCATGGGCAGGGACACCTCCCACTGGATCAGCTTGCTTAAAGCCCCATCCAACCCAGCCTTGAACACCTCCAGGGATGGGGCAGCCACAGCTTCTCTGGGCAACCTGGGCCTGGGCCTCCCCACCCTCATTGTGAGGAATTTCTTTCTTATACCCAGTCTAAATCTCCCCTCCCTTAGTTTAAAACCATCACTCCTCCTCCTGTCACAACAGGCTTTGTTAAAAGTGGCTACACCACTTCTACAAGGAAATGGAAAGTCTCCAGCCTGGCTTAAGGTGGGAGGAAGAGCTCCTCGGGCAGTGCAGAGGGAAATAAGGTGGTGCCTTGCCAGGGCTGAGCCACCTTTTCCCACAGAAACAGGTCCCACGGTCACAGCAAGCGGGGACAGTCCTGGTCCCACAGCCACCCGTGCACCCCTCAAGTGGGCAGTGTCTTCTGCCAAGCTGGGTGGTCAGGGAGAGGTTTGGGAGCACCAGCAGCAGTCAAAGCCTCACCAGTGTCTCACAGCACGGGGCTGAACAGCTCTGAATCTCACAGACAGCCCTGAACGCCTACAGAAATCATGGAATGGTTTGGGTTGGAAGGGACCTTAAAGGGACTTCAAAGCCCATCCAGTTCCACCCCCCTGCCATGGGCAGGGACACCTCCCACTGGATCAGGGGGCTCCAAACCCCATCCAACCTGGCCTTCAACACCTCCAGGGATGGGGCAGCCACCACTGCTCTGGGCAACCTGGGCCAGGGCCTCCCCACCCTCATTGTGAGGAATTTCTTTCTTATACCCAGTCTAAATCTCCCCTCCCTTAGTTTAAAACCATCACTCCTCCTCCTGTCACAACAGGCTTTGTTAAAATGTCCCTCCCCAGCTTTCCTATGGGCCCCCTTTCCATACTGGAAGGCTGCTCTGAGATCTCCCTGGAGCCTTCTCCAAGCTGAACAACCCCAAATTCTCAATCTGTCCTCATGCGGGAGGTGCTCCAGCCCTCAGATCATCCTCTTGGCTCTGCATTTTGGAGGAAGTCCTTGAAAATCCCTAGGGGATTTGGGTGCAGAAATCTCATGGGGCCATGTCCATCCAGTTCTCCATGAAGTGGTGGAGTAGCACTTGTTGGCTTGGACCCAAGTTTGGGGGGTGGGGGACTTGCACAACCACACGCTGCCTGTGGTCATGCAAGCTTCCAAAAACTTGGTGGTGCAACACATGAGTTGGATGAGATGATGTGAGCTGGGCTGAGCAGGTGCTTCACTTCCCTGAGCACATGGGAGCTGGATGCTCCTCTCCTGCTCCCAGCACCAGCCCTCTGGGCTCACCCATGGCTTTTCTCCTAGGCTGCCCCAGGATATCACATGGCTAAAATGATCATCAAGCTCATTAATGCTGTGGCTGAGGTGGTGAACAATGACCCCATTGTGGGCAGCAAGCTGAAGGTCATCTTCCTGGAGAACTACAGGGTCTCATTAGCAGAGAAAGGTAACCCACGTCGGGGCACGCTGTGGGGAGGGGATGTCTTCTTCAAGGCTGTCCACCAGCCCATGAGAGAGCAGATCTAACATCCTTCAGCATAATGCAAAGCCAAACTGGTCACTGTGAGCCCCTTATGTCTGTGTCTTTTGTTGGCAGTGATCCCTGCTACCGACTTATCGGAGCAGATCTCCACAGCGGGCACCGAGGCGTCGGGCACGGGGAACATGAAGTTCATGCTAAACGGGGCTCTGACCATCGGCACCATGGATGGAGCCAACGTGGAAATGGCTGAGGAGGCTGGGGAGGAAAACCTGTTCATTTTTGGCATGAGGGTGGAGGACGTCGCAGAGGTGGACAGGAAAGGGTGAGGACTGGGAATGCTGGGGGTGCCACCGCAGGCAGCTGGAGCAGCACTGTCTCATATCAACCCTTCCCCACCAGGTACAACGCCCATGAGTTCTATGACCGGCTCCCCGAGTTGAGGCAAGCCGTTGACCAGATCCAGGGTGGCTTCTTCTCCCCAGAGGAGCCTGACCTCTTCAAAGATGTGGCCAACATGCTCTTCCACCATGACCGGTGAGGCCCGGGATGGCGTCCATCCCCTGGGTTGGGTCTCTCCACCGAACTCCTGGTGCTTGTGCAGAACAGCCCCCTGCACCAATCCCCTCCACCCTCTGGCTGATAAGGTCCTGATGTTTCACAGTATCCCAGTATCATAAGGTTGGAAAGGACCTCTGAGATCATCCAGTCCAACCTATAACCCAACACTAACACCAACACCAACCCATCATCTAAACCATGGCACTCAGTGCCTCATCCAGTCTCCCCTTAAACACCTCCAGGGTTGGTGACTCCACCCCCTCCCTGGGCAGCCCATTCCAATGGCCAATCACCCTTTCAGTGAAGAACTTCTTCCTAACATCAAGTCTAAACTTTCCCTTGTTGTGCATGTGCTGAGCAATTGGTGCCCCATGGGCACTAAAGGCTCTTCACGTACAGCACTTCACGCTTGCTGCATTAAAGCCTGGGGAACATGAAGGCCAAGACACATTTGGTTGTGCAGCCCTCACCAGGTGGTGGGTGATTTCAGGTATCTCAAGGGCTTTCCTGGCCATAGCACCAAGATGCCAAAGGCCGTGGGCGTTTGCACTGGGGAAATGTTTCCCTGGTGAGCTGACGCAGGGTCCCATCCAGCGCACGCCACAGCTCCCACAGGCTTGCAGGGTCCTGTGCAAACAGGGCTTGGGGAGGCCAAATTCATCTGAAGCTTTCTTGGTGGAGGAAGTCCTAGAGCTGACAACCTGAGCCTCATGCGCTGCAGCCACCGGCCACCACCGTGCTGCCACTGGGCATTTCTACCATCACTGACTCCCCCTTTCTTCCCTGCTACAGGTTTAAAGTCTTTGCAGACTACGAGGCTTACGTCAAATGCCAGGAGAAGGTCAGCGAGCTGTACCTGGTGAGTGCCAGCCTGGGGGCAAGGTGGGGGACCTGTGATGGGGGCAGAAGGTCTCATCCTGGAGAAGGGATGGGCATGTAGATGGGTTCCTGGCAAGGAAGGTCCTGGCTGTGCTGCAGGGGGTCACAGAATCATGGGATGGTTTGGGTTGGAAGGGACCTCAAAGCCCATCCAGTCCCACCCCCTGCCATGGGCAGGGACACCTCCCACTGGATCAGGGGGCTCAAAGCCCCATCCAGCCTGGCCTTGAACACCTCCAGGGAGGGGGCAGCCACCACTTCTCTGGGAAACCTGGGCCAGGGCCTCCCCACTCTCACACCAAAACATTTCTCCCTAAGATCTCATCTCAATCTCCCCTCTTTCAACTGAAAACCCTTCCCCCTCATCCCATCCCTGCACTCCCTGACCAAGAGCCCCTCCCCAGCTTTCCTGGAGCCCCTTTCAGTCCTGGGAGGCTGCTCTAAAGTCTCCCCAGAGCCTTCTCTTCTCCAGGCTGAACAACCCCAACTCTCTCAGCCTGTCCTCATAGCAGAGGGGCTCCAGCCCTTGCATTATCTTCATTTCCCTCCTGGTTGAAACCAGGTCCCTGGTTGAAAGCCAGTCTTGGGGCCAACGTGCCATCCATGGGCACAACCTTTGGCCTCACCACTCCTCTTGCAGAACTCCAAAGCATGGACCAAGATGGTCATCAGGAACATCGCTGCAGCCGGCAAGTTCTCCAGCGACCGCACCATCAAGGAGTACGCCCGGGACATCTGGCACGTGGAACCCTCTGACCTGAAGATCCCCCCACCCAACGAGCCCCGCGATGCTGCCGAGGACAAGGCCCTCAACGGCTCGGCGGCGTAGGGACACGGAGCTGCTGCCGGGGCGCGAGCGCGTGCGCTGTAACCCTCTGCTCTCCGCGCTCTCTGTGGCTGCTGCTGGCGTGCCGGCGGATGGGAAGGGGGGGAGTTTTATAACAGAAGGGTCATGTGGAAAGCCAACCCCTGGTGTCCTCTTGCTTGCATAGGCCCTAAAAATAAATGTCATTGGTGTCCAAGGGGCTGCTTGCTGGAGCCTAAAATTAGGGACTGGGCTCGTTTGCACCACAGCTAACACAGAAGGAAGGGGTGGGAGGCAAGCTGCTGCTGGACTGGGTGGGCACAGCTGGGCACAGCTGTCTGAGCCCTGGCAGGTGGTGCTGAAGCAGGATTTGGGGTGCAGCTCTTGCCAGTCGTGAAGCATCAGTGCTGGGAGAGTAAGGGGTGTTTGCAGTCAGGGCCCTGTACCCCCACCACGGCCCCGTATGATGCTCCCGGTCACGGCTTGCACTGTCCTGTCCCAGGAGCAGCACCCAGCTCCCAACAGCATCTCCGTGCCCCAGGAGCAGCACCCAGCTCCCAGCAGCATCTCCGTGCCCCAGGAGCAGCACCCAGCTCCCGGCAGCATCTCCGTGCCCCAGGAGCAGCACCCAGCTCCCGGCAGCATCTCCGTGCCCCAGGAGCAGCACCCAGCTCCCGGCAGCATCTCCGTGCCCCAGGAGCAGCACCCAGCTCCCAGCAGCATCTCCGTGCCCCAGGAGCAGCACCCAGCTCCCAGCAGCATCTCTGTGCCCCAGGAGCAGCACCCAGCTCCCAGCAGCATCTCCGTGCCCCAGGAGCAGCACCCAGCTCCCGGCAGCATCTCTGTGCCCCAGGAGCAGCACCCAGCTCCCGGCAGCATCTCCGTGCCCCAGGAGCAGCACCCAGCTCCCAGCAGCATCTCCGTGCCCCAGGAGCAGCACCCAGCTCCCGGCAGCATCTCCGTGCCCCAGGAGCAGCACCCAGCTCCCGGCAGCATCTCCGTGCCCCAGGAGCAGCACCCAGCTCACAGCAGCATCTCTGTGCCCCAGGAGCAGCACCCAGCTCCCAGCAGCATCTCTGTGCCCCAGGAGCAGCACCCAGCTCGCAGCAGCATCTCCGTGCCCTGAGTTAACCCGCAGTGTCCTCGAGGCAGAGGGCAACTTGGAAGGTTTCTCAGCAGCTTTAATGTCGTACAGCAGTGTGTTCAGTGCCCTCAGGGGTTCCTGGTCTGGGTCTGAGGGGGTGCTCGTGGGTGCTGCACGCAGCAGCTGGCGTCACTTCACGTTCAAGAAGTCTCTGCAACAAGATGCAATGAACCTCACACCGTATCACTGAGTGTCCTGTGCTCCTCGAGCTCCCCACTTCTGATCCACAGACCAGCCTGAGCTGGGCTTAGAGCAAAGCTGCACCTCTGCACCCAGGGCCAAGAGGAGCAGGGGCCACCTCCACGGGACACCAGGCTGAGGATGGGCTCGGGGCAGCAAGGAGTGACTGGAGCTCAAAAATCGATGCTAGCAAGAACCATAGGGAGGGAAAGGAGCAGGGGAAAGGTGTCCACGTGGCTGCGGCAGGAGAGGGTGCACCCATGGGAGAAGAGGCCAAGGCTCTTCTCTGCAGAGCAGCACTTACTTCACCAGGGCGGGCAGCTCCGGGTTGAAGGACATGTAGTCATGGCCCAAGCCCAGCTTTTCAGGAAAGGTAATTAACTTCACCTTGGTTTTGTCCTTGTAGGCACTTTGTGCGATCTCAAAGACCTGCCATGGGTTGGGAGCATGGTTAGGGCATGCACAGGGGAGCCCCCACCCCTCCTGGCACCCCTGGGCTGGCCATTCTCCCTCCCCTTCAGCCCCTCAAAACCAGGCTCAACCACCACCCAGCCCGGTTAAAGCCCACGCAGAGGTGATGGTGGTCCCCACCTTGTGGGCCATGGACACAGGCAGCACAGCATCATCTTCTGTGTGCAGGATGAGCAGTGGGCAGGACATCATGGGCTGAGTACCCCACCCATCACAGCTGGGGACCCCAAGATCAGAGTCTCCTATTCGTCACCACTGGAGACCCCACAAACACAGCCTCCCACCCATCACAGCTGGAGACCCCATGGGCAGAGTCCCCCACCTGCCACTCCTGGGGACTCCAGGATCAGACGCCCACCACCCATCACCACTGGGAACCTCCAGGTTCCCCTTGACGAAGGGGTTGTGGGTGGCCACCTCACGGGTGTTGCTGTAGGTGGAATGCTGGACACCAGGGATGGAGCAGCCACGACTTCTCTGGGTAACCTGTGCCAGGACCTCCCCACCCTCATCCTGAAGAATTTCTTCCTAATGTCTCATCCAAATCCTCTTCCACCCAATTTAAAGCCGTTCTTCCTCCTCTTGTCATTCCAGGCCCTTGGAGAAAGTCGCTTCCCAGCTTTCCCGGAGCCCCTTCCAGTACTGGGGTGGAAACGAACGTTACCCTCGCCGGGTTCCAAGCCCCGCCCCGCCCCAGGCTCCGCCCCCAATGCCCCAGGCTCCGCCCCCAATGCCCCAGGCTCCGCCCCCGATGCCCCAGGCTCCGCCCCCGATGCCCACAGGCTCCGCCCCAGGTCCCCAAACCCCGCCCCCAGGTCCCCAAACCCCGCCCCCAGGTTCCCCAACCCCGCCCCCATGCCCCAAACCCCGCCCCCCTGCCCCCAAACCCCGCCCCCAGACCCCCAAACCCCGCCCCCAGACCCCCAAACCCCGCCCCTAAGCCCCACCCAAGCCCCGCCCCCAAGCCCCGCCGCCCCGCCCCGGCAGGGGGCGCTCCCGCAACCCCGCGCTGGCGGCCGCGCTGCCCCCGCCCCGGGGCCGCTTCCGGGTGCTGCGGGGCGGCGGCGGGCGCGATGCGGCTGCAGTGCGAGCTGGAGGTGCTGAGCCGGCTGCTGCCCGCCCGCGGCCGCCCCTGCCGGGCGCTGCTCTCGCTCGGGAGGGCGCGGGGCGGCGGCGATGGGCTCTGCCTGCTCGTCTGCACGGCCAGGGACCGCGCGGGGGCGCGGTACAAGGTGCGGGCGCGGGGCGGGGGGGGAACACTGGGGACACGGGGGGACCGGGCGGGGGTGCGGGACAAGGTGGGGGTGCGGGGGGGGAGCATCGGGGACACGGGGGGGACCGGGAGAGGGTGCGGGACAAGGTGGGGGTGCGGGGGGGAGCATCGGGGACACGGGGGGGACCGGGAGAGGGTGCGGGACCGGGCGGGGGTGCGGGGAGGGAGCATCGGGGACACGGGGGGACCGGGCGGGGGCGCGGGACAAGGTGGGGGTGCGGGGGGGAGCATCGGGGACACGGGGGGGACCGGGAGGGGGTGCGGGGGGGGAGCACCGGGGACACGGGGGGGACCGGGCGGGGGTGCGGGACAAGGTGGGGGTGCAGGGGGGGAGCATCGGGGACACGGGGGGACCGGGCGGGGGTGCGGGGGGGGAGCACCGGGGACACGGGGGGGACCGGGAGGGGGTGCGGGGGGGGAGCACCGGGGACACGGGGGGGACCGGGCGGGGGTGCGGGACAAGGTGGGGGTGCGGGGGAGAGCATCGGGGACACGGGGAGACCGGGCGGGGGTGCGGGACAAGGTGAGGGTGCGGGGGGGGGGGGGGGGGGGGGGGAACAACACTGGGGACACGGGGGGACCGGGCGGGGGCGCGGGACAAGGTGGGGGTGCGGGGGGGGGGGGGGGAGAACAGTGGGGACACGGGGGGACCGGGCGGGGGCGCGGGACAAGGTGGGGGTGCGGGGGGTGGAGCACCGGGGACACGGGGGGACACCGGGTGGGGGCGCGGGACAAGGTGGGGGAGCGGGGGGGGAGAGCATCGGGGGCGCGGTACGAGGTGGGGGCGCGGAGGGTGGGAGCATCGGGGAAACGGGGGGGACCGGGCGGGGGCACGTTACAAGGTGGGGGCGTGGGGGGACACATTGGGGATGTGGGGGGGGACATGGGGGGGGACCGGTGGGGACACGGGGGATGGGGGAGCGCTGAGGGGGTGTGGCCAGGGGCGAGGGCCAGGATGGAGCACGGCACAAGGTGGGGACACGGTGGGGAGACCAGTATGGAGCGCGGTACAAGGTGGGGACACGGGGGAGGACACGGTGGGGGGACATTGTGGGGGAGGTGAGGGGAGACAGAGCAGGATCGTGATACAAGGTGGGGACCCACGGGGGGGACATTGGGGACATGGGGGGGACCGGTGTGGAGCGCGGGACAAGGTGGGGACACGGGGGATGGGGGAGCACCGGGGCGGGGGGTGGCCTGGGGCGAGGGCCAGGATGGAGCATGGTACAAGGTGGGGACACGGGGGGGGGGAGCATTGGGGATACGGGGGAGGGACCGGTGGGTAGCGCGGTACAGAGTGTGGGGGACACTGGGGATGCGGGGGGAGACCAGTGTGGAGCGTGGTGCAAGGTGGGGACACAGAGGGGGAGCACTGGGGACATGGAGGGGGGACATTGTGGGGGAGGTGAGGGGAGACAGGGCAGGAGACTGGTATAAGGTGGGGACATGGCGGGGGACACTGGGGACACAGGGAGGGGACTGGTGTGGGGGGCGGGGGGAACGACACTGGGGAGGCGGGGGGAACGACACTGGGGAGAGGATGGGGTGGGGGGTGGCCAGGGGGTGGGGGCCGGGATGGAGCATGGTACAAGGTGGGGACACAGAGAGGGGACATTGTGGGGGAGGTGAGAGGTGATGAGACAGGGTAGGAGATTGGTACAAGGTGGGGGGAGCATTTGGGACACGGTGGGGACATTGGTGACACGAGATGGGGACTGGTATGGAGCACGGTCCAAGGTGGGGACACGGTGGAGAATACTGGGGACTCGGTGGAGAAGTAGGGGAACCAGGCAGGAGTGGAGTAGAAGGTGGGGACACAAGAAACACAGTGGGGGGACCTGGAAGGAGCACTGCACATTGTGGGGGATGTGGTGGGGGGACACTGGGGACACAGTGGAGACATTTGGGACACGGTGCAGGGGCTGGGATGGAGCATGGTACAAGGGAGGGACACGGTGGGGACACTGGGGGTACAGTGGGGATGCAGGGGGGGGACCAGGCAGGAGCGTGGTACAAGGTGGGTGGACGTGTAGCGGTCTGGGGTGGAGCATGGTACAAGGTGGGGACACATTGGGGCTGTTGGGGACAAGGGGACCCCACGTTACGGCGTGGCTGCTGAGCCCCCGCTCTCACCCCACAGGTGCAGGACAACGTGGAGAGGTTCTTCACCCGCTTTGTGGAGGAGGGCAAAGCCACCGTGCGCCTGCGGGAGCCACCCGTGGACCTCTGCCTCAGCAAGGTGGGCACTGGGGGGAGCTGGGAGGGCTCAGTGGGGTCTAGAAACTACTTGATGGTGTCTAGGGGCTGTTAAGTGGGGTCTGGGGGAACCTCAAGGAGGTCTGATGGCTGCTCAGTGGGGTCTGGGGGCTGTTACAGCATCTAGTGGGGCCCAGTGGGGTCTGGGAGCTACTGACTGGGGTCTCAGGGCTGCTTACGGGGTTTGAGAGCTGCTCAGTGGGGTCTGAAGGGGCTCACTGAGGTCTAGGGGGCATTCAGTTGGGTCTAGGGGGGGTTCAGTTGGGTCTGGGGGAGGTCACTGGGGTCTGGGAGCTGTTTGACAGGGTCTGGGCACTGTTAATTGAGATCTGGGAGCTGCTCAGTGGTGTCTGAGGGAAACTCAGATGGGTCTGAGAGGTCTGAATGAGGTCTGGGGGCTCGGTGAGGTCTAGACACTGATAAGTGGGGTCTGGGAGCGGCCCGGTGGGTCTGGGGACAGTTTGGTGGGGCCTGAGGGCGGCTCTGTGGGGCCTGGGGGTCTCCAGGGGGTCTGGCTGATGGGGCAGTGGCACAGGTTGCCCAGGGAATTCATTGATCCCCCATCCCTGGAGGTGTTGAAGGCCAGGTTGGATGGAGCTTGGATCTCCCTGATCCAGTGGGAGGTGTCCCTGCCCATGGCAGGGGGGTGGAAAAGGATGGGCTTTGAGTTTTCTTCCAACCCAAACCTTTCTGTGATTTCAAGATTCTGTGATTCTATGATGGCAAGTGTGTGGGGAGATGGAGGAAGCTGAGGGGACATGGAGGAGCAGGCCTGTTGGAAGAAGATCGACTTGGAGTATGAAATGAGAGAGCAAAGCTCTGTCTCAGTGCTACCACATCTGGTGTGGAGCACTTAGAGGACCTCTAAGAAACTGTGACAGACAGTGTGGGCAGTAAATGAGTGAAGAACCACATCTGTTGTTTTCTGTATGAGGAGATAAAATGTGCAACAAGGCTCAGTGTTGGGTCCTGCACTTGGGGCACAACAACCCTGTGCAGTGCTCCAGGCGTGGGGAAGAGTGGCTGGAGAGCTGCCTGGTGGAAAAGGACTAAGGGGTGTTGGTCAGTAGTGGCTGAACATGAGCCAGCAGTGGCCCAGGTGGCCAAGAAGGCCACCAGCATCCTGGCTTGGATCGGCCAAGGTGTGTCCAAGAGGAGCAGGGCAGGGGTTGTCCCCCTGGACTCTGCGCTGGGGAGGCCACCCCTCGAGTGCTGGGGTCAGTTCTGAGCCCCTCACTCCAAGAAGGACCTTGAGGGGCTGGAGAGCATCCAGAGAAGGGACCAGAGCTGAGGAAGGGGCTGGAGAACAGGGGTTGTGGGAGCAGCTGAGGGAGCTGGGGCTGTTTATCCTGGAGAAGAGGAGGCTGAGGGGAGACCTCATCCCTGTCTCCAACTGCCTGAGAGGAGGTTGTGGGGAGGTGGGGGTTGGTCTCTTCTCCAGTAAGAGGTGATAGAACGAGAGGAAATGGCCTCAGGTTGTAGGAGGTCAGGTTCAGATTGGACATCAGGAAAAATTCATGACTGAAAGGGTTCTCAGACCCTGTCAGAGGCTGCCAGGGAGGGGGTGGAGTCCCCATCCCTGGAGGGGTTTAAAAGCCGGGTGGATGAGGTGCTCAGGGCTGTGGTTTAGTAGTGGACAGGGACAGTTGGACTCGATCTCAAAGGTCTTTCCCAATCAAATGATTCTGTGATTCTATGAGAATCCATGACATTGTTGGACTGCAGGAGAGTTCTGAATGGATCTAATGAAGAGAGTGACCACAGTTGCTCCAAGGAGGCGAGGTCCTCGCTCCCCGTTGGCAGCACACGGGTCGCCCTCATACTCTCAGACTCCAGGAACAAATCCACTAAATGCTTCCAAGGCCAGCAACAATTCCTCTGAAATTCCCCAAAACTGGAAACCAAATTCGAGGTGATTAATAGCTTTTCAGTGCTGTTTCTGCCAGTCCTTCACGATTCCATTGCAGAAAGGCTTCTTCACTCTCAAAGACAGACAAAAGCTTTGTAGGATGGATTTCCAGGTACGGCTGCGCCGATGGCTCAGCCTTGTACTCAGCCAGGTGGTGTGATTTGCCGTGTTCAGCCACATCAGAAATCGAGTTGAGAAACCTCAGTCTGAGGCATTCAACCCTGGAGCAAAAATAATAAAGGCAGTGGTGGGTTTGTTTTCCCTTCAGCAAGCCCGTGCCTGCTGCGATGCACACGAGGTCTAAAACCCGTGTAATCTCCAACTGCCTTGTCATCAGTCATTTAGCTCTGAAACAAGAGACTTGTCAGGCATCCAGGCAGATTAACCTCTTCTCTTGAAGTCTCTTCTGTGGTTGAGACTTCAGACTTGGGGCAGAAAATTGTGTTCTGAGCACTTCCAACTAATTCCTTGCTGATTTTCTCATGGAATCATAGAATTATATAACGGGTTGGGTTGGAAGGGAGCTCAAATCCCATCCAGTTCCAACCCTCTACCATGGGCAGGGACACCTCCCACTGGATCAGGGGGCTCAAAGCCCCATCCAGCCTGGCCTTGAACACCTCCAGGGATGGGGCAGCCACAGCTTTGCTGGGCAACCTGGGCCAGGGCCCCCCCACCCTCAGCATGAAGAATTTCTTCCCAATGTCTAATCTTCCCCCTTCCAATTTAAAGCTGTTCCCCTTTGTCCTGTCACTCCAGGCCCTTGTAAAAAGTCCCTCCCCAGCTTTCCTGGAGCTCCTTTCAATACTGGGAGGTCACCCTGGAGACTTCTCTAGGCTGAACAACCCCAACTCTTTCAGCCTGTGCTCCAGTCCTCAGATCATCTTTGTGGCCTCCTCTGGACCCATTCGCCCATCTCTGGAGGGTTTCACATCAGGTGTTAAGAGAACTGATATGTGCATGGGATGATGCAGAACAATCATTTTAGGTTACCGATGCAGACAAATGTGTTTGTTCATTTTTGTCTTTATTTATGCATCAGCATCCAGAAGTCTCCAAGATCCTTTCTCTGTTGTGCCCAATGTTTATAGCATGTGGTGTAAACTCATTCTGGACACCCTAGAATTTGGTGTAAACAAATGCATTTAGGAACAAAATTGTCTTTTGGGTGCAGAAAGGGTTTTGTTACAGCTGGGGACAGCGTGCAAACCTCTCTACTCTCAGCACCATGCTCACACTCCAAGTTTGTTCTTCCCTGCAGTGCACAATGACTTACACGTATGGATGCATTGTGCTTTTTATTTTAGAACTTACTTCATAGCCAACAACCATCAACTGTGCTTCGGCTCGAGGAGAGACTTGCTGGAAAACTAATTATATCCATACAACAAGTGTCCCACAGCTTTCCTGACCCTTATTTAAAATACAGCTCATCAGATACTCCATTAATTTGACTCTCTGTCCTAACTGCCATTACGTTACATCCCACCTAAAACAAAACTGATCAGTTGCTTGCAGAGGAACTGCAAATAATTATTCTCTTGTTTGATGCTGGTGCCCCCACAGAGAGCTGTGTGTGACCAGAATCTTTCCATCGTCCTTTGTGTTTAAATTTAACCTCAGTTTCCATCCTTTTCCTTTGTAGGAGCTTTCAGAAACGGTCGTCTCGAGTTCTAGATCTCTGATTTCCCCGTGTGTGTTTTTAGAAGCTGTCCCTTTATCGTGTTGCAGGTTGGGAAGATCACAGGGCATCGGGCTTTTCTTCAGCTGTGAATTCAGTGCTTTGTTCCTTTTCTGAGCAATGCAAAGCAGTTTGTTTGATCAACGTTATTTCTGAGCAACCTGGACGAGTTGAAGCTGTCCCTGCTCACTGCAGGGGAGGTTGGACTGGATGGGCTTTGAAGGTCCCTTCCAACCTAAACCATCCTGTGATTCTCTGATCTGGATTATTTAGCAAGGTCATAATTTCTCATTCATTATTTCTTAAATACTGGAAGCCACACGGCAGCCTCACAAGCCCAAGCTGTTTCCCTTTCCCATTTCATTGCTCTGCTCCCTTTCATCGCCCAATAAATATATGAAATAGTTCAGAAAGTGTTAGTCCAAATGAGCACAAGAATAACAAACTTTTACCTCCCCCTTTGTGTTTTCCTATAGGCCAATACCAGCAATCTGAAGGCTTTCCTTTCAGCTGTGAGACTGGCTCACCAAGGGACCGACATCGGAGCTCTCCCGCTCTCGGCTTTGGTACCAGCAAAGACCTCAGAAGTTGAAAAACCCAAGACAAAAATGATCATAACTTCAAGAAAGGATTATCCTCTCACCAAAAACTTCCCCTACTCCCTGGAACACCTCCAAGCCTCCTACTGCAAACTCGCTCGGATCGACACTCGTGTGCTTTGTTTGAAGAAGCTCCGAAAACTAGACCTGAGTCACAATCACATAAAGCAGCTGCCGGCGACCATTGGCGACCTGACCTGTCTTCAGGAGCTGAATCTGCACGACAATCACCTGGAGTCCTTCAGCGGGGCTCTGTGCAGCTCCACCCTCCAGAAATCCCTCCAGTTCTTGGACCTCAGCCAGAACAAAATCAAAGCTCTTCCAATTCAGTTTTGCCAGCTGCGAGGACTCGTTAACTTAAAGCTCGATGACAATGACCTGATTAGGCTGCCGTTCAAGATTGGCCAGTTAGATCATCTACGCTTTCTGTCAGCAGCTCGAAACAAACTTCCTTTCTTGCCCAGTGATTTCAGGAAACTCTGTCTGGAGAACTTGGATCTCTTTGGAAATCCTTTTGAACAGCCCAACCCGCTTGTTCCCAACGTACAACTGAAAATACCACTGACTTTGTTAGAGTGTGCTGCGAGAGCAACCATAAATCACAGGTAAGAGCAGCACGGTGCGTACACGGCGCACCTCTCGTTTCAAACCTGTCGAGTCCAAACTGCTCTTCTTCCCTGTCAGTGACTGTTGCTCTTCACCTCTTAAAAGTCATACAGTTAATGGGCATGAATTCAACTGCTTTGAATTCCACTTGTAAAATCATTCCCTTGTTACACAGGAAAACCTAGGGAATTGGTGACTTGGAAGCATTTAGAGAAAGCTTTAGGTTGAAATGTTTTTATCCACAAAGTGTGGGTATTGTAACAGAATATTTGTACCAAACTATGGGAAAAAAAACATCAGTTGTGTGTTGAGGAGCTTGCATCACAGCGAATTTGTGGCACTGATCACGGTTTGGATTGGGCTCTAGCATGGAAATTGCTTTCAAACGTGGTTGCCCTTCATCTTGTGCTCCAAGACTGTGTGTAAAACCCCTTAGGCTATGCCTTCCCCTATGAGAGCAGTGTTGGAAAAATGTTCCCTTCACCATGCAGCTCCAGGTTCCAGCTGTGAATGGGTTTCTCTCTGCATTAGGCAGCACCTTACACGAGCTGAGCTGCGTTGGAGAGGTCCCACAGGGTGGCTTCACAGAGGTGCTGTAGCTGGCATGACCTCCTGTGGGCTCCCTGTCATAAGTTTTCCTTGAGCTCCACTTTTCCTTTGGTGTTGGAGTGGGGATGCTCTGTCTGATGTGAAGCCCAGTTTTCTGAGGTCTCCCCAGAGCCTTCTCTTCTCCAAGGCTGAACAACCCCAACTCTTTCAGCTTGTCCTTGTATGGGAGGTGCTCCAGCCCTCAGATGATCTTTGTAACCTCCTCTGGACCCATTCCAACAGTTCCATATCCTTTTTATGTTGGGGATTCCAGCCCTGGACACAGGACTCCAGGTGGGGTCTCCCCAGAGCAGAGCAGAGGGACAGAATCCCCTCCCTCTCCTGCTGGCAATGCTCCTTTGGGTGCAGCCCAGCACACGGTGGTTTCTGGGCTGTGAGCGCTCGTTGCTGCTCATGTTGAGCTTCTCATCAATGAACACCCCAGGTCCTGCTCCTCAGGGCTGCTCTCAGTCACACCATCCCCTCAGTCTGTATTGAAACCACTGATTGCCCTGTGCTGCTGCCTGTGATCCTTCCTGTATCAGCTGCCACAACTCCCACCCTGCTGTGGGTGGAAAACGGAGCAGGAAGGTGAAAAAGAGTCATGGGTACAGGGGGGGAGAGACAACTTGTGTTCCTGAGCCACATTGTGCCCATCGCTGCCTTGGGGGCAGGGAGTGCCCTGGGTTCATTGCTCCAAAGGCTGTGTGAAAGGTGTCCACAGGCATGAAGGGCACACCCTGGAAACCAGCTGAGCAACCAGGTGCTGGGGTTCAAATCATACTCACTTCTGACCTTGCTGATTGATTAATTAAAATCCACGTGTCCCTCTCCCAACTTTATATAAACTGCAGTGGTTCTGATATCAATATTAGAATCATAGAATCAGGGAATGGTTTAGGTTGGAAGGGACCTCAAAGCCCATCCAGTTCCACCCCCCTGCCATGGGCAGGGACACCTCCCACTGGATCAAGGGGCTCCAAGCCCCATCCAACCTGGCCTTGAACACCTCCAGGGAGGGGGCAGCCACCACTGCTCTGGGAAACCTGGGACAGGGCCTCCCCACCCTCAGCATGAAGAATTTCTTCCTAATGTCTAATCTAAATCTTCCCACTTCCAATTTAAAGCCATTCTCCCTCATCCTAGTACTTGTAAAAAGCCCCTCCCCAGCTTTCCTGGAGCCCCTTTCAGTCCTGGGAGGCTGCTCTAAGATCTCCCCTTCTCTTCTCCAGGCTGAACAACCCCAACTCTCTCAGCCTGTCCTCATAGCAGAGGGGCTCCAGCCCTCGGATCATCTTTGTGGCCTCCTCTGGACCCATTCCAACAGTTCCATATTCTTACATTGGGGATAATTAAGGCATCTTTTTTTTTCCAGGGGAATATAATCCCTCCCACCAGTGAGATTTCAATGTTCAGTTACCTTACTGGAGTTCCTTGGAATACCCAGTCACTAACCCAGCCCGTGGCCCCTTCCTTGCAGCAGGCACCACACAGAACAAACCAGGCTTCCTGTTCCAGGAGTCTCCATGAGAGAAGGGGCAGGGGAAGCAGTCCCTGTGATTCTTAGGAGAGAGCATTGGACAGACTGGTCCTGATTATCTTAAATGGAGAAGGAAAAAAGAAGTAGTTGGACTTGATGATCTCAAAGGTCTTTTCCAACCAAGTGATTCTGTGATTGTAAATGAGAAACAGAGATTCTGTCTGATGTTCACTGGAGGTGGCAGTTAACAAAGAGGGAGAACAAGGAACAATAATGGGCTGTAAAACCTTGAGAAAGAGAGAAAACGGGAGGAGGGAAAGATGCAGAGGCCAGTGTGTAGAAATCAGTCTCCGTAGTGGTATTCCAGCAAGTCCTAGAGCTGTGACTCTGCTTGTTCTGACCGGAAAATAGGATGTCCTGGAATTGAGGTGGTGAAAAACCCCACAGGAGCCTTAACTATGTGAGTGATGGTGTGTTGAAAGAATTGGAAATGCGTAGGTGTAGTTGGGATGTGAGTCAGCAGGACCTGTTCCGTGGGGCTGGAGTGGCAGCCGGGCACTTGGAGTGAACTGGGCAGTGCTGCAGGGAAACCAGCCCTGTGATTCCCCAACACAGTGCGTGTCCGCCGCGGATTTGAACAACAGCAGTTCTTCTGCCTGTCTCTGGATGTCATCATTGGCACAATGGATGGAAAGAGCAGCATTCCAAGAGAACCTGAGGCCAACCTGTGCAGTGCTCCAGGCTTGGGGAAGAGCAGCTGGAAAGCTGCCTGGTGGAAAAGGTCCTGGGGGTGCTGGTCAGCAGCAGCTGAACATGAGGCAGCAGTGGCCCAGGTGGCCAAGAAGGCCACCAGCATCCTGGCTTGGATCAGCCGAGGTGTGGGCAGCAGGAGCAGGGCAGGGATTGTGCCCCTGCACTGGGCACTGGGGAGGCCACCCCTCGAGTGCTGGGGTCAGTTCTGGGCCCCTCACTCCAAGAAGGACCCTGGGCTAGAGAGCGTCCAGAGAAGGGACCGGAGCTGGGGAAGGGGCTGGAGAACAGGGGTTGTGGGAGCAGCTGAGGGAGCTGGGGCTGTTTATCCTGGAGAAGAGGAGGCTGAGGGGAGACCTCATCCCTGTCTACAACTGCCTGAGAGGAGGTTGTGGGGAGGTGGGGGTTGGTTTCTTCTCTCAATTAACAAGTGAAATGGGCTCAAGTCACACCAGGGCAGGTTCAGATTAGTCACCAGGAAAAATTTCTTCCCAGAAAGGGTTGTCAAGCCCTGGCAGAGGCTGCCCAGGGAGATGGTGGAGGTGTTCAGAAGATGGGCAGATGAGGTGCTCAGGGCTGTGTTTTAGTAGTGGACAGGTATGGTTGGACTCGATGATCTCAAAGGTCTTTTCCAACCAAACAATTCTATGATTGTAACATGGTTTCACATTGTTAGTAACTGTCTTTAAAAGCAGTGCTTAATTCCTGACCAGTCCAATATCACGAGTGGCAAAGTTTCAACTTTGCCCTGTCTGGGTCTCAGAAAGGCCTTTCCTCCAGCTGGTGCACACGGCCTGTCCCTGGGTTTGAGCAACACGGCTTAATTCTGAGGTGAATTCACACTTGCTCCTCTTGTTCCACAGAATCCCATACGGTTGTCATCTCCTTCCTGCTCATCTTTGTGAAGATCTGGAAGTGGCTAAGGTGTGCCAGTGCGGGAGCGCCTCTCTGAGCAGCTTCATTCAGATCACAGTGACCATGAATCTCCATCACGTAGCTCACACCGTGGTCCTGGTGGATAACATGGGAGGTACAGAAGCACCCATCATCTGCTACTTCTGTTCTCTAGACTGCTATTCCCAGTTCCTGGACAGGTACCTGCAGAGTAACGGGTGACTGTTACCAGGTGCAAAAGCTCTGTCTGAAGCTCTGTCCAGTGGTGGAGGAGCCAAGATTGTTCCCTGCTTGTTCCCCTCACATGCTCTCAGGGAGCGTTGTCGGTCCTGCAGTGAGGAGGCACCACTGCTCTGGTGCCCTGACTGTTCCTCCACCTCTAGAATCTGGTTGGTTGGAATAAAGATTGATGCTTAGCTTGAATGAATCCTCCTTAGAACGTATTTTGCTGTTGTTTTCCTAGTACTGTGACTCTGTTCAGAGTATCACGACAGTTTTCTTTGTTCCACGGCGGAATTGGTTTCTCCATGCAAGGAGAAGGCAGATGAGCAGGTACCAAACTGTTTTCTTTGCTTAACACCTGAGCTCTGCCTGTGGAAAAGCTGCGCTGCCATTGTCATTGAACTGGACTCTTCTTGACTTGTTTACTCAGAGCAACTCGGGAGGCAGCTACGAGAAGAAACGACGGTGTGAGAGGTCAAAACTGGTCCTGTAATTCCAGGTGCTCCTTTTTAAACAGTTCTGTTACGGCATTTTCACTTTAAGCAGGGACCAGCACTGCTGGATTTTTACCAGAGTTGATGTTTTGGGGTTTTATCTCTTTGTGATACAAGAAATGTCTTTTTCTAAATATATGACCTGAACTTTGTTTCTTAACTCTCATGTTTTAAAGAGCCTTGAATTGTTCACTGTGTCAACATATTAAATTTTGAAACTTTTCTCTGTGCACGTGAGTTGTGTTTTCTTTAAGGAGTTTTTCACCCAGTGCATTCTAGGGATCAGCTCCTGGCCTTCTTCCTGGTGCAGGTACCAAAATACTTGAGAGTATCCACACAGCCTTATTTCATGTCCTGTCCCTGGCTGGGGCATTGAAATACCATGGAACAAGAGTCCCTTGAGAAGCCTTCAGGCACCCCACGGCCTGGAGCATGGGATGGCTGGAAGAGAGCATGTTCTGCTCTTATTTTTGACACAGCACTGGCTGCCCAGGAGTGAATTCCACACTCTGCATCTCTTTGGGTCATAGGTAAGGGCACTGCAGTGGCAGTTCTGTGTAGATTCAACAGGGAGATAAGACATCTGTAGCTACCGAGTGCAGAACCAGTCTAGACTGGGCTCCAGGTGACAGCTAAACAGCATGAGGAGCAGCCCCAAGGGCAGCAGCTGGCTTTGGAAGGGTGTCCTGGCTTCCAGGTATCCCTTAACTTCTCTTATGTGAGCACAACCTTCATCTACCTTATAAAAATCATCTGTTTTAAACTCTTTCTTAACCCGAGGCATTCACAGCAGAAATAAACATTGAAGCACTTCTACTGAAGGGCTTTGCTCTGCCATGGCCAAGAGATGTGTCTTCCCAAGGAAGAGGAGCCTTTGTCCTACAAGTACTGAGAGGCACTAAAACCTGTGAGTGCCAGGATAACCCAACTGCTCTCTCCACACAGCACGTGGACTTCAAAAGCACCTACAAGAAATCTGGATAAATTATTCCTAACGTGTTGCTGTTTCACTCCAGAGAATTTGTGAAGGAGGAAGCCAAGTGTGCCTGTTTACCTCAACGTGGATCTTCAGGAAGCACCACGGAGCAAACCCTGGGACAGTTTAAATAGTAATGTGCTAATGCTGCTGTAAAAAGAGGGAGATGTCAGCCTGCAGGTTACTCATTGGGAAAAATACCTGTCAGGTGGAGTGTGTGATTAAGGGGAGGGAAGTGGAGCACACAGAGAAATTCGGGCTCCTGTGGGGCACCTCAGGAATTCTAGATGCAGATATGTGGGTGTCTGTGCAGTGGCTGGGAACCTTCCCAGGAATCCAGGGGTGCTGAGTGGAGGAGGAACCCCACTGTGTGGCACTGAGGTTGTGCCCAAGCCCTGCTGTGCTGGGAGGAGGGATCAGCTGGGTTTAAAGCCCAAGGAGAAGAGGAGAGCAGCCTCTTGGCATGAAAAGGAGGTTGTGAACTCTGGGGAAAGGACATTCGGTATGGGAATGCTTTGCTGTTGGCTCTGCATGTGCTGCTGGGGTTTCTTTAAGCCCATGTGTGTATGGTGGGGTGCTGCTGCTTCCCAGCCAGGTGATTCTATGATTCTGTGTAGTGGACAGGTATGGTTGGACTTGATGATCTCAAAGGTCTTTTCCAACCAGGTGATACTATGATCTCTGAAGCAAATGTCATCCTCAAAACAAACCTGGCTTCCCTTAATCCCTAAAATTCCAGCACCTGGTGCAGCATGGAAGAGGATGTTGGGGCCCTCCCAGAGGTTCCTCCCCAGCCACCGCTGCGTTAGCAACATACGCAGGGTGCTGCAATCTCACCACCTCCATCCCCAGAGATCAGACACGTGGAGCAGCTTTCTAAACTCCCTCCTTTCCCACCATCCAATAAAAGAAGTAAAGGGAAGTCTTGTGCAGCAACACAGAGGGGTTGAAGGGGTGTGCAATATCACCAAGGTCCCTTGGGAGTCGATTCCAGCTGACCTCATTTGCTCCGTGTCTTGCAGTCCCTGCAAACAAGCTGTCTCCATGCTGAGAAGCGTTTGTCACAGTCGGGTGAAGCTTGATTGCAGCTCCATCCTGGAGATAATGGGGTGCTTGGTGGGCGAGTTGGGGTCTCAGCCTGTCTGGCTGCAGCAGGGCGAGCAGCTGGGGTGGCTGCTGCAGCACTCCGTGCCTGCGCTCGGCCCAGCCAGAGCTGCTGCTGTCAGCCAGCCAGGAGGTGGCAGAGGAGCCAGGAGCCAACACTGTTACTCTCAAGAGACAGAAGCTGAAATCTCTTTTAAGGAGTGCTCCTTTTGTAATGCCTTGCTTGAAAATCATCTCTGCACAGGTGATTAGAAAAACAAATGGGGTTATGCAGCAGTCAGGCTGCAAAACTGTTGTTAACAAAGTGTCTTAAGCATGGAAGCATCACTCTGGTCCCTTCTGTTCATGTTGTGCCCAGGAAGTCGAGTGTTTGCCTCGGCTGTTGCACTCGAGTGCTGTGAGGCTTGGAGTCATTGGATGAAAGCACAGGATAGCTCTTGGCTGGAACTCGAGGATGCTGCCTAATGCAAGATGCTTTTAAACGGAATTGAAACCCGTGCTTGCCCGTCTCCTCTGAGGGGAAAACTTTGATCATAGAATGGTTTGGGTTGGAAGGAACCTCAAAGTCCATGGGGATCAAATCCCCATCCAACCTGGCCTTTGAACACCTCCAGGGATGGGGCAGCCACTGCTCTGGGCAACCTGTGCCAGAGCCTCCTCACCCTCACTGGAAAACATTTTTTCCTAAGATCTCATCTCAATCTCCCCTCTTTCAGCTGAAAACCCTTCCCCCTCATCCCATCCCTGCACTCCCTGATCCAGAGCCCCTCCCCAGCTTTCCTGGAGCCCCTTTCAGTCCTGGGAGGCTGCTCTAAGGTCTCCCCAGAGCCTTCTCTTCTCCAGGCTGAACAACCCCAACTCTCAGCCTGTCCTCACAGCAGAGGGGCTCCAGCCCTCGGGTCATCTCCGTGGCCTCCTCTGGACCTATTCCATATCCTTCCTGTGTCGGGGTTTCCAGAGCTGGACATCTCCAGGTGGGGAGATGGTGTAAAGCCCTGGAGCAGGCTGCCCAGGGAAGTGAGCACACTTCTCTAACACGAGGGATACTGACGATTGATGACATTAGAGGTCTTTTGCAACCTCACAGATTCTATAACGGAACAGCAGGAGGGGCTGGAGCACGAGTCTCACGAAGGGAGCCGGGGCTGTTTCTCCTGGAGAAGAGGGGGCTGAGGGGAGACCTCATGGCTCTCTGCAGCTCCCTGAGAGGAGGCTGTGGTGAGGTGGGTGCTGGGCTCTTCCCCCAAGCGACAGGGGCTGGGACGAGAGGTGACGGGGTGCGGAGGGCGCCCGCCCCGCAGCCCCCCCCGCGCCGCGGCCCCCGAGGAGGCGCCATGGCGGCTGCGCGCGCGCCCCCCCCTCCCGCCCCATCCACCCGCCGGAAGCGCCTCTGCCCTGATTGACAGCTCCGCTGGCCAATCGCGTGACTACGCGGGCGGCCGCGCGGACCAATGGGCGCGCTCGGCGTGTTACGCGGGGGCAGGGCGAACGGCGGGAGTGGAGGAGGAGGAGGAGGAGGAGGAACGAGGGGGGGGAGGATGCGGGAAGGATGCGTCTGCGGATCTACAAGCGCAAGGTGTTGCTGCTGGCCTCGGCGCTCGCCCTGTGCGCGCTGGCGCTGTGGGGAAGCGCGGGGGGAGGCAGGAGGAGGCAGCAGGAACGCGGCGGGGGTACCAGTAGCCCCGTGGAAGCCGCGCGGGGGAGCGAAGCCCCGCATCGCCCCGCTTTGAACGCGTCCTCTGCACCCGCGCCGCTCGGCGAGAACGCGACGCTGCGGTACCGCTCGCTCGTTTATCGGCTTAACTTCGACCAGCCCTTGCGGAACGCCCAGAGGTTCCCTTCGGCGTCGCCCCCAGACGTGGTGGTGGTGGTGCAGGTCCACGAGAGAGCCGAGCACCTCCGGCTGCTGCTGGAGTCGCTGCGGAGGGCGAAGGGAGTGGAGAAGGTGCTGCTGGTGCTGAGCCACGACCTGTGGGACGAGGGGCTCAACCGCCTGGCAGCGCGCGTGGACTTCTGCCCCGTCCTCCAGATCTTCTTCCCTTTCAGCATCCAGCTGTACCCACGCGAATTCCCCGGGCACGACCCCCGCGACTGCCCCCGCGACGTGGGCAAAGCGGCCGCCTTGCGCTTGGGGTGCATCAACGCCGAGTACCCCGACTCCTTTGGGCACTACCGCGAGGCGAGGTTCTCCCAGACCAAGCACCACTGGTGGTGGAAGCTCCACTTCGTGTGGGAGCGGGTGCGGGTGCTGCGGGAGCACAGCGGGCCCGTCCTCTTCTTGGAGGAGGACCACTACCTGGCACCGGACTTCTACCACGTCCTCAAAAAGCTGTGGGCGCTGCGCGAGCGGGAGTGCCCCGAGTGCCAGATCGTCTCCCTCGGCACCTACAGCCCCATCAGGGGTGGCTTCGCCGGCCGCGCAGACAAGGTGGAGATGAAGACGTGGAAGTCAACCGAGCACAACATGGGCATGGCCTTCAGCAGAGACACCTACCAGAAGCTCATCGAGTGCACGGACGCCTTCTGCACCTACGATGACTACAACTGGGACTGGACTCTGCAGCACTTGACTGTCTCTTGTCTTCCAAAGTTCTGGAAAGTGCTGGTTCCTGAAATCCCCAGGATTTTCCACACGGGGGACTGTGGCATGCACCACAAGAAATCCTGCAGACCGTCCACCCAGAGTGCCAAAATCGACTCTCTCTTGAACAGCAACCAACAGTACCTGTTCCCTGATACAATGACTGTCAGTAAAAGGTACTCCATGGCACCCCTGTCCCCTCACGTGAAAAACGGAGGGTGGGGAGACATCAGGGACCACGAACTCTGTAAAAGTTACCGCAGACTTCAGTGAGGAGCCTTCTCGCAGCCTTGTTTTTCTTTTTGAGTTGTTCCGTACTGTCTTTTACAGGCACACACGTGTATCACAAGCATTTATGAGTTGGTTTCTGCTTTAATATGAATAAACATTCTTGTAAAAGGTGTCCCAAAAAATAGTGATCTTTCATCTTTGGCAGCCACATTCTGGAAACGGGTTCCTTGCGGCCCCTTTGCAGAAAGTCACCATTGCCACGTTTACTGGGAGGAGAAAACTCATCTTTAAGTGGATGTTTTTTGGTGCCTGTGTGTTCTGGTTGGGGGTTTTTACCCCATCGAGGTGGTGAGCAGCGAGCAAGGGGACCGAGCCCTCTCCAGCTCCGGTGGGAGCTGGGCTTTGCGCACCAGTGGTACCGGCACCTCGCATCCTGCCCGGGGTCGCCGTGTGCCCCAGACCTGGTTTGGTTGCAATGTCTTGATGAATGAAGGAAAAAAAAAATAGCATTGTTTTTACTACAATGTAGATAAATAAATATATGATTTTTTTAGTTCTGCCAAAATAAAATTCTGTTGTTTTGTAAAACTGGAGAAGTTCTTGATTCTCTCAAAAGGGCGATGTCGTCCTGTGTTGTTAGAGAGTGAGTTGGGGCCAGGTGGGAGGGTCTCATCTTTAATCCGGAGGGCTGAACACGTGTCAGCACCCGTTCGAGTAGCGCACGCTTGACTTCATTATTTTTAATGATGCTCGCTAATTGAGGCAGAATGGAGTAACAACTGCGTGGTGTGACACTGCTTTTGTTTGGATCCAATAAAAAACAGGAGTTCACTTCCAAATTAGTCAGCGATGCAATGCGAGCGGTGGAAACCAGTGTTGGGGAATGGGAATGGGAGCTGAAACTGGGAATGGGAGCGAGCGGAGCCGTTCGTTAACAGGGAATGCTTCCCATCTAATGGTCTGGCTGCTTTAGTGGCCACTTTTGAAGCTTTTGTTTAATTTTTGTTTAATTAGAGAAAACAGGGCTGGTTTAGGACTCTGGCCATAACAGTTATGTGCGATGGAAGGGCATGGAGCAAGGCTCTCCTCTTCCCACTGTCTGTCACTCGCTTTATGGGTGTGAATGCACCCTTTAACCGTTGGTTTGGGAGCACGGAGGGTTGTGGAATCCTCCACGGAGTCAGCAGGAATTTATTGCAACCACAAGAAGATGCCCTTTTTCCCCCAGGGTAATTTAACCACCAGGATTTGGGACCAACTTTGGCACTTGCCGCATTCTCGGCTTCACAAAGGCACTGGAGGAGCTGGGACTGCGCAGCTGGGACAGAGCTGAGCGGGCTTCAGCTTCACCCAGCAAACCCCACACCCTCCTGCTGCCAGGTGGGCCGGGCAGAGCCTTTTGGGGGCTGTGGCTGTGCTGAACAGACAGAAGTAAAGCTTAGGCTGCAAGTGCTTAACAGAAATTCCAGAGCAGCTGTGAAAGAAGTCAAACTGAACTTTATTCTAAAGCACTTGCGGCTGGTACAACTCAAACACAAACAGGAGTTATTTCAGAACCAGAGAGAAAGGGAACTGAAAGTTTTATTATTATTAGATGTGTTCTTTTGCTCATCGTGTTTTAGAGAAGCAGCAAATGGGGAACTATTTCTAAAAAGCAAAGTCTCATCTGGATAAAGTGAATCTGTTCTATAAACTGGAAAAGCAGCAGACGTAACAAGAGGGCGTTTTTTTATTGTTTGGTGTGGATGCTGCGGTCTGAAGTAATGTACTGGGATGAACTACACGGTATAAATGTTGATTATTTCTAGGAGACTAATTAGAACTTCCCTGTGTAATTAGAAATTTCATTTGATTGCTAAAAATCAGTGCCAGGCTAACCCTGCAGTTAGCACAAAATGAAAGGTTTGAGAAATGATGAATAGGTGGACCAAACCCAGCAATTCCCACAGGAGCCATTAGAACAGTGAGAAAGGCACACGCTCCCTGTGATGCAGGGAAAGTTATGTAAACAATAAAGATGCATTCTCTTCCAGGAGCTCAGATTCACCTTCAGCTGCATCTTTCTTGTAAGTAAAACTACTTCAGCCCACACAGGTGATGAGAAAATTCACACCTGTTAACTTTAAAACCCATTAACAATTTAAGTGAAGCCGATGTGTAAAGAGAATGGTTCCAGTAGGAACTCATTTCTCTTAGCCCTGAAGT
This sequence comes from Tapera naevia, assembly GCA_033556795.1. Classification (NCBI taxonomy): domain Eukaryota; kingdom Metazoa; phylum Chordata; class Aves; order Cuculiformes; family Neomorphidae; genus Tapera; species Tapera naevia. Next base: position 1,474,306 of record JAUMJJ010000307.1, read on the forward strand.
CAAACCCGTGTGTGGAAGCCCCAGTGAGCATCAACCAACGGAAGGAAACCCTAAAACAACTAAACTAGTCCAACTCATACAGCAAAGGGTTCTGAAACACGAGCGGGCAGCGCGTTACATGGTCCCGAATGATCTGCACGCTCCCATCCTCCATGTTCACTTCCTGGAGCACCGGGGAGGCTCCTCTGTCCCAGTTTCCCTGTGCTGACCCTGTAGGTGCAGCCACCTCTTCCCCTCCTGCTTTTGCCGGCCCCTCCAGCAGAAGGCCTGCTTGGTTTTCAGGCTTTGCAGCCACAGCTGCTCCATCTCCTGTGACAGCACTTTCTAAATCTGGTTCCTTTCTTCCCAGTTGGCCAGGAACCGCTGAAGTGGTATCAGAAGGTTCGTGCTGCACACAATGGTGTGAACTCCAACCTACTTCTATTGTTTCAGCTGTTGCAAGAGCTGTGGAAGTTCTGTTTGTTTCTGTAGCACGTTCTCCTTCGGCCATGTCAGCTGCAGGACTGTTTGTTTCTGCCTTTGTTTGGGGGCAGCTGCCCTTTGTCTCTTCAACCCGATCCCCAACTGAGCTGCTGAGCGGTTCTTCTTTCCCATCCTGTTCAGAACAGGCTGTTTCCTGTGGCTGTCAAGAAAACAAACAGATTGCTTTATAGTTGAAATGGCCTGGGCACACAAAACAGCTGTAAAGACAGCCCAGGGCACTGGTTTCTCTAACATCTACTTCCGAAAAGCCAAGTCAGTTCGGCGCTGAGGTTTTCCTGGTGTTGTACGGCACGTGGGAATGAGTGGCAGGGAGGTGGTTGGCCTCCCGAGGGTTTCCTCCACAACAGGACGTGCTGCTGGCCAGCAGCCAAGGGGCCACAGCGGGAGCGTCACCACACCCAGGTGTTCTCCAGAACTCAGGGGCCACAAATCAGCCACGGGATCCAAACCCTCAATGGAAGGGGCGTGCTTTAACCTTGCAATTAGGGAGATCGCTGTCCTGGTGTTCCTGAAAGGTGTAACTGGGAGCAAGTTGTCTTTCTCAATCAACCTGTGTGAGTTAGGCTGGGAATTGCTGCCTGTTGCTGCAGGAGAGCAGGGACTGTGCAACCCAGTGTTGTCTAAACAGCACTTACCTCACTTCATAGAATCATACAACAGTCTGGGTTGGAAGGACCTTAAAACCCACCCAGTTCCAGCCCCCCTGCCATGGGCAAGGACTCCTCCCACTGGATCAGAGTGTTCAAAGTCCCACACAACCTGGCCTTGAACACCTCCAGGGATGGGGCAGCCACCACTTTCCTGAGCAACCTGTGCCAGGGCCTCCCCACCCTCATTATGAGGAATTTCCCCATTAGCTAGTGACTGCTTTAGCAAAAAAGAGCTGTAACTCGGATGTCCCTATCAGCCAGGATCAGGCTGGATTCATGGATTCAAAGACTGAGTTGCTCTCACATACCCAGCTCTCTCTGACCCCAAAACCACTGCTCACTCCAGCAAGAAAGGAAAGAAACTCTAGTCCTTCTTGGCACTGGATGATTCTCCCATGTGGGTGTGTCAGTGCTGTAAGTGATCGCACTTCCCTTTCCCAGACACCCACACATCCACATTTGCTCTCCAGCAATCTGAATTTACATTGTTTGGGTACAACCCACACAAGTTAAACCCCTCAAGTAATGCTGGAGCCCCTCTCTTTGGGGCAAGCTCCTCGATCCTCTAGCATGGTTCCAGAAGTCACGTGCTTCGTCTGCACTTGCCTTCCAAGAAGCTGTGACACATTAACTGCATGTGCAGTCTCCAGTTTACGGCCACAGAAATAACCTGATTGTCCCTGCATATTATACTTAAAGGAAACATGGAAAGTTTTAAATGGATTTCTCATGAAGTGCCTACCAGGAAACCCCAGCTGATTTGGGGGTTGTACCTCACAGTTTCCTCTCTACAGAACTAATGTTGTGTTGTTCTCCATCTGCCCATCTCCTGTCATTCCAGTCCTGTGCACCCTGCACACAGAGGGGGGCTGAGGGAGAAGGGCAGCCTGAACGACACCTTAAAGCACAAGTGATGAATTTGAGACTGGTGATTAAGATGAACAGTCCCATGTTTAATTATCTACACCACAGGAAATCCCTGAGTGTTCAAACACTTAGACTGCATAATGAGACTTAGTTCTTCACAGGCAAAATCCTCCATGTTTTCTATATCCGTGTTACAAGGCAGAGAGGGGGAAGCACTGCTGTGACTGAGCACCCTCTGTCCATCCTAACGAGCTCTTTCCCATTCCTGCTCCAAAGTCTTTGCTTCTCCACTCCCTGCTGACCCCAAATCCCTCTAGGAAAGTTCACTGCTGGACTAAACACCCGGGAAGGCGTCTGTGCAAAAGATGGCATCTTCAACCATGGGCTCCAGAACTTGTGCCCCAACCCTTGGGTATATGAAGGACGTGGATTATTCACTCCTTTATTCTAGTTTTGTCCTGATGACATCTGCCATGGCTTGGTTTTGGCATGTTGTCATCAGCTCTGCCCTGGAAGCACCCGGCATCACTCTGAGTGAGGGACACTGGGTAGGTAATTAGTCATTTTTTTATCTTAATACCAGTGAGAGATGTGCTGTGTTCCTGCAAGGAGAAAGTGCTGTCCTTAACAATTGTATCACAGTTCTCCATCTTCCCAATGAATCATAAGAGCTTTCAACCCCTTGGTCACATTAAAAAGCACAAACGTGAACCTACGTGTCTAAAACCCGACGTTTATAGTTGCAAATGCACCCTGCTCCATGGTCTTCCCTGCTCTATTAAGACAAAACAGGAACAAAGCTGTTCCGGTCAGAGCTGATACGATCTCGCTGCGGTACATAAATCAGTCAGCAATATGTACCACTGCCAGGGAGATCCTTACCTTCAACCTGATTTGAATTCTGTCCTCAGTCACATCAAGCACTTCAATTAATGGCTGACTTTCCAGTGCTGATTGGGAGCAAGAGGAAGGGCAAGAAACAGAGCCTAGAAATCCATCAATGTTTTCTTCACTCACAAACAATCTTTCCTAAGGAAAAAAAAAAAAGAGCAAGTTATGTGCTTTTTGTGCCACGCTTCAGCGATACCGGAGCAAGAAACTCCCTCCAAACAGTCAGGACAGATCCACAACACAGCTCTCACAGCACACTCACATCCTGACAGAGTTTGTCAGTCAAAGTTTAGACCTAATAAGAGGAAATGAAGACCAGTGATCATTTTGATTTAACATACAGATCTGCATCTCACACATGGATAAAAGACACGTTTTCTCTTTTTTGATATGCAATAATCCACAGATTTGCACTCCCTCTGAGGAACAATTTGCACCAACATCACTCCACTGTCATAGAATCACAGAATCATCTGAGCTGGAAGGGACCCACAAGGACCATCCAGTCCAACTGCTGTCCCTGCCCAGGACACTGCCAACACTCACCCCGTGGGACTGAGGGCAGTGGCCAAATGCTTCTGGAATGCTGGCAGAGCAGGGGCCCTGACTGCTTCCCTGGGGAGCTGTTCCAGTGCTCCACCACCCGCTGGGGGAAGAACCTCTTCCCAATGTCCAATCTCCCCCTGCCCTGGCACATCTTCCTGCCATTGCCTCCAGTCCTGTCCCAGGTCCCCAGAGAGCAGAGCTCAGCCCCTGTTTCCCCTCCCTCCCTTGGGAGAAGGCACAAACAGCTCTGAGATCCCCTCTCAGGCTCCTCTTCTCCAGCTGAACAGCCCAAGGCCCTTCAGCCTCTCCTCACACACTTCCCCTCCAGAGCCTTCCCCAGCTTTGTGGCCTCCTCTGGACACTCTCCAGTGCTCTGATGTCCTTTTTTATACTGTGTTGCCCAAAACTGTCCTCACCTCCCTAAAAATCAGGAAGGTGTTACGCTTTCATGGAATTATTTCTTACTTTAGGGAAAAAGAGACACCTCCTTGGACTGTCACTGCAGCATCTCTGAACCCTCTGACTCCCAGGTCAGACCTCCTAAAGCCAACGCTATCAAACTTGCAGGCCTGTATCCATTCCACATCCATCCACAGGCTTCTCAGGTCTCCATTCAGGCAAGCGTGAGCACCAGTTGGAAGAAAGGCAGAGTTACAAACCACAGTCTGGGATGGGTCTTGAGGCTGTTCCTATGCTGTTCACAAACAACATGGAACACGTTGCTACAGGTTTAAAGATTTAAATCAGTTCCAGGGAATTAAAGGTCCTAAAATATAACCCCGAGGGGCTGTTTCATATGAACTACAAAGTGTTCTGTGCCCTCGTGTTCTTCCTGAATCATCTGCTGTAGGCTGTGGGTAAGGACAGACATTGGCACAATAGAAATGGTCTAGCCTAGAGGACTGTTCTTATGTTCTACATTCTTACATTCCATGAGAACAGGCTGAGAGAGCTGGGGTTGCTCAGCCTGGAGAAAAGAAGGCTCCAGAGAGACCTTACAGCAGCCTCCCAGGACTGAAAGGGGCTCCAGGAAAGATGGGGAAGAGCTTTTTACAAGGGTGTGGAGTGACAGGATGAGGGGGAACGGCTTTAAATTGGAAGGTGGAGGATTTAGATTAGACATTATGAAGAAATTCTTCATGATGAGAATGGGGAGGCCCTGGCCCAGGTTGCCCAGAGCAGTGGTGGCTGCCCCCTCCCTGGAGGTGTTCAAGGCCAGGTTGGATGGGGCTTTGAGCCCCCTGATCCAGTGGGAGGTGTCCCTGCCCATGGCAGGGGCATTGGAACTGGATGGGCCTTGATGTCCCCTCCAACCCAAACCATTCTATGTTCTATGTTCTGTGAATTACCTTTCCTCTTTAGAAAACTGTTTAATGGGAAATAGCAGGGAAAAAGTTGCAAACCTTCTACTTCAAGACATACATTTCAAAGTCTCAGCTCAGCTTTACCCTCTTGTCAGCCCAATGAAAGTTAAATCCAATTATTGACATCTTGCAGACTGAGAAGCAAAAAGGCAACTCTGCACATTCCTGGCCCCCCGTGGATGCAGCCTTATGCACAGCCAGATGCTGCGTGGTGTCTAAGGCAGAGAATTCAACTGGCATCTCGAAAACAAATCCTGTACAGGGAAGATTTTTGGTTTTTCACTACTTAAATTAGAAAACATAATAAGGAAAGTCATAACATACCTAGTGGTGGCTTTCAAATCCAGAGGATTGAAGTCATTTTCTGTCCAGAAAGATTACTACTCAGGCAAACATCCAGCACTGGATGCTGAGATGGTTTGTGGGAAGATTAAACCACAACAGGGCTGCCCCGACAAAAACCCCTCCCTTAACACACACACCTCTTGCACTTTCGTATATGAAGCCAAGAGTGCTTATTCCCTCGTGCTGTATCCTTTCTGCCTGCCAGAGAGGGGCCCCGCTGGTGTTTTAGGCTTGTAGGAATATTCTGCAGGGTTCCAGAGAAGGTTTCAGGGTACAGAAATGAGGCAGTACGGACACAAAATGTGTGCAGCACCCAGACTCCCACAAGCCCATGAACCAAGGCCTTGAGCAGCACAGGAGGCACATTCCCACCTCCACAAGCATTGCTTTGCCTGTGCATCACAGCAAGAGAAGCTCGACTTCCCTCCTGCAGGGTTTTCTCAACATTGCCCAGCACCAAAGAAGTTCAGCCCCTCCTGGGATCGCAGGAGGCAAGGGCAGCAAAGCACCCTCTGCTCCAGCACAACTCTCTTCACCAAGCTGGGAAACCTAAGTCAACTTTCACTGCCACCTCCACTCCTTCGCTCCCCACGTTTTCATTTTAAGAGCAAGAACATCTTCCTAAAAGCTGGAGACTTGCAATTTGAGTGAGGATAATAAAAAAAGACACAAGTGTTTGCTACTGTTTTCCCCCAAAATAACTGCTGCAAGATTTCCACATCTCACACCCTGCTTAGTGAAAAGAACACGTGGGCTTGGGGTCTCAGTAACCTTCCTTCAATTCTCTGCTTTCTCCTGGACTGCTGAGACTGTGAGAGAGTCTCTTTGCCTCCACTTTTCCTATATAAAATGGGGAAAATACTCTTGTCTCCCTCTAAACCTGCATTGTTTTGGTTAGTTAGAGCAAAAGCGTTTTGAAAAGCACTCTCTTTGTATTTCTGCTTGGAACAAAGTATACCTGACCTTCCTCATGGAAGGAATCCACTTGAAAAGCCAACAAATAATGAAACACTTCACCTTAGGTCTAAATGTTGCAAATCACAGAAAGGTGTGGGTGGGAAGGGACCTCAAAGCCCATCCAGTTCCAACCCCCCTGCCATGGGCAGGGACACCTCCCACTGGATCAGGAGGCTCAAAGCCCCATCCAGCCTGGCCTTGAACACCTCCAAGGATGGGGCAGCCACCACTGCTCTGGGCCAGGGCCTCCCCACACTCACTGGAAAACATTTTTTCCTAAAATCTCATCTCAATCTTCCCTCTTTCAGCTGAAAACCCTTCCCCTTTGTCTATCCCTGCACTCCTTGAAACTGTATCCTTAGGTCACTTTGAAGTGATGTTAACCACAGGGTTTCTTGCAGATGCCTCAGAGCCGCTGCCTCCAAAGCCTGTGTCATGGTGAAGCTCTGGTTGGGCAAAGGGAGTGCTCTGCCACGGGACTCAGCACCTGGAAACAGCAACATCTTCATGGAGGTCTTTCTGGAATTGAATCACAGAATGGTTTAGGTTGGAAGGGACTTCAAAGCCCATCCAGTTCCAACCCCCTGCCATGGGCAGGGACACCTCCCACTGGATCAGGGGCTTAAAGCCCCATCCAACCTGGCCTTGGACACCTCCAGGACCGTCAGGAGTCAGTGTACATGCACCAAAGCAGAGACACAAGGAAGAAAACCAGGAGGACCTTAGGAGAGAACACAGTGACAGCCATTCCTCCTCTGCGCAAGGACGAGTTGCACTTTGCCAGCAAACCCAATAAATCTTTCGGAAGTTGTTTCTTTTCCTGATTAAAAGCAAAATAAATTATTTTCTCAACAGAAAATACTGCTAAAAAAAAGACAAACCAAATGGAAGGTCTGCTGATCAGTACCTTACACCAGGACCAAAATTAGCTACTCGTGATGATGTTCCTATCGTTTTGGTTAATTACCACAAACCAACTTCACCAGGTTTCGTACCAGTTCGACCCCACCTTCCCAGAGCACCACGTTTACATTTCAAGCCTGTGTTTACAACAGCGTTACCAGGGGCTGGCTATAAATCACAGCACCTTGTGCTGGCTTTATCAATATAATGATTATCATTACCCTGCTCAGCCAGCCAGCAGCCGTAACTCAGCCTTTGTATTCACGGCGAGCGCACACCGGGGCACTTACGTTATTGCAGATGTTATCAAAGAACAGACCTTGAAAAAAATGATTCAGGAATTTATTTTAAAGCCTGCTCACTCCGGCTTGGCAAAGCAGCAGAGGCCAACCATCTGCAGATCATTTCAATGCTCCTGTGAAATAATTCTTCAGTTAGGAGTTTATTTTCTGGTATTTATGATTCTCTCTTAGCAACTCGGAATTAGATTTGGTTTCCCCACACATGCTGTCATCTGCTGTTTGGTAGACATTCCTTTCTCCCTGTGACTAAACTGAGACCAAATTAACACAAATGTTAGCAGGAATGACTCTGGCTTCCAAAACACTTTGTCATTCAAAGCTGTCCCAGTATCACAGCACTGACAGAGCAGAGCCCATTCCATCACCGCTGCCCTTCGTACTCCCATTTGTTGTTCTGCTTTACTTCACTCAAACTGGCAGCCAGGTACCATCCAGAATTACCTCCCACGCAGGATGGAACAGTTCTACAACCAGGGCAGATTTCAGGCTTAAATTATACACATGGTTTCTGTAAAGAGAAGCTCATGCCAAGATAGAAAAGGACTTTGATCTATGGATCTCCTGGCCTCTCAGATTGCAGGGTCCCATTGCAAACCAGCTCAACGTGAGAACTTGAAGCTCCCAGTTTTGGTGAATGAAAGTACCTGTAGTGGGGGTGAAAGCTTTTGTACCATAATGGTGACTGCAAAGATTAAACAGCATTTGCGAGCTTCATCGGTTGGTTAATAATACTCCCTACATTACTGTTTTGTGCAAGCACGTTATTCCCACAATGCAGCTGCCAATTAAAGGCTATTCAGAAATGAGTTTGTTTTATAGCAGAAGCAAACTAATTAGGTTTCTTAATGTCGTTTGGGAAAGAGATTACTTTGGAAAAAAAAAAACCCAAATCAAACAATAATTCTGTTCTGTTCTCCTCTTCTGTCCTCCTCTGACATCCCAAAAAACTTGCCAAGGAGTCCTGAAGTGCCAAGCACAGAATTAACTGAACCAAAAATAAATGACTGCAGGATTAAGCACAACAGGCCGAGTTTCTAGCATCATCTTCCAAGAAGTGACCCCTAACTGCTACATTAATTCTTTAGAGTGGCTTGGCTGTTGGCAATCCTAACCCTGACTTCCAGAGAAAGTGTGTAAGAGCTCAAAATAGCTGGGGAACAAGGGCTGCAGTGGCACAGTTCACTGGGCTGCCCCCACCACAGGGATCCAGCACCTCTGTTTGCACACACTGCAGCACCCAAGCAGCACAGATTTCTCCCTGGAAGGTGACACAAGCTTAAAAAAATCAACGTGCCTTACACTTCCCAACACAGCATACCTGTTGTCAAAGCTGTCTAGGGGTTAGAAAACAACACATGACAGTCGGAGCGTGCAGCATGTAGAGGTCACAGGGCCTTGGTGTTATTTACTGGCTGCTTTCTGAAGGAAAAGAATTAAGAGCTTCATAAGGACCTCCTTCCCAAGGCTCTGGTGGTTGTGCTGAGCAGAAAAATCACACCTCTCTCTTTATGCTTAGGAACAGACCCGTAAACACACCTGGATAAGGTGGAGAAGTGGGGCTGTGAACATCATGAGGTTCAACAAGGTCAAGTGCAAAGTCCTACACCTGGGTCAGGACAACCCCCGTTATCAGTACAGGCTGGGGGATGGTGTGACTGAGAGCAGCCCTGAGGAGCAGGACCTGGGGTGCTCATTGAGGAGAAGCTCAACATGAGCAGCAACGAGCGCTCACAGCCCAGAAACCACCGTGTGCTGGGCTGCACCCAAAGGAGCATTGCCAGCAGGGAGAGGGAGGGGATTCTGTCCCTCTGCTCTGCTCTGGGGAGACCCCACCTGGAGTCCTGTGTCCAGGGCTGGAATCCCCAACATAAAAAGGATATGGAAGTGTTGGAACGGATCAGAAGAGGCCACAAAGATGATCTGAGGGCTGGAGCCCCTCTGCTATGAGGACAGACTGAGAGAGTTGGGGTTGTTCAGGCTGGAGAAGAGAAGGCTCCAGAGAGACCTTAGAGCAGCCTCCCAGGACTGAAAGGGGCTCCAGGAAAGCTGGGGAGGGGCTCTTGATGAGGGAGTGCAGGGACAGGATGAGCGGGAAGGATTTTAATCGGAAAGAGGGGAGATTGAGATGAGATCTCAGGAAGAAATGTTTTGCTGTGAGGGTGGGGAGGCCCAGGTTGCCCAGAGAAGTGGTGGCTGCCCCATCCCTGGAGGTGTTCAAGGCCAGTTTGGATGGGGCTTGGAGCCCCCTGATCCAGTGGGAAGTGTCCCTGCCCATGGCAGGGGGATTGGAACTGGTCTCTTCCAACCCAAACCATTCTGTGATTCTATGATTCTAAAACATCCTCCGTAAAGACAACAGCATTGATACAAAGCTAAACAAAGCTTTTGTGTCACTGTGTGATTCTCTTTTAGGTATCTCTGTTAAACAATCCTCACCGAGGGCGAAACTCATGCTCAGTTCAAACCTCAGTTCAGGACTATTTAATATGTTTTTCATACTATAAATGTTTAAAAAACATAATCTCAATGCACAGTAAAAATGAAAGAGGAAAGGGAAAAGGCAGAGGAAGGCAGAGCCTGTTCCCTGGAGCTCCGGGGGGTCTCCTTGAGCTAAATCTTACTATTCCCCCATAGTGAAGATGGGGTTTTTATCACACAAGGGAAGGGCTGGTGGCAGCGATTCCCTCCCAGCCAGGGGGAAGCCCCAGAGGGAAGCGCTGACCAGGAGGGTGAGCACACATCCTCTAAACAAAGTCATTCCAGTCCACTGAGAAGGGCAGGAAGGGCGTGGATCTGCATGAGCAGGAATTGTTCCTTTAACCAATCCTTTTCTCATCACATGAAAACGAGCACAGGACCCAAAAACTGCAGGCAGAACTGATTATCTACCAAACATGTTTCACATGCGAGTATAACGGAGCCTCCAAGCCTCAGATACAGAAACTGGTTTGTGTTTCTTTTCTGAATTGAGCATTCAACCTCAGGAGACCGAACATTCCAAGACGGTGCTTTACGAAGGCACCATTTCAGTCATCGCCCAATTCCAGTTCTGCTGTAAACCAGGATGTTCTGGGACACGTTGTTCTCAGAAACCCTGCCTGGCAGCCTTACAAATTTTATTAATGGTTATTTAACTCTCTCATTCTTCTTCCATCATTTAATCTCCAGGTTCTGTTGTTTGAAAATAAAGAGAAGCTCTCTGCTGCAGGAGTTTCCTAGGTCTGAGCTTCCAGGTTTTAAATGGAAGCAAGAGACAGAATCACAGAATGGTTTGGGTTGGAAGGGACCTCAAAGCCCACCCAGTTCCAACCCCCTGCCATGGGCAGAGACACCTCCAGCTGGATCATGGGGCTCAAAGCCCCTCCAGCCTGGCCTTGAACACCTCCAGGGACGGGTAGGACCACTTTCCTGGGCAACCTGTGCCAGGGCCTCCCCACCCTCATGCCAAAGTGGATGAGCTCTGATGAGGAGAAGCAGTGGGAGCACAGCCCACAGCTGGCCCTTCAAGGCAAAGAGCCAACGGTGATTCCAACAGCAGGGAAACCAGGCAACCTTCTGAAGTCACATGCCCTCAGTCACACAGTGTGAATGTTGGGAGTGTCCTCTGTAGGGACAGGAGCTGGACTCAATGATCCTTGTGGGTCCCTTCCAGCTCAGGTAATTCTATGGTTCTAAGTCATGAGTCTCTATTACTGTGGAAAAACAGGGCCCGGAGCGATCCCTGCGTAAAGACCAACACTTGTGGTCTCTGGTACAGTGACCAAGCACATGGCCAGTGACAAAAGCTCACTTTTAAACCCCTGAAATACATGTTCCTGGTCTACAAAGTCCAAAGTTACTGGATCCTTATTTTCTTAGGATCTAGGCTCACCAGCAAAAGTGTGTGGATGTTCCAGTTGAGCCAAGGAGCAAAACTGCTCAGAGAGAAAGAGAAGCAATGGCTGCAACGTCTGCTATGGAGTTCAGGGCAAGAGTCAGCACAAGAGTCAATGAGCTGTGGTACGGGAAAACAGTGAAACCAGAGGAACATCAGGAGCTACCAGATGAAGGAACACTCACCGTGGCACAGTTAAAGCCCAGGGAGGAGTGCTGCACTGAGAAAACCTGCTCAAAATAAGTACTTGCCGGGGTGGGAATTCATCTGTGGAAAGCGAGCTCTAAATATATCATCTTCCAGCACAGGGATTCAAACATATCTGACTACAAAAGGAAAGCCAGTCCTTGACATTCTGCTTGAATAATGGTGTTCTAAGGACAAATTCAACTTATTCTTCAACCAATATCTGTATCAGACCAATTTCTAACAAGGAGAGAGGAGGGTGGTAACAGGAACATCGCACAGCAGGCAGGGCCGGGCAGTTGGCGGCACTGCTCTCGTGTGTGCTGCTCCGGGCAGAGGGGCACAGTGAGAACCAGGCACCACACCACAGCTCGGGGACACGGCTGCTGACAAGATGCTTTCTGCTCCTGTGGTGAACAATTCCCCTAACATGTATTCCTGGCTGCTGGGCAAGCCAGTGGGAGACAATTCCGCAGGCAGCGGATCAAGGTAGGGGGGCAGCCATGGAGGAAGCTGTTCCCTGAAACAACACGGAAACCCTTGGGCTGCAGTAAGAAGCAGCTTCCCAGATGAGAGCAGAACAGGAATTGTGTATCTGTAAAAAACAGCAGCCTCTTCTTCAGCTGCACAGTCCTCTGGCACTGCTACTGTGGGAGAAGAAATCAGGCTGGATCCATGGGACAAGGGGAATTGTGTGAGGTTCAACAAGGCCAAGGCTGGGTCGTGTACTTGCAACACAAAAAACCCTGTGCAGTGCTCCAGGCTTGGGGAAGAGTGGCTGGAGAGTTGCCTGGTGGAAAAGGACCAGGGGATGCTGGTCAGCAGCAGCTGAATATGAGGCAGCAGTGGCCTGGGGGGCCAAGAAGGCCAGCAGCATCCTGGCTTGGATCAGCCAAGGTGTGGGCAGCAGGAGCAGGGCAGGGGTTGTCCCCCTGCACTCGGTGCTGGTGAGGCCACACCTCGAATCCTGGGTTCAGTTTTGGGTCTCTCACTCCAAGAAGGACATTGAGGGGGTGGAGAGCTTCCAGAGAAGGGAACAGAGCTGGGGAAGGGGCTGGAGAACAGGGGTTGTGGGAGCAGCTGAGGGAGCTGGGGCTGTTTATCCTGGAGAAGAGAAGGCTGAGGGGAGACCTCATTGCTCTCTGCAGCTCCCTGAGAGGAGGTTGTGCTGAGGTGGGTGCTGGGCTCTTCTCCCAAGTAACAACTGATGGGATGAGAGCAAATGGCCCCAAGTTGCACCAGGGAAGGTTCAGATTGGATATCAGGAAACATGTCTTGACTGACAGAGTGGTGAAGCACTGGCAGAGGCTGCCCAGGGCAGCGGTGACATTTGCATCCCTGGAGGGGTTCAAAAGATGTGTAGCTGTGGCACCTTGGGACATGGTTTAGTAGGCACAGTGGGACTAGGCTGATGGTTGGATTGGATGAGCTTAGAGGTCTTGTTCAACACAAATGATTCCTCTATGATTACAAACAAGCAGATAGCAGCGTGATTGGGAGGCAGAGGATAAGGTTCCTGCTTGCCTGGGCCACCAGAAGCTCCCCAGGCTGATTAATCAGGGCACTGCTACCGTGTACATTCCTAAAAGACTCTTCTATGACCAGTGTAAGTCCTGGCACATCTCCATGCAACAACCGTAGCCATGATTTATAGAAAGAGATTCAAAGCAGAAAAACATGGCAGCAGACAAATCGAAGAAATCAACCTAAGCAGGAGAGAAGCTACCAGGAGCAAACAGTTAATGGGCAGAAGGCAGCATGTAATAGTAGCTCTAATTAAATATTAATTTTTCTCACTTCACTCTGAGTGAATGCAGCTCTCGTTGCTGGCACAGGCAATTCTGGGAAACAGCACAGTTAAAAAAAAAAAGCAAAGAGAACAAATGACTTGAGATGATTCCAGCTGCTTTGGTTTGCAGGCCTCGTATCCAAAAGGACAGCAGCACAGAAGGAATCAATCTTTTTTAGCTCACTACATGAGTGAATGGTGAGGAGGCCCAAAACAGATGCCAAATCCCCTCTTCCTCAGACTCCACCCAAAGTATTTTGCAATATATGAAGAAATTTAGCACATTCAAGGATTTTTTTTTAACTCACACCAAAGCAATATTGACCAAAACCCCATTCCTGCATGCCCTTCTAACAACTTTCCATCATAAGACGTTCCCCAATAAGAGTAACAAATACACACTCCAAACACTTCCAATCATTAGACTGAGGTCAAAGCATGCAGAAATATCCATCAACCACAGTCCTAAAGAGACACAACGGCAGAATTTCCTGTCCCCACACTTTTTTACAGCTCTACCCCCACATACAGTCACAAGAAGCTGTTGTTTTCCCTTAAAACCTGCACTTACGCCTGCACGTTGTGAATCACAGAATCATGGAATGGTTTGGGTTGGAAGGAACCTCAAAGCCCACCCAGTTCCAACCCCCTGCCATGGGCAGGGACACCTCCCACTGGATCAGGGGGCTCCAAGCCCCATCCAACCTGGCCTTGAACATCTCCGGGGATGGGGCAGCCACCACTGCTCTGGGAAACCTGGGCCAGGGCCTCCCCACCCTCATCGTGAAGATTTCTTCCTAATGTCTAACCCAAATCTCCCCCTTCCAATTTGAAGCCGTTCCCCCTCATCCTATCACTACAGAGCCTTGTAAAAAGCCCCTCCCCAGCTTTCCCAGAGCCCTTTCAGGTACTGGAAGGCCGCTATGAGGTCCCTCTGGAGCATTCTCTTCTCCAGGCTGAACAACCCCAACTCTCTCAGCCTGTCCTCATAGCAGAGGGGCTCCAGACCTCTGATTATCTTCATGGCCTCCTCTGAACCTGCTACAACAGTTCCATATCTTTCTTAAGTTGAGGATTCCAGAACTGTACACAATACTCCAGGTCGGGTCTCACAGGAACAGAACAGAGGGGCAGAATCCCTTCCCTCACCCTGCTGGCAATGCTTCTTTGGATGCAGCCCAGGACAAGGCTGGCCTTCTGGGCTGTGAGTGCACTTGCCAGCTCACGTCGAGCTTCTCATCAATCAGCACTCCCAATTAACAGCAGGGCCGAATGCGTTGTGGCCCTGCTGGCAGAGAGCTGGTGGTTCCTGCTCTGGTAAAAGTGAAGAAAATGCAGAGCAAACAGTTCAGCATTGGTGATTCACAATAAATTCATCATCTTCAACACTTACCTGAAAGGATCAGCTCTCCCTTCAGAGGAGCTGCTGTTACCAAAAAGGTATGCAGCCCGCTAAATGGAAAACAAAACGTGAGGATTCAGCTGCACAAATACTCATTGGATAAATATCTCCCTGCCAGATACATGCAGTATTTTCTAATTGCAGGGATGGAGCAATTAAGATATTCCAAGATGCCATTCCAGTGGAAGGTGGGATACTTTAAGTCTACCAGTTTTCTGGACTGCACTCCCACGGTACGTGATCCTACCGGCAAAGGATTTTATAGTTCTAAATAAAGACACACTCAAAACCACAGGGATGAAAAGTTACACCAAGAATTGCGTTGCCTCAATCCAGTGGGAGGTGTCCCTGCCCATGGCAGGGGGGTTGGAAATGGATGGGCTTTGTGGTCCTTTACAACCCAAACCATTCCATGATTCTGTGAAACCCTTCTTGTGATAAGTTGTTTGGAACTCTTGAGCACACAGAATGTAGGTCTGCACAAAACTTGTGTGAGCTCTTGACAGCAAGAGAGCAACACAGTGAGCATCCCTTTGTGGGGACACTTCTGTTCTCAGCAGGCACTGTTGAATGGATGCAGCAGGGGTGTCAACCTCCTCCCACCTCCTCAAATAATGAACACCTCAACTAGAATCATATTCAAGAATCATATTGATAGGATTGATAGGATTTTTTAAGCTGAAAGAGAGGAGATTTAGTTTAGATCTTAGGAAGAAACGTTTTCCTGTGAGGCCTTGGCACAGGCTGCCAAGAGAAGCTGTGGCTGCCCCATCCTTGCAGGTGTTCAAGGCCAGGTTGGATGGGGCTTGGAGCCCCCTGATCCAGTGGGAGGTGTCCCTGCCCATGGCAGGGGGCTGGAACTGGATGGGCTTCAAGGTCTCTTCCAACCCAAACCATTCTGCGATTTTCAGACTGGTAGGAAGAGAAGATGAAGAACCAGCTCAGCACAACAGCCACTGACAGCGGCTCACAGCTGCGGTTGGGTGTTCCTGTGGCTGTAACAGGGAGTTCTGTCCTGGAACACAGACACAGGTACACTCAACACACCCACTCACCGTGTTAATGACGCTGTACACGTGTGTTCACCTCTGGTGTATTCTACACATCTCCTTTCTTTGTGTGAACAGGCTGCAAGAGCAACTTCCACGGCCTTAAAGGCCAATGCTAAGGACACAGGGCCAGGCTCTGTTTTCACTCAACATCACAATCCCTTTCAGAAAAAAAGGCAGAAGTCACTTCAGTTCCAAGGACGAAGATGTCAGCTTGGTGATGTGACCTCGCACCGCCTCTAGGAGACTCGCTCCAATGAGGTCGTTGCACTGCTCTCTGCAGCCTCCGTCACTATCAACTTCTAAACTCTGAGCGCTAACCTCGCACTCCCTGAGCGCCCAGCGAAAGCCACGCACCGAGGCGGCGCTCTGGGACGCGTGCAGCGCCAGCGCTGCCGTTCGGAAGCTGTTACCTGCAAAGCGGAGGAGGCGTCGAGGCCGAAGCTGAACCTGTCCCACGTCCCGGTGCTGCCGGGGGCTTTGGCGAGCTCGATGGCAGCGTTGTGTGCGGACACGCTCACGCTGCGCTCGGGGGGTGCCAACCTGCTGGCAGGAGGGAACTGCAGGTGGAGGGCATGGGTGCCAGCATCACTGGAGAAGCGGAGGCTGTAGTGGTTGGTGCCCACGTCCCCGCTGAGGCTCTGGGGTGCGATGCGGGGCACGTGG
Organism: Tapera naevia; assembly: GCA_033556795.1. Taxonomy (NCBI): domain Eukaryota; kingdom Metazoa; phylum Chordata; class Aves; order Cuculiformes; family Neomorphidae; genus Tapera; species Tapera naevia. The sequence continues at coordinate 1,490,580 of JAUMJJ010000307.1, forward strand.
AGCAGCAGCCTGACGGAGGCTTCATCCTGCCGGCACTGGAAGGGAGGGCACAGAGCGGGGCTGCGGGGGCCCAGGGGAAGCGCCATGGAAGGGGGGGCGGCACCGGGGCGGAGAGGAGGAGCCCTTCCACCGCTCGCCGGCGACTGCCCCCGCCGCTCCACTCGGGGCTCGGTGTCCCCACGCTGCTCCCCGCCCGATCTCTCCACGCGGGGCTCGGGGTACCCCCGGGACCTGGGCTCTCCCGGCCGCTTTGCCTCGGGGTCCCCCGGCTCCGTTTGGGGCTCGGGTTCGCCCTTCGGCTCCGACTCCCTCTCGGGCTCCTCCACGCGGGGCTCGGGCTCCTCCACGCGGGGCTCGGGCTCCTCCACGCGGGGCTCGGGCTCCTCCACGCGGGGCTCGGGCTCCCCCCGCCGCCCCGCCCCGGGCTGGGGCTCTCCCGGCTCCTCTGACCCGGGCTCGGGCTCCCCCCGCCGCTCCACTCGGGACTCGGACTCCTCCCCGCAGAGCTCCCCACCCGGCTCCTCCACGCGGGGCTCGGGCTCCTCCCCGCAGAGCTCCCCGCCCGGCTCCTCCACGCGGGGCTCGGGCTCCTCCCCGCAGAGCTCCCCACCCGGCTCCTCCACGCGGGGCTCGGGTTCTTCCCCGCGGAGCTCCCAGCTCGGCTCCTCCCCGCGGGGCTCGGGCTCTCCCGGCTCCTCCCCGCGGGGCTCGGGCTCCTCCCCGCAGAGCTCCCCGCCCAGCTCCTCCCCGCGGGGCTCGGGCTCCTCCCCGCAGAGCTCCCCGCCCGGCTCCTCCACGCGGGGCTCGGGCTCCTCCCCGCAGAGCTCCCCACCCGGCTCCTCCCCGCGGGGCTCGGGCTCCTCCCCGCAGAGCTCCCCGCCCGGCTCCTCCCCGCGGGGCTCCGGCTCTCCCGGCTCGGGCTCCCCCCGCCGCTCCACTCGGGACTCGGGCTCTCTCGGCTCCTCCCCGCGGGACTCCCCGCCCGGCTCCTCCGCGCCGGGCTCGGTGTCGGTGTCGCGGCGGGGCTCCCGTCCCGGCAGCACGGGCAGGGTGACCTGCAGACGGCGGCGCTGCCCGCAGAAGGCGGCGCGGGCGCGGCTCTGGTCCGCGGCGCAGGGCAGGCGCAGGCGCAGGCGGTATGCGGGGCGCTCCGAGTCGAGGCGGAGCTCCCGGCCGCGCAGCTCCAGCGCGACTGCGGCCGCCGAGCGCAGCAGCGGCAGCTCCACCGTCACCACCAGCTCCCGCCGCGCCGTGCCGGGCGAGGAGTCCCGGCTGTACCGGTAGTCCTGCAGGTCCACGTAGGAGCGGTGCAGGATGCTCCAGCGCGGGGTGGTGGGGCCGGGCAGCGGGGTGCGGGTGCCGGGCGGCTCCGGGGTGGTGTGTGCCAGAGGGGTGCGGGTGCCGGGCGGCTCCGGGGTGGTGTGCGACAGCGGGGTGCGGGTGCTGTGCGGCTCCGGGATGGTGTGCGACAGCGGGGTGCGGGTGCCATGCGGCTCCGGGGTGGTGTGCGGTAGCAGGGTGAGGATGCCAGGCGGCTCCGGGGAGCTTTTTGCTAGCGGGGTGCGGGTGTCGGGCGGCTCCGGGATGGTGTGCGACAGCGGGGTGCGGGTGCCGGGCGGCTCCGGGGTGCTGTGTTCCCGCGGGGTGCGGGTGCTGTGCGGCTCCGGGGTGGTGTGTGCCAGCGGGGTGCGGGTGTCAGGCGGCTCCGTGATGGTGTACGGCAGCAGGGTGAGGATGTCGGGCGGCTCCGGGGAGGTTTGTGCCAGCGGGGTGCGGGTGCCGGGCGGCTCCGGGGGGGTGTGCGGTAGTAGGGTGAGGATGCCAGGCGGCTCCGGGGAGCTTTTTGCTAGCGGGGTGCGGGTGCCGGGCGGCTCCGGGGAGGTTTGTGCCAGCGGGGTGCGGGTGCCGGGCGGCTCCGGGGAGGTTTGTGCCAGCGGGGTGCGGGTGCCGGGCGGCTCCGGGGGGGTGTGTTCCCGCGGGGTGCGGGTTCCGTGCAGCTCCGGCGTGGTGTGTGCCAGCGGGGTGCGGGTTCCGTGCGGCTCCGGGGTGGTGTGTTCCCGCGGGGTGCGGGTGCCGGGCGGCTCCGGGGGGGTGTGTGCCAGCGGGGTGCGGGTGCCGTGCGGCTCCGGGGGGGTGTGTTCCCGCGGGGTGCGGGTGCCGTGCGGCTCCGGGGGGGTGTGTTCCCGCGGGGTGCGGGTGCCGGGCGGCTCCGGGGTGGTTTGTGCCAGCGGGGTGCGGGTGCCGGGCGGCTCCGGGGGGGTGTGTTCCTGCGGGGTGCGGGTGCCGGGCGGCTCCGGGGGGGTGTGCGACAGCGGGGTGCGGGTGCCGTGCGGCTCCGGAGGGGTGTGTTCCCGCGGGGTGCGGGTGCCGGGCGGCTCCGGGGTGGTTTGTGCCAGCGGGGTGCGGGTGCCGGGCGGCTCCGGGGGGGTGTGTTCCTGCGGGGTGCGGGTGCCGGGCGGCTCCGGGGAGGTTTGTGCCAGCGGGGTGCGGGTGCCGGGCGGTTCCGGGGGGGTGTGTTCCTGCGGGGTGCGGGTGCCGGGCGGCTCCGGGGAGGTTTGTGCCAGCGGGGTGCGGGTGCCGGGCGGCTCCGGAGGGGTGTGTTCCCGCGGGGTGCGGGTGCCGGGCGGCTCCGGGGGGGTGTGTGCCAGCGGGGTGCGGGTGCCGGGCGGCTCCGGGGGGGTGTGTTCCCGCGGGGTGCGGGTGCCGGGCGGCTCCGGGGGGGTGTGTTCCCGCGGGGTGCGGGTGCCGGGCGGCTCCGGGGGTGTGTGCGGCAGCGGGGTGCGGGTGCCGGGCGGCTCCGGGGGGGTGTGTTCCTGCGGGGTGCGGGTGCCGGGCGGCTCCGGGGGGGTGTGTGCCAGCGGGGTGCGGAGGGCGAGCGGCTGCGGGACGCCGCGGTAGCGGGTGCCGCGCAGGACGGCGACGTTGCGGCGGTCGATCCGCAGGGCGCAGTGCCGCTCCACGGCGTCCAGGGCGGTGTCGCTGAGCAGGCGGCGGAAGCGGGCGCTGCGGGCGGCCAGGCGCAGCGCGGCCGGGTGGAAGACGATGTCGTAAATGATGCGGCGCTGCCCGCGTCGCCCCAGCTCCTCGCGGCCCCGCAGCAGCGCGTAGGGCAGCGAGAAGCCGTGGCCGCCGGGCTCGGCGCGGGCCCGCGGCGCCGCCACCCCCGGGTCGCTGCACACGTTGAGGTAGCAGCGGCGGGAGCCCGCCTGGCTGAGGAGCAGCACGAAGCCTCCCGCGGGGTGCAGGAAACGCAGCTCCACGCCGCGCTCCCGCTCCAGCGCCTTCAGCTCCTCCTCGCGCACACGCTGCTGCGCGGGGTCGGCCAGCTCGGCCGCGAACTCGGCGAACAGCGCCTGGAATTCCTTGTCGCGGAAAGCGCGTTGGAGCCGCTCCACTTCCTCGGCGCTGAGCTCCAGCTCCTCTGGCCGCTCCCGGCCCGGCCCGGCCGCCGCCGGCGGCTCCGCCATGCTTGGCGCTTGCGTTGCCGTGGAGACGCCAAACAAGATGGCGGCCGCGGCGCAGGCGCGTGAGTGGGGGCAAGATGGCGGCCGCGACGCAGGCGCGTGAGGGGGGCAAGATGGCGGCCGCGGCGCAGGCGCGTGAGGGGGGCAAGATGGCGGCCGCGGCGCAGGCGCGTGAGGGGGGGCAAGATGGCGGCCGCGGCGCAACCCTCTGAGCGAACGGGATGGCGGCCGTGCTGAGCAAGCAAGATGGCGCCGCCGGCGGTTGCTATGGCGACACAAACAACATGGCGGGCCCTCCCTCGAGGCCCGGTTCTGCTCTGTTCCTTGCATCGTAGCCCCGCAGCGCCTTGCCTCTCCTTTGGCTTCGTGTTTATTCTCAGCCATCGCCCCGCTGTCCCCGAGCTGCGCTCGTGTCGGTACCAGCGTAGCAGGAAGGGGTCTGTGAGACAAACCAGCACGAGGCTGGGGCACGTGGGGGCAGCACCAGGCTGGTCTCGATGCCCATGAGCAGGTTTTTCCGTAATTTCCTCAGAAAAGCACACAGTTCACATGCCCAGAGGTTGCTCTGGTCTCAGGCCAAGTCAGCTGCTGGAGCAGGAGTTGGCGCTGCCAGGCACACGGGCTCTTCTCCCAGTGCTCCTTGACAGGATTTCTTCCTCCCAGTTTCCAGGGCCATGTCCTTGTTCCTCTTGCCTCCCCTCACCATGTCTGCCTGGCACTATCCGCACACAGATCGTACCCCACCATCAGTAAATAAAAGTCACAGATCTTCACACCTTCCCTGTGTGAAGCACCCGAGCCCACATTCCCAGCATCTCCTGCAAGGGATCAAATTTGTAGAATCATTAAGGCTGGAAAAGCCCTCTTAAGCTCATCAAGTCCAACTATCCGCCCAATCCCACTGTGCCTACTAAACCATGTCCCAAAGTGCCACATCTAAACCCTTTTTGTACCCCTCCAGGGGTGGAGACTCCACCACTGCCCTGGGCAGCCTCTGCCAGAGATTCACCACCCTTTCAGTAAATAAATGTTTCCTGATATCCAATCCGAACCTCCCCTGGCACAACTTGAGGCCATTTTCTCTCATCCCATCGCTTGTTACTCAGGAGAAGAGAGCAGCACCCACCTCACCACAACCCCCTTTCAGGGAGCTGTAGAGAGCGATGAGGTCTCCCCTCAGCCTCCTCTTCTCCAGGATAAACAGCCCCAGCTCCCTCAGCTGCTCCCACAATCCCTGTTCTCCAGCCCCTTCCCCAGCTCTGTTCCCTTCTCTAGACAGGCAGTTGGCAGTGGCACCAGTTCAACTCAGCGTGGTGAAAGACAAAGTTCTCCCTACCTTTAACTTCTTTTTTCAAAAACTAGAGATCTCATCTTTGATATACATGCACCTGATTCCTCTTCTGTTATGCTTTTCCAAGTAATCTTCACTATGATTTGACATCAGTTATCTCATCTGACACCCATATCAATTCCTTTAAAGGTTTATCTGTGTACAGAACGCATCCTTTTGGGCTTTGAAGTTTATTATAAACGGTCTGTAATACATGATAAAAATCAATCCATTTCCAATCAGCGCTGCAGTTGGCTTTACAAAGGGTTGCCACCTTTCTGCAGTCTGGCAGAAATCACAGCCCCTGAAGCTTGCTGAAAACACCAAACAAAACCAAGAGTTAGATTCTTTTAAAAATTTCACAATACTATTCAATTTATTCATTTATGAAAGACTCGTTAATGCTTTAAGCCATTTAAAGAACTAAAGCAATTCATGGTGTGATATTTTCTGTAACCAAGTAAAGGTTACATGAAAGGTGAGTTTGCACTTTTCCCATTGGGTTCTGCCATACTTATTTCAAATGGAGGCACAATTTCATCAGAGCTGCAATCCCTTTCATTATTTTAACGTGGCAGCTGGTATTTTTTCTAGTCACTAGAAATCCACAGTTGGAATGAATATGTACAGATTGAAAATATGTGAAATCAAAGTGGCTCCTGGGCTTGGTGACTATCACAAAACAAACCAAGAACTGTTCCTAAGTGTAATAAACCTGTGTAACAAGCATCAGCTCCAGAAACAGATCTGTTTCCCGACTGGATCTCAGTTATTGAAAATCACAGAATGGTTTGGGTTGGAAGGGACCTTAAAGGGACCTCAAAGTCCATCCAGTTCCACCCCCTGCCATGGGCAGGGACACTTCCCACTGCATCAGGGGGCTCCAAGCCCCATCCAACCTGGCCTTGAACACCTCCAGGGATGGGGCAGCCATCACTTCTCTGGACAACATGGGCCAGGGCCTCCCCACCCTCACAGGAAAACATTTCTTCCTTAGATCTCATCTAAATCTCCCCTCTTTCAGCTTAAAAGTGTTCCTCATTGTTCTATCCCTGCACTCCCTGATGATCTTTCCTTTTACTTTTCGATCACACTTCTCATCAGTGTTATTTGACTAATTTCTAAATCTATTATTTCATTTCTAGGCATTTTGATTTCTTACACTGCCTAAGGATGAAGTGTAAGTGTATGTTAACTGCTAGAATACTGACACTGCCTATGTTTATAAAACTGATTTTCTGTGTTCCTCCTGATAATTAGAAATCAGAAAATACTTCCTTTTAAATGAGAAATTGAATATATTTACCTGTCTTCAACTGTCTTGTTCGAGGGGTAGAATACCTTGAATGAAAATCCACTTCTTGGAAATGAACCCTGTGAAGAAAAATGTATACACCACACTCAGGTAAGGAAAATACTGTGCCAGTAGTAAAAGGCGCACTTGGCTGTGACTGCACCTGCTTCTGATTTTGGTGAAGTGCATGGAAATCTTACTGGATTTATGCAGAGGCAGTCAGTGTTGGTGACAGTGAAGGGGTCGTGTTTATCGGCGATGACAAGCAGGTCTGGCAGAGGATACACTCTCAGGGCGTAGTCGTAGGCCCAGTACACGGGGCTGACGTACAGCGGAAGGGGTGTCAGATGTCCTTGTGATAATATAGTCTTTACAAACTGTGAGATAAACACAGTTAGTTTGAGCCATTTTGGACAAGTCTAACTCCTTCCTGCAGGTGCTAATGCCTTGTTGAGAAATAAAAAAAGCTTTGAGCCTGGAAATGTGTTTTGTGTCATTCTTGGTCCCTCTGATTATTAATTATTTCCAGAATAAAGCAGCAACTCCCCTGCCACAGTCAGCTGCTGTTTTGTTTGTTGTGTTTTTAAATACACAAAGTACTTTCTAAAACCTATCAGCCACTATTTAAGAAAGTCAAAACTATTTCATTGAGCAGACTCTACAACAAACTGTACAATCTGCTCACTTGTTCCTCTGACCTGGGAGGTACCAACACTGCCTTAACTTCTCTCTTGTGGAGTTTTTTCCCTCAAGGCTTTCCTAACAGTACCAGTTAACCTTGAATTGGGGAAATCATTTGGTTCCCAAATTATTCCAATTCCTTTGGCTGTTCTTGGAGTTGCTCCAGACTCCACCTGCTCCTTTCCTTTGCTTTTTCATCTGGCAAATTCCATCCCAGGGTATATTGCTTCCTGAAACTCCCTCCTCAAGCCTCTTGAAATATTTTATTATCTCTAATCATGGAGCTGCCTTTAGGCTCTATTTTCCCCAAAGGGCCAAAATCCTTACAGTGATGTGGTGGAAGGGTTTGCTGTTGATAGAAAATGATGTCCCAAGCGTAGGCCTGGTTATTCCACTAATATCATATGAGGCCTAAAGTCATTACTAGTTCCATCTTTAATCAAAATTTCCCTCTCATTCATCGTTTTCCACCGAAGGCTGAATTAAAATGCTAATGACAGGCAGAAAAGGCAACAAAACACTGAAGTTTGCAAAAGCAACCCAATGCTTTCATCCACAGAAAGTGCTGCCATACATAAAGCCACATTTCCTTTGTGATTCCTTCTCTTCCAAGCTAGAGGAAGCCATGTGTGAGTACAGGGAAGTAATGGTTTGCAGCACTCGTGTCTGTGCACACCAAAACCAGGTGTGTCAGCATCCACAGTGAGTTCCCTGTGTTCCCAGAGAAACTGAGCATTGTCCTGATGGAGGGAGGGAAGGAAGAGCTAAAGGGAGTTTCTGAGTCAAACAAACCAACAAACAAAGCCCAAATCACCGTATCATAAGGTTGGAAAGGACCTCTGAGATCATCCATTCCAACCTGTAACCCAACACTAACACCAACCCATCATCTAAACCATGGCACTCAGTGCCTCATCCAGTCTCCCCTTAAACCCCTCCAGGGTCGGTGACTCCACCCCCTCCCTGGGCAGCCCATTCCAATGGCCAATCAGCCCAGCTCTCCAGTCTGTCCAGGTCCCTCTGTAGGGCCATCCTACCCTCTAACAGATCAACCCTTCCTCCCAGCTTGGTATCATCTGCAAACTTGCTGATGATGGACTCAATCCCCTCATCCAGATCATCAATAAAGATATTAAACAGGACGAAACAGACTCCATCCATCACCACAAGGAGCCAGCACCGCCTGGATGGTTCTCATTGAATTATATCAGTGAGTCCCATCAGCTCCTGCTGCGCGCTCGTTAACTGGGATCATAACTCTGAGTGCTCTGCTGTGTATCAAAAGCAGGATTAAGACTTCAAGAGAAAAGGCAGAAGCAGCAGGTGACCTTTTGGAAAAGTAACAAGCTGCTTCACTGCAAATATCACCGGGTAATTGAGCAAACCTTAAAAAAAAATAGGTAATTTGTATTAATCTTTGCCTTCAGGAATAAATGTTGCTTGGTACAACGTTCACTGCTAACCAAGTGCTGCACTCAAGGGCAGCAGTGGGATGGCCAGAACGACCCAATGCCATCAATCAGCATCACAGATCAGTCATTTTACTGTTAAGATGTAAATTAAAATAATAATACTAAATATATAGCTGCTGCCTACAGTTCTCGGTTCCTCTTGCAGCGTATCGTGAGAATGCAGAGCAGAGCAACCCAAATGCTGATTAAAAAAAGCAGTCAAGAAGTGGTGAGCACAACACTCACGTGGCTGGGAATGTCCATGTTGCTGCTAGGGAAGCGGACACAGTTTCTGCACATTTTGTTTACCAAATCTTCACGAAAGAGAATTATTTCTTGGGTGCAATATTGAATCCTAAATGGAAAGCATGAATGAAATTAAAATAGAGATGAAACTAAGACAGGGAGCTGCATTACAAAATTGATCTCACCCTAATACAGCAAAATGGAAAAGCACATTTGAATTAAAGTAATACTCTCCCATCTTCCCTTAATTCCCTCCAGATTATGAAAAATTATTATCCCTTTGAGCACGATTTTTATACTATCAAACTTTTAGCACTACTTCCTTTCATCACTCATTTATGTTTTAATGTATTTAAAACTAGTTAATAATTCATGCAAGTGAAAAAATATATAAATTTGAAAAATTTAATAGCATTTTTTTCCAAAATTTAGAATTTTTGAAAAGTACAGCTGTGGAAAAAAAGAAAAATTGTAGTAAGTTGCACCATTACCTGCAGGGATTTGTGGTAAAAACTGAAAATGGCACCAGCTGCCTGAATTCCTGAGTAATACTTTCAGCCAGGGGAGGTCTGGAATAAAGAGGAACAGATGGATCCACAACGTCTCTTACCTTCTTTAACTCAAAATCCCAAAATTTGAGAAAGTGAAGCAAACTGACCTGGGTAAAATAGGACCAGGACCAGGGTCTTCTGGGCCCGGAACAAACACAAATCGACTGCTGTAAAAAGTCCAACATGTCACTATTATCATAGAATCACAGAATGGTTTGGGTTGAAAGGGACCTCAAAGCCCATCCAGTTCCACCCCCTGCCATGGGCAGGGACACCTCCCACTGGATCAGGGGGCTCCAAGCCCCATCCAACCTGACCTTGGACATCTCTAGGGATGGGGCAGCCACAGCTTCTCTGGGCAACCTGGGCCAGGGCCTCCCCACCCCCATTGTGAAAAATTTCTTCTAATGTCTAATCTAAATCTCCCCTTTTCCAATTTAAAGCCATTCCCCCTTGTCCTGTCACTCCAGGCCTTTATAAAAAACCGCTCCCCAGCTTTCCTGGAGCCCCTTTCAGTCCTGGGAGGCTGCTCTAAGGTCTCTCTGGAGCCTTCTCATCTCCAGCCTGAACAACCCCAACTCTCTCAGTCTGTCCTCACAGCAGAGGGGCTCCAGCCCTCAGATCATCTTTGTGGCCTCTTCTGATCCGTTCCAACACTTCCATATCCTTTTTATGTTGGTGATTCCAGCCCTGGACACAGGACTCCAGGTGGGGTCTCCCCAGAGCAGAGCAGAGGGACAGAATCCCCTCCCTCTCCCTGCTGGCAATGCTCCTTTGGGTGCAGCCCAGCACACGGTGGTTTCTGGGCTGTGAGCGCTCGTTGCTGCTCATGTTGAGCTTCTCCTCAATGAGCACCCCAGGTCCTGCTCCTCAGGGCTGCTCTCAATCACAACATCCCCCAGCCTGTACTGATAACAGGGGTTGTCCTGACCCAGGTGTAGGACTCTGCACTTGGCCTTGTTGAACCCCATGAGGTTCACACAGCCCCTCTTCTCCAGCCTGTATTATACAGCCTACTCCACAGACGAGTGCAAATAACTGTTCCAGGGCAGGGATGGCAGCTCCTCCTGACTTTATGGACCACATAAATCACAGCTAAGCAGCAAGATCCATATCCATTCTGCACTGAAGCAGAGGAAGCCTCCAAAACCAGTCACTATGCAAGGGGGATTGATGGGTGGAGCCCAACCAGGCGTCCAGCCTGGCACAAGGAACACTGGTAATCTCAAACACCAGAGATTCTATCAGCAGCACAACGTGACAGCCTCACTGGGACAGGGGATGGAGGGACAGTCCATGAGACACACTTGTACATCTCACACAGAGCTGGAGAGCCACAGGCTGTGGCCATTCCAGCTTTTGGGGCCCACTCGAGGAACGAGCTCTGCTTAGGGGCTGCCTTTACAAACTCAGCCATCAGAAGCCAGGAAGAATAAACGTGGCTGCTCCCAGTTTTACCTCCCTTTGTATATTCAAATCTCTGTAGAAGGGATTTAGCTCTTCAGGCCTGGAATAGGGTTCCCACAGCACGGAGACGTAAGAAGGGAGAAATACAAGATTCCTTTTCAGGACTGTGTTGCTTTTGTTTGTTCCCTAGCAGCTGTGGAGAACTATGTGTACACAAAGGGAAAAGACAGGATGGAGATGCCTCCGTGCTCCTGAGACTGGTTTAGAAGCCAGTAGGTGCTAACATCAGCATCAAAGCTTCAACATCAGTTTATGAAGCAGCACTGCTTGGGCAGAGGCCTGCTGATTCACAGAATCATAAAACCAAGAATGGTTTTGGTTGGAAAAGACCTTTGAAGATCGAGTCCAACCATCAATCCAGCCCTGCCAAGTCCACCACTAGACCGTGACCCCAATTATGACATCTGCTTGGCTTTTAAACACCTCCAGGGATGGGGACTCCACCACCTCCCTGGGCAGCCTCTGCCAGTGCTTGATAACCCTTTCAGTGAAGAAATTCCTCCTAATATCCAACCTAAATCTTCCCTGGCACATCTTGAAGCCATTTCCCTTGTCCTGTCTCTAGGTACCAGGGAGAAGAGACCAACCCCCACCTCACCACAGCCTCCTTTCAGGGAGCTGCAGAGTGATGAGGTCTCCCCTCAGCCTCCTCTTCTCCAAGGGAATTCCAGGGAAAAAAGGGCTCACCCAAAGAGCACTTCTGGGGGAACATAAACCGTGTTCAATCCCTGTGGAAAATGTTCCAGGGAGAGGCAATTTCTCCTTCGCTCACTCAATAGCAGCTTCCATGGCCAAGCTCTTTTAGATAAAATCAAAACCTTACGCTGCTCCCAAAAGAAACAAGACCAGCTCACTGCCTGACCATAGCTGGCTCCCTATAATGAGAAAACATGGCATCTGTTGGCTTCTTAAAGTAATTAATGCAAAGGTTTCCCACCATAAACACTCTTCCCTTTCCATAGCTCTCTGCTGTGTACCTTTTATGGATGCTGGGATATTCGCATATAATATCCGCAAGGGTCTTCAAAGAACCTAGAGTCAGGAGAAAAAAATCCATGATATAACACCTGGTGAGACAATAAACACATGATAAATGGATCTCTCTGTACTTGAGTACATGAAAAAGTGTCACTTTGAAAACAAGGGTTTCTTTTCTCTCTGAATTTGTTTTGCTAACATTATTTCAATTCAATGTACACGTCTGACTGCACAAAAAGAATTCCCTACCTTTCAGTGACTGGATTTGATTTCTTCCATATGGTGCAGATGAAAAGTTTCCACAAAAGAAAAAGCAGGTTGGAGGTGCAGAGGAATAACCTGGGAAAGCAGAGTGTCTGTGAGTGTAACATCCATTCACTCCAGTATCCATCAGCACTCAGCCTCCAGTCACACAGTATCACAGTGTCATAAGGTTGGAAAGGACCTCTGAGATCATCGAGTCCAACCTATAACCCAACACCAACACCAACACTAACACCAACCATCATCTAAACCATGGCACTCAGTGCCTCATCCAGGCTCCCCTTAAACACCTCCAGGGTCGGTGACTCCACCCCCTCCCTGGGCAGCCCATTCCAATGACCAATCACCCTTTCAGGGAAGAACTTTTTCCTCACATCAAGGCTAAACTTCCCCTGATGAAGCTTGAGTCCCTGCCCTCTAGTTCTGTCCCTGGCCACCTGAGAGAAGAGACCAACCCCTGCCCCACTCCAACCTCCTTTTAGGGAGTTGTAGAGAGCAATGAGGTCTCCCCTGAGCCTCCTCTTCTTCAGACTAAACAGCCCCAGCTCCCTCAGTCGCTCCTCGTAGGGCTTGTGCTCCAGCCCCTTCCCCATCTTCGTTGCCCTCCTCTGGACACTCTCCAGCATCCTGACATCTTTCCCAAACTGGGGGGCCCAGAACTGGACACAGTGTTCAAGGTGAGGCCTGACCAGTGCCCAGTACAGGGGGACGATAACTCCTCTGGTCCTGCTGGCCACACTATTCCTGATGCAGGCCAGGATGCCATTGGCCTTCTTGGCCACCTGGGCACACTGCTGGCTCATGGTGAGCTTCCTGGCCACCAGCACTCCCAGTCCTTCTGTGAAAGGCAGAAACTGGAACAGCACTTGGAGCTCTGCTGCTACTGACACACTTGGATTATTTTCTGGATACAGGCTTTGTCAGCTTAAAAGGGACGATGGCAGTGTCCAAATGTCACTTTGAGGGAGCCCTCTGGTATTCACAGGCCCAGTTCCCACAACACTGTTCGTGTGTATCCAACCACTGATCCAGTTGTATAACTACACAAAGTACAATAATAAAAAATAATAAATAAATAAAATCATAGAATCATGGAATGGTTTGGGTGGGAAGGGATCTTAAAGCCCATCCAGTTCCAACCCCCCTGCCATGGGCAGGGACACCTCCCACTGGATCAGGGGGCTCAAAGCCCCATCCAACCTGGCCTTGAACACCTCCAGGGATGGGGCAGCCACCACTGCTCTGGGCAGCCTGGGCCAGGGCCTCCCCACCCTCATTGTGAACAATTTCTTCCTACTGTCCAATCTAAATCTTCCCCCTTCCAGTTTAAAGCCGTTCCCCCACATCCTGTCATTACAGGTCCTTGTAAAAAGCCCCTCCCCAGCTTTCTTGCAGCCCCCCCCCCCCCCCCCCCCAAGATCCTTCAAGGAAACTGAGCTTGGCCTAAGATTGGAAATGCTGAAGGGATCGAGGAACTCTGGTCACTGAGGTTAAAATGCTTCACCATCCCTGGAGGTTTTTAAAATAAGACTGGATGTGGCACTTAGTGCCATGATCTGGTAATCACGATAGTGTTGGGTTAAGGGTTGGACTTGATGATCTTGGAGGTCTCTTCCAACCCAGATAATTCTATGATTCTATGATTTTATGGCTTCCCAGGCTGTGCCAAGGAGGGGACATGGCACCAAGCAGCCTCCTGCCTGCCCTGCTGCCTTTGCCATCTCCACCCTCCAGTGCTGCTAAGATCACAGAAAACAGTAACAATTCCCTAAAGCAAGGATCAGAGTCAAAAGAGCTCCCACCTACCTGAAAACATTGTGTGAAGCTTTTCCAGTACCTCTGCTTGGTCCAGCCACACATCAGACAGAAACACAAACATGGCATCTTCGTTTTCATCCTCCAGCTGCTTAAGTTTCGCCGAAGCCTTCACTGAAGTGGGTGAAGGCCCTCCAAAGAAGTTCACGTTCCCATAGAAGGCTCTGCATCATCACAATATTCCAGTTAGTTCTGCTTTCTTCCCAGATAGTTAGTGTTGATTATGACTCACTTTAGCCATTTATTATTACTATATTATTATTATTATTATTATTATTATTATTATTATTATTATGCAGCCCAGATGGTATCAACCATCATCGAGTACTTCATGGATGATCAAGATGACTTCAAGATGATCCAAGGGTTGGAGCATCTCTGCTATGAGGACAGGCTGAGAGAGTTGGGGTTGTTCAGCCTGGAGAAAACAAGTCTCCAGGGAGACCTTAGAGCAGCCTCCCAGGACTGAAAGGGGCTCCAGGAAAGCTGGGGAGGGGCCCCTCATCAGGGATTGCAGGGACAGGATGAGAGGGAACACTTTTAAGCTGGAAGAGGGGAGATTGAGATAAGATCTTGGGAAGAAATGTTTTCCTGTGAGGGTGGGGAGGCCCTGGCACAGGTTTTCCAGAGCAGTGGTGGCTGCCCCATCCCTGGAGGTGTTCAAGGCCAGGCTGGATGAGGCTTTGAGCCCCCTGATGCAGTGGGAGGTGTCCCTGCCCATGGCAGGGGGGTGGAACTGGATGGGCTTTAAGGTCTCTTCCAACTCAACCTATTCCATGAGTCTATGATTCTATGTGGAAACAAAGTGAAATGGCAGACACCCAGACACAAACCAGGGGCACTGCCCTGCCCTCATTTAATGGATTATCTCAAGGGAATATTTATCCTGGGTTCCTTCCCACATCCATCCTTTAAGCAACAAGGAATTTCTTATTCCCATGTAGTAGTTTTCTAGTTTTGCAATGGAGAAGCACTAAGATGTCACTTGTCATTAATATGCAGAACCCAAGGGCCTTTGGAAGGGTTTTTCACTGGTCCAAAGAGATCAGGAAGTCCAAGAGCTGCTTCCTTAAAAACCTATTTTTTTCTGAAGCATTGGGGGAGGGGGAAGGACAGCACACTTTAGGGTCAATTTATAAAATATTGATGTGCTTGGATAGAAACCCATAACAAAACAGCAAGCGAGGCTGCCGCCAGTCGCTTTCATACCTTGTGGTAGCAGCAGGCTCAGTAGGTGGAAATCCAAAAGCATTCACATGAAAAACTTGATCTTCGTACCAACCTAAGAGATTTTTGAACAACAATATGACCTTCAGTTTCTCTAACAACACCATAGCCCAGACATTACTCAGCGTGCTGGCAGCCATGCTGCAGAGCTCTTCCCAGCCTCCTCCACCCCCTCGTGTGCGATAGCACCGGTCCCTGTGCTGCTCCGTGGTGAACCAGACCAGGGAACAACCTGGCTCAAGAAAAACCTCAGCAAGAAAACTGCTATTTTTTAATCCACTCACTTCTTGGCTGCTCAGCCACATAAAGAACCCTCTTAACCCAACCAACTAAGGATATAGGGGAAAGGGAATTATTTTTGCTGGCCCTGCCCCAGAACAGTCCTCGTCAAACTCAGTATCAACACAGGCTGGGGGATGAAGAGATGGAGAGCAGCCCTGCTGAGAGGGACCTGGGGGTCCTGGTGGAAAAGAAGGTGGACATGAGCCAGCAATGAATGCTCACAGCCCAGAAAGCCAAGCGTGTCCTGGGCTGTATCCAAAGCAGTGGGACCAGCAGGGCCAGGGAGGGGATTCTGCCCCTCTGAGACCCCACCTGGAGCCCTGTGTCCAGTTCTGGAGCTCTCAGCACAGGAAGGACATGGATCTGTTGGAGCAAGTCCAGAGAAGGCCACACAATGATCAAAGGCTTGGAACACCTGCTCTATGAAGAGAGAGGCTGAGAGCTGGGGTTCTTCATCTTGGAGAAGACTCCAAGAAGACCTTACTGCAGCCTTTCAGTACTTAAAGGGAGCTGATAAGAAAGATGGGGAAAAACTTTTTAGCAGGGCCTGTAGCAAGATGACAAGGGGTGATGGTTTTAAACTAAAAGAGCAGAGGTTTAGACCTGACATTAGGAAGAAATTGTTTACGCTGAGGGTGGGGAGGCCCTGGCCCAGGTTGCCCAGAGCAGTGGTGGCTGCCCCATCCCTGGAGGTGTTCCAGGCCAGGCTGGATGAGGCTTTGAGCCCCCTGATCCAGTGGGAGGTGTCCCTGTCCATGGCAGGGGGTGGAACTGGATGGGCTTTGAGGTCCCTTCCAACCCAAACTATTCTATTATTCTACGAAACTGCTCCCTTTCTTGAGAGCTGTCCCACCTGCTCAAGGAACAGAAGTAACAGTGTGATTCTCATCCCCACTGTTATTCCTTCTCTCAACTTCCATTCCATTTATTTTACAGGTTTTAATTATAAAAGACTTTATCAGAAAACAGATGGGATTACATATACTGCAGAGTAACAGCCTACAAACAGAAATGTTCATCATTTGGCTAAAACATGTTTGAGGCTCCAGAACTGCCAGTCCTTACATCACCTTAATACAAAGACTCATAAAATCATAGAACTGCTTGATTGGAAAAGAACTTTGAGATCATGGAGTCCAACCAGCCCTGTCCACTACTAAACCAGATCCCTGAGCACCTCATCTGCCTGACTTTTAAACACCCACAGGGATGGGGTCCTTAAAGCCTCCAACAGAAAGCAGCATTTTCAGATTGTTAAATCAAACTGTTTGGCTGTTCTACTCTGTCTTCCTAATCCAGTTCTATCTCCTCCACACACGGAGCCAGGCTGAGGCCAATCCTCAAAGCTGATCTATGGCAGGGTAGTTGGAACTGGATGGGCTTTGAGGTCCCTTCCAACCCAAAATATTCCATCATGATCACCAAAACCCACAATTTCACATCACTCTGCCCTGTGCCTCCAGACCCCACGATGTCATAGGAGAGGCTTATGGCCAAAAAAGTCAGTCACAGGCCTCAGCAACATGAGCTGTGTCTGTTCAACCACACCTGGCAGACAGGGAACCCCAGCAACATTCCTTAACAGAATAACTTATTGCAAACTAAGAAAAAGTCTGCTTTACCTTCTGCCAAAACAAAGCAGGATTCAGCGTATAAACCACTGTGGAACTGGTGCAGAAAGGTTAAGAAACATATTTTCTTAGATCAGGACTCTTAAAGTAGTAGCAGTTTGCTTTCCAAAGGGTAAGCAGCTAAGCTCAAACAGCCTGCAAAGAGGAACATGCTTAGCTTCCACCAGGAGGAATACTTAACCCTGTTCTAACAGCCTCTGTGAAAGGGCACTGAGTTGCAGCGACCAAGTAACTTGAAAAGAAGGCAAAAGACAGAGCTGCAGCCCTCAGTATGTAATTTGTAATGGTCAGTGTTGATTTGTTATTCAGTCTGCAGTTCTCTAGGTCTACAGGAAGTCTCTTCAACTCTCACATCACCAAAAAAGGATATTGCTTTGCTAAGGTCAAGCTGGACCACTCCGGTAGGGTCCTCTAGGAAAAACTTCCCCTAAAAAAAAGGATGAATTAATAAAGCAAAATACACCCAAACACGTTAATGCTTCAAACAGGAGCACCTATTGGTCAGTATTTAGAAATAATTTAGCTGGTTTTAACAGTGTGAGCTTAGAACACAGAGGCAGAACTGAAAACAATGCAGTTTATGGTAGGTGTGTCAGCACCTTCCCTCGGAGCTGTGGCAGTTTGGGTTCCTGGGGCACCCCTTTCCTACAGCCACAGTCCAGGGCAACAGCAAGTCCAACCACAGCCAGGGGAAGCTCTAGAAAATGGGGAAGCTCTAGAAAGTGGAACTGGTTCTGATTGCTCACATAAAGCATTATAAATTTCTGCAGTGCAGAGAGAAAGGTGTTTTCCCTCCCACAGTCACCAACTGCCTGTGGAAACGTCTCCTCTTAAGGAATGGCTCTTGCACCACTGACACTGATGGGAGTTGTGCCACTGGCTTATATGACAGGGTAAAGCAGTGAAAATTTTAAGCTTTCTCATTTTCTAATACATCATAAAATAGAATAAATGGTGGCTGAGATATTCTGTAACAAAAAGCAACCTACCTCCTTGAGCTGAGTTATCATCCCGAGCACAATCAATTCTCCCACTTTAGCTGTATTGCCCAACAGAGTTTCAATTGTTTTAAGCTGCAACCAAAGCATCAAATGAAAATTAAATCAAACTCTCTATTTATCTACCCTTAAACAAAAAGGCCCACACAGAACACGTTTACATAAACACAGAGATGAGCTATGAGAGAATTCAGGCTCATTACAAAAATCCAGGACACACTTCTGAGAGTAACACAGTTTAGGAAAAGATTTCCAATGATGGATGCTATGATAAAGAACTGCTTAGCAAGTAAAATTTGTGGGCAATTATTCTGCTTACATGTGGATTAAAACTGAAAAGAGCAAGTGGCAATTTCTGCTCTTGCTCAAGAATGTCAATTGTAGTAAGAGGATCCTCAGCACAATCCAATCTGAACGCCAAGCAATTGCTTTAATGGAAGAAACTTCGATGGAGGACAGAGAACGTTCCAGAGCGATGCAGGTGACATCACAGAACACGCTGTCTGCAGCTTCTGGACAAACTTCCTCTGGTCTGTCAAGCTGCAGCTAAGAGAGACAATCCTGCTCCAGCACCAGCATAAGTAATGCATTTGACACTGCTGACGAGGACGACAGCAACACAGCCAAGGGAGAAAGGATCCTACAAAGCCTGGATGGAGACGCAGGCTCGACCCAGCTAAGGTCAGCTCCATTTGTTGTCCAAAACCAGGCAGAAACAGGAAAGCTGAGCAAAGGAAACATTGTTATGCATTACCCTGTGATACACACCTTCATTCTCTTTTTAAAAGTGGTAATTGTATAATACAGCAAGAGCATTTACTGTGAGAAAGCTGAGATGGAACAGAACAGACCAAAGTTCAATTGGAGGTTTGTGAATTTAGTGCTCATGGGAGAAAGAAGCCAGGAAAGTGTTCCCAGGCAGAGGGAAGCAAAGTGCAATAGGTTGAACAGTTCATGTCCTTCCCCCTCAGGAAACCACTGGAGGGGAAGTGTGTGAGGAGAGGCTGAAGGGCCTTGGGCTGTTCAGCTGGAGAAGAGGAGCCTGAGAGGGGATCTCAGAGCTGTTTGTGCCTTCTCCCAAGGGAGGGAGGGGAAACAGGGGCTGAGCTCTGCTCTCTGGGGACCTGGGACAGGACTGGAGGCAATGGCAGGAAGATGTGCCAGGGCAGGGGGAGATTGGACATTGGGAAGAGGTTCTTCCCCCAGCGGGTGGTGGAGCACTGGAACAGCTCCCCAAGGAAGCAGTCAGGGCCCCTGCTCTGCCAGCATTCCAGAAGCATTTGGCCACTGCCCTCAGTCCCACGGGGTGAGTGTTGGCAGTGTCCTGGGCAGGGACAGCAGTTGGACTCCATGGTCCTTGTGGGTCCCTTCCAGCTCTGGTCATTCTATGATTCTACCTTTCTCTTGTGCTTCACAGCTGCCTCTGAACAGCTTGGTCAGCTCACTGATCTGAGCCAAATAATGGCATTTTTGACACACAGGCTAAAACGGTCAAAAATAACTAATTTCTGTTGATCACCCATATTGAATGTAAAACTAAAATGCCACTGGAGAGCTATTGCTGCATTAAAAAACAACATAAGCACAGTTCCCTTTGCAAGAAAACCATCAGATTTTTTTACCTGGAATTTGCTCCCACTCTCATCAGGGCGAACACAGACTGCTGAAGGAGTAAACAGCTCATGTCTCTGAGTCCTCTGCAGAAACCAAAATTGAAAGTAATCCAGTTTAAAAACAAATGGACACTGTCAAGAAGCCAGTTCATTACAACCACTATACAAAATAGGTTTTAAAGTTCCCTATTTTATCCCTATTTCATTCGATGAGCTTCATCAGTTCTTTTAACAAGAATTTGCTTCTGAGAAAGAGATGATCAATAATAATGGGCAAAAAAAAAAAAAAAAGCCAAAAGTAAGAGTGAATCATATATAATGCTTTTACAAGAAGTTATTCCTGACTACCTTGAAGGAAGGTGTGAGAGAGCAAGGGAAGTTAACTGTATTGAATACTGACTGTGTGGAAAAGAGGGGGAGCCTAATAAAAGGAAGCAATTTGGGGTTTTTAGTAACAGCCAAACTGCAGAGAGCATGGAGAAAATACCTTGTAGAAGTTTTCATTTCTTTCCTTGTTTCTCATGCATCCTGAAAGACTCCCCTTGGAAAAAAAACCTTGCTGCCAGCCAGTGGCCCTCACCCTCACACCAACCTGGGCTGGAGGGCTGGAGCCCCTCTGCTGTGAGGACAGGCTGGGAGAGTTGGGGTTGTTCAGCCTGGAGAAGAGAAGGCTCTGGGGAGACCTTAGAGCAGCCTCCCAGGACTGAAAGGGGCTCCAGGAAAGCTGAGGAGGGGCTCTTGATCAGGGAGTGCAGGGACAGGATGAGGGGGAAGGGTTTTCAGCTGAAAGAGGGGAGATTGAGATGAGATCTTAGGGAGAAATGTTTTCCTGTGAGGGTGGGGAGGCCCTGGCCCAGGTTGCCCAGAGCAGTGGTGGCTGCCCCCTCCCTGGAGGTGTTCAAGGCCAGGTTGGATGGGGCTTTGAGCCCCCTGATCCAGAGGGAGGTGGGACTGGACTGGATGGGCTTTGAGGCCCCTTCCAACCCAAACTATTCTATGATTCTATGAAACTGCTCCCTTTCTTGAGAGCTGTCCCACCTGCTCAAGGAACAGAAGTTACAGCATGATCTTCATCCCCACTATTATTCCTTCTCTCAACTTCCATTCCATTTATTTTACAGGTTTTAATTATAAAAGAGGTGCTGGGGGGTTGGAACTGGATGAGCTTTAAGGTCTCTTCCAACTCAAGCCATTTTATAATTCTAAGACCACTAAACCTCAGTACAGATCCTGTTCTCATTCCCCTTTATTTAAACCATACCCACAACAGCACCTCAACACAAAGCACTGCTGTGAATGTGAGAACAGAAAAGACAGCATTTTACTTACATACATTGTTAAATGAAGCAAAACTGTTTCTGACCTGCTGTAGGATGGAGTAGCGTTCACGAAACAGCTCCGCTTTATCTCTGGCAGTCCCAAACAAATTTGGTGCAGGGAGGTTGGTCATCGACAGCCTGCCCGAAATTTAACACAATCAAAATTCAAAAAGGTACATTCCACACACAAAAACAACTTCTTGATCTAAGAGCTGTAGGAGGCTGCAAAGCTGTAACACGACTGCATAATTTATTTGCTCAATGAGGAAGATTTCTGCGAGGGATCCTCTGGTTTTGCATCCTTGAACCATTCATTTAATTTCTCTCTAGCCCTGAGGTTTTGTCTTCCCACCTGAATGGGACTCTGCAGCAATCAGTTTTTTAAAATAGCAGTTATGCCTTTTAAGTGGCCATGAACAAAAGTGTTTTTTTCCTCTCAGTTAGCAGATTGTCTTCATGGTGTTCTCTGCTTCCGATAGCCTGGAAAGCCAGACAGCAGCACTGGAATTAAACTCCTCCTTAGGAGTCCCCCAGGGCTGCAGGGAGCTGCAAGCTATAGTGTAAGAAATAACTACATGCAGTGGACAGAACAAATTTATTAAGAAATAAAAATGAATGTGAAAAAAAACACAAACTATATTTACTGACGGATGTCCTAAGCCTTAGGATCTGTTTTATTCATCAGATGGCACAAACATGGTTGGACACATGGTAGTACCTGATAAACACCTACGTTTCAGAGCCAGTCACACCACAGGCAGCACAGAATACACTGCTACAGGATACTGGTCCCCATTTCAGTTTTGGTTTACTGGACTAGGAAAAACCCAACAGTCCCTTTATTTATGAGCCAGCATTTATCATAGAGTCTGATTGGCTCTGCAGAGACTGAGAAACAAAATTACCTCACTTGAAGGGGGCTCCAGAAAAGCTGGGGAGGCACCTTTTACAAGGACATGGAGTGACAGGACAAGGGGGAATGGCTTTAAATTGGAAGGGGGAAGATTTAGATGAGACATTAGGAAGAAATTCTTCATGATGAGGTTGGGGAGGCCCTGGCACAGGTTGCCCAGGGA
Source organism: Tapera naevia (assembly GCA_033556795.1). Classification (NCBI taxonomy): domain Eukaryota; kingdom Metazoa; phylum Chordata; class Aves; order Cuculiformes; family Neomorphidae; genus Tapera; species Tapera naevia. The sequence continues at coordinate 1,512,267 of JAUMJJ010000307.1, forward strand.
AGTCGTGGATGCCCAACCCAAACCATATTCTATGATTCCACGAGTGGACTCAAAAGGGAAAGATCAGAAAACAGACTTTGAACTATATAGAAATACAGGATTTTTTCTTAAAACAAGAAGTGGTTGAAAGTCAATATATACAAGACTTACGGTACAAACTTCTTCCTTTCTGAATTGTAAATATAACGTGGAATGTCAAAGGCTCCAATAATGTTGAAAACATTTTCTCTGAAAGAAGAATACATTTACAACATTTTCTGAAGTGGATGAAACAAACAGTAACAAAACATGCTGAATAAAATTGCATTCCTTTGATCACTATTGCCCTGTGGTAGCACCCTTTCTCCTGTGTCACTACACCTACTGGATCCTATTGCATCTTTTAATTCAAGAAAGGAAACCCTTCACAACTTCATTTAGAAATGCAAAAGGGATACAACTTCTTATCCTTATTCTTATCCCTGCTGTCTTTTTTTGATAACAGAACTGCTTTGCATGGTTGATGTGAACAGGATTAAACAATGGGCACACACAACTCTTCAGACTATTAATCAAATTGATATGTTCCATTATTCAGCACAGGAAGGACATGGATCTGTTGGAGTCAGTCCAGAAGAGCCCACAGAGGTGATCCAAGGGCTGGAGAACCTCCTATATGAGGACTGACTGAGAGAGTTGGGGTTGTTCAGCCTGGAGAAAAGAAGGCTCTGGAGAGACCTTACAACAGCCTTCCAGTACTGAAAGGGGCTCCACGAAAGCTGGGGAGGGGCTCTTGATCAGGGAGTGCAGGGACAGGATGAGGGGAAACGGTTTTCAGCTGAAAGAGGGGAGATTGAGATGAGATCTTGGGAAGAAATGTTTTCCTGTGAGGGTGGGGAGGCCCTGGCCCAGGTTGCCCACAGCAGTGGTGGCTGCCCCATCCCTGGAGGTGTTCAAGGCCAGGTTGGATGGAGCTCTGAGCCCCCTGATCCAGTGGGAGGTGTCCCTGCCCATGGCAGGGGGGGTGGAACTGGGTGGGCTTTAAGGTCCCTTCCAACCCAAACCATTCTGTTATTCCATGATGATTATATTTACTAGTTCAGCCTTCTCCTCTCATTCCTCTTACTTCCCTCTTACTGTAAGAGGATCAAATTCAGCACTGCAGATAAAATTATCCCAGGAATCTTCCCTAAGGCTTACAAGTGCAGGACAACCACTGCTGTCTATGGGACACAGATCCCAGGTTGCAGACTGCATTTCTGACAGAACTTTGCCTTCCAACTCTCTGCAACTTAACTCAGGAGAGCTGTGCAGGCTGGCCCTGTAGAGCTTTTCCCCTCTGGACTCTGCACTGAGAATCAGCACTACAGATTTCACATCTGGAGAGAAAAATGCATCAAGTATAGAAAGTGACACAAAGAAAAGTCACACTGAAACCACCTGCATCATAAAGGTTTCAATGACAATGAGAAAGACAAATTGAATTCACTTTGTGTTGAGAAACTGTGGGATCACCATCTCTGACTGAAGCACCCAGCAGAGTTTGTCATCCTCGGCATTACAATGTCAATACACAACGCAAACACTGAAGGAAACACATCCATCACAATCACACATCAGGTTCTCAGGAATTCAAGTAATTGCTCTCTGTTTTGTTATCAAAGAGGGAAAATCAATCATGGTTTTCAAATAAAAAGCCCTGCTATACAAAAAAGCAGAAACGAGCTCCCTTAAGGGAAACTCCTCCAAGTGCTTTCAGAAATGAAGTCCCTAATGAAAGGCTCAAAAATAACCTCATATAAATCTGAGCTAGAGAAAAAGAAACAAAGAAATGAAGAGAAATAATGAGTTCTCTCTAAATTACTGTTTTATTTTATGGGTTAATATTCAGCCTGTATCACACATAGCACAACCAGAGCATTTTAATCCCTGAATGTGGGCTTTATATTTAGAATCCCCCACAGGCCTATCTGTGAGAACAAATTTTCTAGGAAGGAACATTACCAGCCTTCAAAGACAGTACCAGGAGGACAAAAGTGCAAAGCAATTACTGCATGTGTAGCGCTGCCATTTATACCCTGAGAAGAAATAAGGGAACACAAACCAACTCCCATAAACCTCAAACAGGAAAATAACGTCACCGTACATAGTTTCATCTGACCCCTGGCTGCATTCTTGAACTGCTGCTTCCACCATGGCTTGTTCAATCATATTAGATGACACTGAAAAGGAAATTTCAAAGAATTAGGACTGCAGCCTATGGAAAGTGGAGAGGAAAAACATAAGTGGGGCTCAAATATTTTAAAGAAATGGTTCAGAGTGATATATTACACAAATAATCCCCAAAACAAAAAGGGTATCGAACTGTTAGAATGGGTCGAGAGATGGCCATGAAGATGATCTGAGGGCTGGAGCCCCTCTGCTGTGAGGACAGGCTGGGAGAGTTGGGGTTGTTCAGCCTGGAGAAAAGGAGGCTCTAGGGAGACCTTAGAGCAGCCTCTCAGTACCTGAAGCGACACCAGGAAAGCTGGGGAGCGACTTTTTACGAGGGCCTGGAGTGACAGGACAAGGGGTGATGGCTTTAAACTAAAAGAGGAGACGTTTAGACTAGATACTAGGAAGAAATTCTTCATGATGAGGGTAGGGAGGCCTTGGCACAGGTTGCCCAGAGAAGCTGTGGCTGCCCCATCCCTGGAGGTGTTCAAGGCCAGGTTGGATGGGGCTTTGAGACCCCTGATCCAGTGGGAGGTGGGATGGGACTGGATGGGCTTTGAGGTCCCTTCCAACCCAAACCTTTCTATGATCCTACTAACAAGTGAATTAATTTCTCACTATTTTTTTGGTTCATTTTAATATTTAAAATGGCAGTTTGGGATGTGAAGATGTGAGTACAAACTCACCAAGGTGCTTTTAGTAACTGGCATAGAAAAACTTCACTGCTCTTTAAAAAGTCAGGAGGTACCAGGCTCTGTCAACTTCTTAAACGGCACAAACATCTTTTGCTGACGTTACAAACATCAGTATTTAACAAAAGAAAATGTCAACAAATCCATTTATTTTGATCAACCTGGTAGCCTAGAATGACACCTTAGTGCATCACACACTGTCAGCAACTCTGCCTCTGTCTAAATAACATCATAAGCACAAGATAAACTCAGTAAGCTCAAGAAAAAGAAACTCTTTACTTACAAGGCTGTTTTTCAACGGCGTCGATGACATTTTCGATTACATTGTCAACTTCTTCTTCATTGACAGACTGCAGAGCTTCGGTCAGATATTTCAGAGCATCCCTAATTGCAATGAAGAAAATCAGCTCAAAAAGCAATCAATATTCAGTAGAGTTTGTACAAACTATGGCAGTTTGGGCAGATGTGCATATCATCACTAAACGGCTTGTGATTAAAAAAGGAGAAATAATTAGTGCTCAGTAATACTGTACAGGTTTAAGTCAAAGAAGGAAAACCATCAGGATTACAAACACAAAGGATAAGGAGATGCAGAGAGCCTCATCCACACACAATCTTAGAAAGACTTAGGTCAGAAGGGACCTGTAAGGTCCAGCTTTCTGCTCCAACAGCACAGCCCAGTCACTGCTCACAGTGTTGTTCATCTCTCAGCCCTGTCCTGGTGCTCCACTGCTTTCCCTAGGAATAACTTTTTCATAGGATTACAAAGAAGTCCACAAAGACCTCTGGAAACCACGTGGCCCAACCTTCCCCTGAAAGCAGGGACTTGGATTATGCCATCCAGAGCCCCATCAAGCCAAGTCTTGCACATGGCTTGTGAGGGAGATTCCACAACTTCTCTAGTCAAGCTTCGCCGAACGATTTTATGTTAAAGCTCGTGCCCACTGCCTCTTCTGTACATCCTTGAGAAGAAAGAACCTTTGTCTTCTCTATAACCACCTTGTAGGAAGACTGGGATTAGACCCTCCTGAGCCTTCCCTTCTTAGGCTGAATAAACCCAAACCCTTCGCTGAGGAGGGGCTCCTGATCAGTGAGTGCAGGGACAGGATGAGGAGGAATGGTCTGAAGCTGGAAGAAGGGAGATTGAGATGAGATCTTAGGAAGAAATGTTTTCTTGTGAGGGTGGTGAGTCCCTGGCACAGGTTGTCCAGGGAAGTGGTGGCTGCCCCATCCCTGGAGGTGTTCAAGGCCAGGTTGGGTGGGGCTTTGAGCCCCCTGATCCAGTGGGAGGTGTCCCTGTCTGTGGCAGGGGGGTTGGAACTGGACAGGCTTTGAGGTCTATTTCAATTCAAACCATTCCATGATTCTATGATTGCAATTAGAAATCCACCTCCTCTCATCCTTGGACTCAGTCTTGCAATTAAAGATAACAATTTTTTTGTTAATGTCATCTGATGGCCAGTCAAAGCTGGCATTTCGGGTAATAGTTTGACCTTCAAAAGGTCTCCATTCATTTAACAGCTGGAGTTTGGAGCTTTGAACTTGAGACTCCTCACTAATGAAATTGCCAGGACGTTGTCCAAAACAATTACACCTCATCCACTCCAGAACCAAAATGGAACCAACATTAACACACAAAAGGAAAGACAGGAGCAACAGAGCCCCAGGCACTCTTACAAATCACGACACAGTATCACAGTATCACAGCATCACAAGGTTGGAAAGGACCTGTGAGATCATCGAGTCCAACCTATAACCCAACACCAACACCAACACTAACACCAACCCATCATCTAAACCATGGCACTCAGTGCCTCATCCAGGCTCCCCTTAAACCCCTCCAGGGTCTGTGACTCCACCCCCTCCCTGGGCAGCCCATTCCAATGGACAATCACCCTTTCAGTGAAGAACTTTTTCCTCACATCAAGTCTAAACTTTCCCTGATGAAGCTTGAGTCCCTGCCCTCCTGTTCTGTCCCTGGTCACCTGAGAGAAGAGACCAACCCCTGCCCAACTACAACCTCCTTTTAGGGAGTTGTAGAGAGCAATGAGGTCTCCCCTGAGCCTCCTCTTCTTCAGACTAAACAGCCCCAGCTCCCTCAGTCGCTCCTCGTAGGGCTTGTGCTCCAGCCCCTTCCCCATCCACTGCAAGCACAAACCACTGCTCTTTGACTTTGCCATCTGTGACTGTTCACCTCTGGAAACCTCCTCAGGTAAGGGATGCTCAACACAGAACTGGTAAGTCCAACATGGGAAGAGGTCCCAGAGTTGTCAGGGACACCAGCAGATGAAAGAATCCAATGGAACATCCACCACCACCACCAGGGAGGGACCCAGGGAGACTGAGGGCAGCGCCTGGCATTCCCGAACCCCGTGGTGGGTGCTGCAGGTAGCTCTGGCCATGGGTGGAGAGGGCTGGAAGAGGCTTTATGGCAGCAGGACAGGAGAAAGAACAGCGAAAGACCTGAAGGCCTCATTGAGGGGGTGAGGAATAGGAGGGAGAGGCATCAGCCCCAAGGCGGCAACACGGGGTGGGTACGGAGCTGTCCCAGACCAAGTCCCCAAACACCAGAGCCTGGGCGTGTCCTGAAAGCAGGAGGTGGCATGGGGATAACAGGATCCCTGGGCAGGGTGGGCACTGGAGTGGGCACTGGAGCCGGTACCAGCCAGGGTACTGGAGCAGGTACCAGAACAGGCCCTGGAGTGGGAATTGGAGAAGACACTGGAAAGGGCACTGGCCCAGGTACCATAGTGTGCACCAGAACTAGCACCAGAGTGGGAACCAGAACTAGCACCAGACTGGGTACCAGGACTGGGCACCAGAGCCACCAGGACTGGGCAGCAGAGCCAGCACCACAACAGGCCCCAGATCAGAGACCAGCCTGAGCACTGCAGCAGGTATTAGAGGGAGTATCAGAGTGGGCACTGGAATGGGTAACAGTGTGGACACTGGAGTGGATACTGAAGCAGGTACTGGAATGGGCGCTGCAGTGGGCATTGCAGTGGGTATCAGCCCAGGTATCAAAGCAGGCACCAGAATGGGTACCAGCCTGGTCACTGGAGTGAGTACCAGCAAGGGCATCGAAATGATCACTAGAGTGGGTTACTGGAGCAGGGACCAGAGTGAGCACTGGAGTGGCCACCGGAGTGGGTACCACCGCTGGTTACAGGAGCAGGCATCAGCCTGGGCACCAGAGCGAGCATCAGAGCGGGTACTGGGGTGGGCACTGTCCTGGACACTAGAGCGGGCACCGTAACAGGCACCAGCCTGGGCACTGAAGCGAGCATCAGAGTGGGCACCAGTACGTGCACCAGCCTGGGTACCAAAGGAGCATCAGAGTGGGCACCGGAACGGGCATCAGCCTGGGCACCAAAGGAGCATCAGAGTGGGCATCGGAACGGGCACCAGCCTGGGCACTGAAGGAGCATCAGCCTGGGCACTGAAGGAGCATCAGAGTGGGCATCGTAACAGGCATCACTCTGGGCACGAAAGGAGCATCAGAGCGGGCACCGGAACGGGCACCACCCTGAGCAGTGAAGGAGCATCAGCCTGGGCACTGGAATGGGCACCAGCCTGGGCACTGGAATGGGCATCAGAGTGGGCACCAGTACGTGCACCAGCCTGGGCACTGAAGGAGCATCAGAGCGGGCATCGTAACGGGCATCACTCTGGGCACCAAAGGAGCATCAGAGCGGGCACCGGAACGGGCACCACCCTGAGCACTGAAGGAGCATCAGCCTGGGCACTGGAACGGGCACCAGCCTGGGCACTGAAGTGAGCATCAGAGTGGGCACCAGTACGTGCACCAGCCTGGGCACTGAAGCAAGCATCAGAGCGGGCATTGGAACGGGCACCAGCCTGAGCACTGAAGCGAGCATCAGAGCGGGCATCGGAACGGGCATCACCCTGGGCACCAAAGGAGCATCAGAGTGGGCACCGGAACAGGTATCAGCCTGGGCACTGAAGGAGCATCACAGTGGACACTGGAACGGGCACCAGCCTGGGCACTGAAGGAGCACCACCCTGGGTACTGAAGGAGCATCACCCTGGGCACTGAAGGAGCACCACCCTGGGCACTGGAACGGGCACCACCCTGGGCACGGAAGGAGCATCACCCTGGGCACCGAAGGAGCATCACCCTGTGCACTGGAACGGGTACCACCCTGGGCACTGAAGGAGCACCACCCTGGGCACTGGAACGGGCACCACCCTGTGCACTGAAGGAGCATCACCCTGTGCACTGGAACGGGTACCACCCTGGGCACTGAAGGAGCATCACCCTGGGCACCGAAGGAGCATCACCCTGTGCACCGAAGGAGCATCACCCTGGGCACCAGAACGGGCACCACCCTGGGCACCGAAGGAGCATCACCCTGTGCACCGAAGGAGCACCCGAGCGGGCACCAGCGCGGCAGTGGCCCGCGCACCGCAGCAGGCATCACCCCGTCTCCCGGCGCGGGCACCGGGGCAGCACCGCCCCGTCCCCCGCCGCGCGCACGGCGCAGACCCGGCCGCTCCCCGCCGCTCCCCGCCGCTCCCCGCCCCGCACTCACGCCCGCAGCAGCAGCCCCCGCAGCCGGAAGGCGCAGCCCAGGCGCCGCCGCAGCCGCTCGCGCTCCATGGCGGCCGTTGGCGCCGAGCGGCCCCGCGTCCCGCGCGGGAGGAGCCGGAGGGGCGGCCCCGGGGGCGGGGGCTGGAGAAGAGCTGTGAGCTCCTCCCTGAGCACCCCATCTGCCCGGTTAAACCCCCCCCCGGGGATGGGGGCTCCACCCCCTCCATGGGCACCTCTGCCAGCGCCTGGGGACACTTTCAGGGAAGGATTTTTCCAGCCTGACCCTGCCCTGGTGCCACTTCTGGACACACAGAGGAGAACAACAGCTCACATTAGAAACACCAAACCCACCCAACAGCACGGAGCAGGGAACTGAGTACCAAAGCCCACACGGCCCCGTGTGCCACCAGCGCACACCGCACCCTGGGTCACACCCACCGTACCTAACAGCTCCACTTCTTCAGACACCAGGTCGCTGGTGCTGCTGGGAACCGTTTCCAGAAGCTCATCCTGTACTTTGATCTTCCTTTCTTCTCGGTGTCTCCAAACACAGCTTTCATCCACCTAACAACAGAGGCACCTTGACATTAGGCTGGTACCTCCCCCGGTGATGTTCGCTGGTCCACTCAGAGAACACCCGACCCAGTTCACTCTGTCCCTTTGAACACTTTTTGCCATTCAAAAGGCAAAAAAACTAAACCAGCACATCCATGGAATCACAGAATTGCTTGGATGGAAAAGACCTTTGAGATCATCAAGTCCAGCTGTCCCTGTCCAATACTAAACCGGATCCCTGAGCTCCTCATCTGCCTGTCTTTTGAGCACCTCCAGGGATGGGGACTCCACCACCTCCTTGGGCAGCCTCTGACAGGGCCTGAGAACACTTTCAGGGAAGGAAGTTTTCCTGATGTCCAATCTAAACCTCCCCTGGTGCAACTTGAGGCCATTTCCTCTCCTCCCATCCCCTGTCACTGGGGAGAAGAGACCAACCCCCACCTCCCCACAACCTCCTCTCAGGCAGTTGGAGACAGGGATGAGGTCTCCCCTCAGCCTCCTCTTCTCCAGGATAAACAGCCCCAGCTCCCTCAGCTGCTCCCACAGCCCCTGTTCTCCAGCCCCTTCCCCAGCTCCGTTCTCTTCCCTGTTCTCCAGCCCCTCAAGGTCCTTCTTGGAGTGAGGGGCCCAAAACTGAGCCCAGGATTCGAGGTGTGGCCTCACCAGCACCGAGCACAAGGGGACAATCCCTTCCCTGCTCCTGCTGCCCAAGCTCTTTCTGATGAAGGCCAGGATGCCACCGGCATTTAAACCCAAATGTGACAACCTGGAAGGCACAGCCAGCGAGGACACACACACAGAGCTGCACAACCAGCAGCTCTAAACACACAAATGCTTCAAACAGAGCTGGTATAAAAATGTGTCAGAGGCAGCAATGCTCACGGGGTCCATCTGTTTTAGGAGTGTGAGAAACAGATTCTGTGAGGCAAGTAAAAAAAACCCTCCTAACTGAAGTTACTGTTTATTTTTCCATAGGTTTTTAAATTGAAGATTTTAGCTATTTTTACCTACACCTAATTCAATCATAGAATCATGGAATGGCTTGGGTTGGAAGGGACCTTAAAGCCCATCCTGTTCCATGTCAATCTGTTGAATCATGAGAATGTGAAGTTTATAACACATGGATTTCCCAGGGAGTGAGACATTCCTCCATTGTCACACAGTTTCACAGTTTCACGGTATCACAAGGTTGGAAAGGACCTTTGAGATCATCAAGTCCAACCTATAACCCAACACCAACACTAACACCAACACCAACCCATCATCTAAACCATGGCACTCAGTGCCTCATCCAGTCTCCCCTTAAACCCCTCCAGGGTCGGTGACTCCACCCCCTCCCTGGGCAGCCCATTCCATTGGCCAATCACCCTTTCAGGGAAGAACTTTTTCCTCACATCAAGTCTAAATTGTCTGCCTAATGCTTAAGAAAGGAAAGTCAGCGAGGAGGTCTTGAGCAGGATCTTCTTGAAACCTTGATTTTTAACATAACAGTGACTTTCTTCCCTCTCTTTCATAGGTGCCCTTCATATTGAACAGTGCTATTCCCAGATGATTGAATATTTTCAGTTCAGGCCGGGGTGTTGGTTTCCCCCTACGCTGCCCCCAGCTGTCTGGCTGTATACAGGTACAGCAGAAGAAACTCAGTAATTGCTGTTTTCTTCCTGGTTGTATAATTTGTTCCTCACCTCCTTCAAAGCCTCCCGAAGGGGAGGAAGCTGGGTAAACTTGTTACGGAAGGCAGATCCGTTCTGCTAGCTGTCAGCTGGACGGTGCATTATTGCTATTTTCACTCTCTTGTGTGGATGAAGCTCCTCAGGTGAAGCACAGAAGTTTTCTTTAGCTTGTTGGCCTCTCTGGAGGTGTTCCAGGATGCCAGTTAACGTTCTCTTCCCTAGGACAGAGAAAGGCCAGCAGGTACTTGATCTGAGGAGGCCATAGCTATCCTGAAAACCTTGCTGTTTCCTGGAATACACTGAGAGGCTTCCCATAGCTCTTTTGGACAGCTTTGGAAGTCTCTGAAGCTGAATTCCCAGGGCTAGAGCTGCTTCTATTCTGACTAAAAGATGAGTCTAGTTTCTGCCTCAAAGGATCCACAAGAAGGAGAAAGGCTTATTCTAATAAATGTACGGACTGCCCTAGGAGAAAGAAGGGGTAAGGTAAGGCAAGATGTATTTCCCTGCTTCTCAGATGTTGTTTTGTATTACCGAGGGGAATCACAGACACCAGTCAGGGGTATTGTGAGCCATCAAAACATTGCTACAGCGTAATGCAAAGGCATTCTCTCTGTTGTTCTCCCTTCCCTATATGTTCTTAAGGCAATTACCTTGTTCATCTCAAAACCCAGGCAGGTATGCAAATGTATTGACTCCCCATTGCTCTTATTGATAAAGCTTTAGTATTTTAATAGCAAATGCTAAAGGACCTTAAAACCTTGTTGTTGCTAGGGGTGACTTTGTGAAAGGGCTTTGCCTTCTAGAAAAGAGAGAAAACCACAGATGCAATGAACTTCTTGTGGGATGGCACATCCTGAGTACAGTACCTACTGGAATATCTGGAGGAATAAGTGACCAGGCAAGACAACGCTTAGTTCTGATCAGAATGCAAAGAAAAATAAAGAAACTTTATGTAGAGCATTCTACCTTCTGCAGTTCCCTACCCTGAGTTCTGAGGATGAACACTGAATACATTTGCAGGAACTGAATATCACACAGTTCTTCCCTATCAAACTACTCCTAAAAGCTCACACTGGCCCCATACTGCTGTTGTGTTACCAGAAATATTCCTGCCAGGGAGTTCTTTGAGTGTTTCATGGGTTTTTTTGGGAAGATAAGCTTTTCATCTGCCACACCCCACAGAGCTGTTTTAAGGCACATGGGTACAGTTTTCCTCAAAATGTTGTTAATTGGAATATTCTGGCCTGGGAAAGCCTCTTTGAAATACTTTGCTCATTGTTTGCTTTAATATAACACAACTGGGATTTTATTTGTTTGTTTTAGCAAACTAGAATGAATTATTTGCACTGCCTGAACTTAGACACGTGGACTCGGTCTGGAAGGTAGCTTTCTGTCTGTAAACCTTAAAGTTGAATATACCACATTGAAAAATATTGCTAAACAGTTCCAGTGCTAATTGTGTAGCTTTTCCAAGAGGAGAATGGGGGGTTAGGGACTATTTTAACAGCTGTTATATTGTGATTTCAATTTAATTGAATTTGATAGTGGTTTTTCTGTTCTACTCTGGAGGGTTGATGATGCTATTCTAAGTATGGCATGTAGTGATTTAACAGCCTCATTTCTGAGATGAGGACATTTATCTATATGGAATTTTAGTTTTGATGTCTTTTTGAACACTATTTTTACAATCTGTGCTTAGCTCATTACAGTACAGATTGAGGAAAGATCTCCCCCTCTCCAAGATAAGCATCTTAACCATTTTCTTAAAAATCAAGTAAAAGCATAACCTAAATATTTCAGTTTTAAACTAAATCAGGTATTAATGTTCTTCCTCAGATTTGTGTGTTTGCACAGAGCATTTATGATAGTGTAGGGACAGTGGATCTGTTGTTAGCTGACTGACAAAACAGGAGATAAACCGTGACCTCTGGGTGATACCTGCTGTCTAAAGGTAACCTCACAGTAATTTCACAAAAAGCCATGAAACAGCTTTCCCAAGTGCATGTCAGCCCTGCTCCAGGGATTTAGGTGCTGCGTGGGAACCTTTAATCCCCTGTGACTGCTGACCTGATCCTGCACTGAGTGTTTTCCTCTGAGCCGGGAACAAAGCAAGGGAGCAGATACAATCCATCCCTTCCCTCTTGCTGCTGGTGGCAGCAGGACAAGGAAATCCCACAGTGGCCTTTCAGAAAAACTTCTCATTGGAGATTCCTTACGATGAACTAATCAGTCAAATTCCCCTTTTTCTATGCTAGTTGGTTTAAAATTAACAATATCCTACCTAAATGACAACGTTGTCCCTCTTAGACTGTGAACTTCTCCTCTGAGTGGATTGATTATTCAGATTATTGCTTTGCCTGCTTACTCCTTGTTGTTGCTGCATGGGCAGTTGCTGCTTGGCTTGCTTTTCATTGCTTTATAAAAGGAAACCCGTGACATCGAGTGAGAAGTCAGTGAGAGGAATTTCAAGCCCCACAGGAGGGATATCAATGTCAAAGTTCTATCTTAAGTCCTCATTAGGCAGTGGTCTCTTTAATTTGGCATTTGAAAGCTAATATTTAGGGTTTTAAGAAGTGTTTTTTGTTCTTGACCTGAATACAACAGGCTGATTTTACACACACATCCCTAGACTGAGGGTGGAAATAGTCAATGCAGCCATTCCTAAACACTCAAGATTGCTCCAATAGTCCATTATTTCTATTTTGTGATCCAAGAACTGCTCACAAGATCATAAAATCATACAATTACAGAATGGTTTGTGTTGGAAGGGACCTCAAAGCCCATCCAGTTCCAGCCCATTCAGTTCCAACCCCTCTGCCGTGGGCAAGGACACCTCCCACTGGATCAGGGGGCTCCAAGCCCCATCCAATCTGGCCTTGAGCACCTTCAGGGATGGGGCAGCCACAGCTTCTCTGGGCAACCTGGGCCAGGGCCTCCTCGCCCTCATCGTGGAGAATATCTTCCTAAAGTCTAATCTAAATCTTCCCCCTTCCAATCTAAAGCCATTTTCCCTCGTCCTATCACTCCATGCCCTTGTAAAAAAGCCCCTCCCCAGCTTTCCTGGAGCCCCTTTCAGTCCTGGGAGGCTGCTCTGTCATCTCCCCAGAGCCTTCTCTTCTCCAGGCTGAACAACCCCAACTCTCTCAGCCTGTCGAGAGACACAAGACTCACCCTTGACTTAGTACAGACTCTGATCATTAGAAATTTAGGAGCCATTCTAGAGCACCTCTGCAAAGAGTCTTTGAGAGACTAAAAAAGGGATTTAATAGAGACTGAAAAAAATAAATTTAAGAGATTAGGAAGAATCTTTACAGGGCATCTGCTGCTGCGCTGGCACCTGACAGAAGGTGAAGCATCCACATCCCTTCCTATCTCAAGGGGTATCTAATTCCAGTCTGGCTTTACAGGAACCTTCACAGGCCTGAGCACTGGTTTTCCCTTTACTGAAGTGACTGATTTAATGGAAACCTGAGAAATAGAATTCAGGCTATCACTCATGGCAGGATTTAGAATTTAGTTTGTCAACTGCAAACCAGGAAAATTAAAAGAGTGCTTTCCTAGGGCTGGATAATATATTCTCCAAATAGTTTATATGTGGCTATTAATTATCCACTATGGCAAAATCAACTCATATGACCAGGCCACCCCCAGCATGCACAAGCATACAAAACCTGTGAGCGTGATTTCATCTCCTAATTACAAGAGAAGCAAAAATCAGGGTATCTTTCAGATCAATATCACATTAGTATTTACATTTTTACTCTAGTTTACAGTCTGTCTTTGCACAAATTGTTTGGAAAATTATTTCTGGCTATGCACTTCCTTTCATAAAATCAGCAGTGGAGGCTGTAGTAGAAATCGGGCACTTGTAGGGATCATGTCCAATATAAAGAACTTGGTCACAGAGGTCCCACGATGCCCCACACAAATGTTCTAAACTAAGGCCGAGCAGATAAACAGGCTGGGTTTTTATCTTTCCTCTTTTTTTCTGTCTGAAATTTATATAGGAAAGAAATGCTTGCTGAGACCGAAGAAGAGAGTGAAGTATTAAGAGAGTGAAGTAAAGAAAATCACTATCCTTACGTACCGGCCACAGTTTTGAGTAATTCTAACCAGACAATCCCTTTCCAGCCTCAAAAAAGCCCTGATGTCATTCCAGTATTTTTACAAATGGGGAGTGTGAATATTTTCTTCTTGAGGTGTTTCTTGCAAGGAACCTCTCCTTCCTTATGCTAGAGCTTCTGATTCCTTTCTACTCAAATTTCTGATCTGATGATGAATTAAAAATTGGGCAAGGTGCAGCCTTTCTGGTCTGGATAACAGAATTATCTCAGCCTTTTGGCAGCTGCTTTGGATTGTCGTGTGAATTATCACCAAACGAGACTTGAGGTTTTAATACAGATTAAAAAGTTTGGCTCTCTGAGTGACCAAGACAAGTTGACTACAAATGTTAGAAGTTCTGCTGTGAAATACAGATCTTCCAGTGAGCAGAGATTGGTTTGTACAGTCCCACGTTCACATTCACTTATTGGACATCCTCTCCTAAAAGAAAAAAATCCAAATGCAATGATGATTTTGTTTAGAATCATGGAATTGTTCAAGTTGGAAAAGACCTTTAAGGCCTTCAAGTCCAACCTTAACCCAGCACTGCCAAGCCCACCACTAAACCATGTCCCTAAACGCCACATCCACACGGCTTTTCAACATCTCTAGGGATGGTGACCCCTCCACTTCCCAATCTGCCAGTGCTTGAAACCCTTTCCATGAAGAAATTTTTCCTAATACCCAATCTAAATCTCCCCTGACACAACTTGAGGCCATTTGCTCTCAAAACTGAAGCCTTCTGATTAACCAGTCACATCAAGTTTGTTCTTACTCAATTCTATGAAGGTTTCTTAAGGAATTACATAACACAAAGCCATTAATCCAGGAATGTCCTCCAGCACAAGATTGCAGTATTTGTTTTAGTTGCCACAACCCAGGAGTTATCTTGCTCGTTATTCCAAATGTTCAGTATTCTGTTATTTCTGTTTCTGTGCTAATTGTTGATATCAGTCACGTGAAAGACTGAAATGTCACCGCCGATCAGTATCTGGAGTTTGCTTTTCCAAACACCACAGCCCGGTGTAGCTTGGCACAGTCTACCCCTTTGCCAGTTTTAGAAGCATCTTATACAAGAGTTGTGCAAAGCAGGCACTCAAACATTGTCACTTGGCTCCAGCTTCGGTGCCAAGTTTAGTAGGACAGTTTTGCAATTCCTGTTTAATTACCTGTGATTCTTCAGTCTTTGCTTCCAGATGGAGAGCTGCTCAGCAGGCACCAGCACCGATATCGCTCACCCTAGGCTCCCTCTGGGCTCAGTTAAGAGAAACAGGTACTTTGGGGGCACAAGACAACTGCTGCTAAGGCAGACATCTAAATAAACCCCGAGCTGTGCTTTTCAAGGCCCTGCTTCTCTTAATTGATGATAAAGGAAATGCAGATGGCTGTGGCTGTCTGTGCTGTTCTGGTTGTGGATTGAGCACGCATCAGGCTCTGGCAGAGGTTGTCCAGGGAGGTGGTGGTGGAGTCTCCATCCCTGGAGGTGTTTCAAAGACAGGCAGATGAGGTGCTCAGGGATCTGGTTTAGTAGTGGTCAGGTACGGTTGGACTTGATCTCAAAGGTCTTTTCCACCCAAACAATTCTGTGATTCTACGTGGTGCTCGCCTCATTTTAGGAAAGTGAAGGGGGAAAAAGTAACTGGTTCTTAAGATAATTTTATATCATTCTTTTAGCATCATTTAAGTCCTGGTCTGCTGTTTGCATGCTTCCTGCCTTGCCTTTTGTTTTCAATTACAGAAATATCTTTGCCTTAATTAATTTTCTTCCTGTTTTATCATGTTCTAGGATATCCTTTAAATATAACAGCACTGTTAGACCAAGCTTTCTGCTTTCTTATATTTCATACTCTTTCAAGCCCAGCCCTTAGCTTCATAGAATAACTTCTGTTTACAATCAGTGAGCCAATGTAGGAGGGGACTGCTGGCTGCCCTGACTAACAAAGCACATCACCAGCCAGCAAGGATCACGTCTGTCTCCGTGTTCTGTTCTTCACATGGGTGGGCTCATAAAAGTTATCCCCTGACACAGACTGCCTCGCCTTCTGTAGTTATTTTTACTGATGCACCATGAAAAAGGATCAGGCAGGGACAGAATGTGCTCTTCCTGCAAGCAGCAGCCCAGGGAGCAGCAGCTCAGCCTTTACCCTGCAGCTCAGCCGGAATAACGCGTGTGCCGCAGGTGGTGGTTGGGAGCCTCTAACTCTCGAGCCCCAGGTGTTCTCAGGCAGCTCAAGACAGGTCCCACAGTGGGATTCAGAGCAGAACTGTGACTTGGCTGTGCACCAGAGAGTGCCCCTCTGCCTGGCACTGCCAAGTGTGCTGGGGACTGTGCTGCAGAGGGGTTGGAACTGGATGGGCCCTGAGGTCCCTTCCAACACAAACCATTCTATGATTCTCTCTCTATATTTCTGCGTATGGAGGAGGACGAGGAGGGAAACACATCTGTCTCCCAACTCCTCCTGTTTCTGTGTATAGTTTTCCAACCAAATGATTCCATGTTCCGTCACTGAAATGGGCTGCCCACGGAAGGGGGTGAGTCCCCCATCCCTGGAGGTTGTGGTGAGGTGGGTGCTGGTCTCTTCTCCTAAGTGCCAGGTGACAGGATGAGAGGAAACAGCCTCAGGTTGCACCAGGGGAGGTTCAGATAACACACATGCAGCCCAGAACCTTGTGAGAGCAGAGCTTCGATCACAAGCTGACAGGAATCTTGGATCTTCCTCAGTCTAAACGTGTCCTGTGGCTCCCACCATCTGAAGAGTTTGGTACCAGCCTGTAGGCTGAGGGCAGCTGCCTTCTGACCTAATTCCTTCTGGAAGTGAATGTCTTCCCCTTGACTTTTTTTTAAAAAAACAGATACCTAGACACCAGGAAAATTCTAGACAACAGGAAAAATTTCCTTACTGAATGGGTGGTCAGGCAGTGGCAGGGAGGTGGTGGAGTCCCCACCCCTGGAGGTGTTTAAAAGACAGGTAGATGAGTTTCTGGGGGACGTGGTTTAGTAAGTGGACAGGTACAGATGGACTTGATGATCTCAGAGGTCTTTTCCAACCAGATGATTCTATGTCAGTGTCCTTTTTCAAGAAGTTCTGGAAACGTTTATAAAAGGAGCCCACCAAAAGCCTGTCTGTACATTGAACTAGTTTAGGTGTGGAGTACTTAACTTGTACCATAATTGTACCCTATACTTACTCAGGGTGACTGCAGGGACTCTGCAGCTTTTGGAGAAGTTTAAGTCAGTTCTATCACCCATCTGGCTTTACAGCAATGATATGTATACATGTACTTCTTGTATATATTTCTATTATTTTATAATAATGCACAGTATATCAAAAATGCATTAGTGTATTTGATACAAACCCATTGATTCCCTCCTTAAATTCTGTACAGAATAATTTCCTGCAATCTTCATTTTTAGTAATTTCTAAAAAATTGTCTTCCAGGTTATAGATCTGTGATTCTGTATTGATGGAAAATATTTCTCTTCTTTGTGTCCATTAATTGTAGCTCAGCTAGCATTTTGCATGCCAGGTTAAAATACAGAACAAATTGTATATTCAACTTAGGGATTCCCAGTGTTTTCTTTGCAATGTAATTCTGTTCTTCTAGTTAGATCTGTGTAAAAGTTTACATTAATTCAGCATCTGTGTAATGTCAATAACCTGCTTTATTACAATGTTTAGGTGATAAATTATAGCAGCTGTGAGAGGACATAAATTCAGTCAGTCTACAGAGAAAGCATCAGAGTCAAGGCAGGAAAGGCTCCTCAGTGTTCTGCGATGATGAAGTCCAGGCCAGAGTTTTCCTAATGCAGATGAGGCAGAGACAGATCTATCCACAGGTGTGAGGAAAAGAAAGGGTGGGATGCAGTTTATTGTAAGGAGAAGGGTGAATAACTCCTGATATGAATAGAGTAAGAAAGTGAGAACATTCCCTTTTGCATGAAAGCCCTAGTGGTGTGGATTATCTTGGTTACCCAGCCAAGGGCAGAGCTCTGTGGTGATAATTATCTTGTGGCAGTAAATCCGGTGGGGATACACCAGGAAAAGAGTTAAGATTGTAATCTGCTGATAATAAAAAGTAAATCCAGCGAGGTGCGGCTGCTGAAAGAGCAGAATCCTTGTTAAAGCAAGATGTGACAAGTTGGCATTTCACAGTATCACAGTATCATAAGGTTGGAAAGGACCTCTGAGATCATCGAGTCCAACCTATAACCCAACACCAACACCAACACCAACCATCATCTAAACCATGGCACTCAGTGCCTCATCCAGTCTCCCCTTAAACACCTCCAGGGTCGGTGACTCCACCCCCTCCCTGGGCAGCCCATTCCAATGGCCAATCACTCTTTCAGTGAAGAACTTTTTCCTCACATCAAGTCTAAACTTTCCCTGATGAAGCTTGAGTCCATGCCCTCTAGTTCTGTCCCTGGTCACCTGAGAGAAGAGACCAACCCCTGCCCCACTACAACCTCCTTTTAGGGAGTTGTAGAGAGCAATGAGGTCTCCCCTGAGCCTCCTCTTCTCCAGACTAAACATCTCCAGCTCCCTCAGTCGCTCCTCGTAGGGCTTGTGCTCCAGCCCCTTCACCATCTTCGTTGCCCTCCTCTGGACACTCTCCAGCATCCTGACATCTTTCCCAAACTGGGGGCCCAGAACTGGACACAGTGTTCAAGGTGAGGCCTGACCAGTGCCCAGTACAGGGGGACGATAACTCCTCTGGTCCTGCTGGCCACACTATTCCTGATGCAGGCCAGGATGCCACTGGCCTTCTTGGCCACCTGGGCACACTGCTGGCTCATGGTGAGCTTCCTGGCCACCAGCACTCCCAGGTCCCTTTCTGCCTGACTCCTCTCCAGCCACTCTGTCCCCAGTCTGTAGCTCTGCATGGGATTGTTGTGTCCAAAATGAAGTACCCGACATTTGGACTCATTAAACATCTTCCCATTAGACTCAGCCCAGCTCTCCAGTCTGTCCAGGTCCCTCTGTAGGGCCATCCTACCCTCTAACAGATCAACCCTTCCTCCCAGCTTGGTATCATCTGCAAACTTGCTGATGATGGACTCAATCCCCTCATCCAGATCATCAATAAAGATATTAAACAAATCATCAATAAAGATATTAAACAAATATTAAGAAATTAAAATATGTGCTTTTGCGTGCACAACACAAAACTTATTGTAGGTGCAACGTAAGGAACTGACTCACAGAAATCAATCCCCAAGGAATCTTCGAGGAAGTCGTAAAATGGGAACAAGATAACCTGAAGCTCTGATCCAGGTGGTCAGGGATAGGAGTCAGTACTGGAAACCCCACAGTCTTAAAGCCATGAAAACAGAAGAAAGCATGGGAAATTGAAAAACAAATGGCTGTGTTTGGAGAAATCTTGGTGTGGAGAGTTCCTTTATCTTTTAAATGTTTCCCACCATACCCTTTTGTTGAGGTAGTGGTAAATAAAATGAAGTATATACAAAAGCTGCAAAACCAGATCCCAATCTGTTTGGATCCCAATCTGATACCCTCAAGGCAGCTGCACAAAACAACACAACTGGGATCTGATCCTATGCCCAGCAGTGCCATGGAAAACAGAAGAAAGGAAAGGGGAGGGAGAGAGGAATAAGAGTAGCAAAAGGGACAGGAAAATAGTCACCACCATAGGCCTCTGGAAAACGTGGTGTTCAGGAGCACGTGGTCCTGTGGTTCTTCTGCAGTGTCTTCAGGCAGTTCCATGGGTTGGTGGGCACACCCCTGCCTTCTTGGGGGGCTTCTATTCATAGGACAAATCCCTGCCCCCCCTCAACCAGCGTGAGGGGGGGTCTTGCTGTCAAGTTCTCAAATTGGCGCATGTGTAGCAGCTCCTTTGGGAAGGTTCTGGAATTGGGGCTGGGGGCTCCAGGGTCACTGGTGGTTCAACAGCCCCTGCCAGAATCCCCTCTGCCCGAGCCCTTGGGGTCCACGTGCGGGGTCAGGTGTGGGGGGGCAGCACCTGCTGCTGCACCTCTGCCCCCTCCTGTGCAGCACCAGCCCCGCAGCAGCCACAGCACTGAGGAGGGGTTAAAGACAGCACCACAAGGAGAGTCAGAGGGTGTTGAAGACAATACAAGTAGAATCAGCCCATGTTTAAGACAACAACAAAAGCAGAGTCAGTCTCTACAGAAGCTGATAAGAAAGATGGGAAAAAACTTTTTAGCAGGGCCTGTAGCAACAGGAGCAGGGGTGATGGCTTTAGGCTGGAAGAGGGGAGATTGGGATGGGATCTTGGGAAGAAATGTTTTGCTGTGAGGATGGGGAGGCCCTGGCCCAGGTTTCCCAGAGAAGCTGTGGCTGCCCCATCCCTGGAGGTGTTAAAGGCCAGGTTGGATGGGGCTTTGAGCCCCCTGATCCAGCGGGAGGTGTCCCTGCCCATGGCAGGGGGTGGAACTGAATGGGCTTTGAGGTCCCTTCCAACCCAAACCATTCTGTGATTTTTAATAATTGAGAAGATCCACTCGGGAAACAGATCTGTTTCTGGAGCTGGTGCTTGTTACACAGGTCTATTACACTTAGGAACAGTTCTTGGTTTGTTTTGTGATAGTCACCAAGCCCAGGAGCCACTTTCATACTTTAATTTCACATATTTTCAATCTGTACATATTCATTCCAACTGTGGGCTTCCAGTGACTAGAAAAAATACCAGCTGCCACAACTTGGAGCGAGTCCAGAGGGGGCCACGAAAATTATCCGAGGGATGGAGAACCTCCCGTCCAAGGACAGGCTGAGAGAGTTGGGGTTGTTCAGCCTGGGGGAGAGAAGGCTGCGGGGAGACCTTAGAGCAGCCTCCCAGGGCTTGGAGCCCCCTGATCCAGCGGGAGGTGTCCCCTGCCCATGGCAGGGGGGGTTGGACCAGGATGGGCTTTGACATCCCTTCCAACCCAAACCTCTGGACTCGGTCCAACGCTTCCATATCCTTTTTTTGCTGCATCCTGGGGATTCCAGAGGTGGGGGCTCCGGGGGTGGGGGTCTCGCCGAGAGCAGAGGGGCACAATCCCCCCCCTCACCCCCGTGGTCCCCCCGTGCTGCGGCTGCAGCGCAGCACCCGCCTCCCCCCCCCCCCCCCCGCCCCGCACTCCCCGCACTCCCCGCACTCCCATCCCGCTCCCTTTGCGGCGCCTGCGCGGCGGCGGCGGAAGCGGCGGATGTTGACGCGGAGCGAGGCGGCGGTGAGGGGCGGCGGGGGCCGTTGCGGACCCTGCGGGGTTGCGGGGCGGGGGGTGGGGTGGGTACCACGGGGAGCGGGGGGGGGGGGGGGGGCTGTTTCGGGACACAGCGCGGATACCGGGAGGGGCATCGCCCTGTCGCGATGTGACAGAGCCCCGAGGATACGGGAGCGTGATGGGGGTGCGGGGACACGGCGAAAGGGGTGGAGATGAGAGAGGGGGAGGCTGAGAGGAGGCGGCGAGGAGAAGGGTTTTCCCATCGGGGTGAGGTTGCCCCATCCCTGGGAGGACATGGAACTGTGGGAGCGAGGCCAGAGGGGGCCACGAAGATTATCCGAGGGATGGAGAACCTCCCGTCCAAGGACAGGCTGAGAGAGTTGGGGTTGTTCAGCCTGGAGAAGAGAAGGCTCTGGGGAGACCTTAGAGCAGCCTCCCAGGACTGAAAGGGGCTCCAGGAAAGCTGGGGAGGGGCTCTGGATCAGGGAGTGCAGGGACAGGATGAGGGGAAACGGTTTTATTCTGAAAGAGGGGAGATTGAGATGAGATCTTGGGAAGAAATGTTTTCCTGTGTGGGTGGGGAGGCCCTGGCCCAGGTTGCCCAGAGCAGTGGTGGCTGCCCCATCCCTGGAGGTGTTCAAGGTCAGGTTGGATGGGGCTTGGAGCCCCCTGATCCAGTGGGAGGTGTCCCTGCCCATGGCAGGGGGGTTGGAACTGGATGGGCTTTGAGATCCCTTCCAACCTAAGCCATTCTATGATTCTGTGATCCCAGGGAGGGGCAGGACCAATCAAAGTGCCTGTAAGCAGAGGGGTTTTATGGTGTTTTCTAATTTAAAGCCTAATTAGAGCTGAAAAATATGCTACTCCGGCATCTCCACCGGAGGAGCAACCCAAAGGAAAGGAGGATCCATCAGGAGCACTGGTGGCACCAAGGGTTTGTGAGAGCACAAGGTCTGACTGCCACGTAAAGAAAGTCCCTTTGCTATTTTCGCCATGCCTGTGTGCAGAAACTGTCACTTGCTCTGTCCTGCTTACTCTTGATCCATGTCTGGCACTCTTGGTGTGGAGATGGTTTGGATTCACAGCTGTAGAGAGCTGAGAGCAGCCAGAGACCTGGGAATGAAGGCAACTTTGGCTTCTCAGGGGTCCTCCTGTTCTGTTACAGGCTGACAGCTTCCAGGATGCCCTGGCAGGGGTGACTCCAACGTCTCCTCCTGCTTGATTCCTCCCACACTGGGCTTGGAGTCACTGGTGACAGTGTGGCCCTGGGGCTCCTCATGCCCCAAAGCCTTGATGTGGGTGCTGCTCCTGCCTCTAGGCTGGGTGGTGCTCGGGAGCCGCAGGCTGGGTGAGCGGGGTCGTTGCTTCTCCAGGACACACTGGGTTTTGGTGTGCCAGCAGGACATGGGCCAAAGGTTTTGTCTGGGGGTTTAGCACAGGTGAGATCTCCTGTGTTTAACAGCAGTTTGTGTGTGGGAGAACCGGCTCAGGCAGCACAAAGGGATGGTGCCTGCAGAACTGCAGTTTTCATTTCTGTGGAAACCAAGCTGTAGGCAAAGCTTTCAGGTGGAAAATACGGAGCTGTTGGAGCGAGACTGGAGGAGGCTACAAATATGATCCGAGGGCTGGAGCACCTCCCGCACGAGGACAGGCTGAGAGAGTTGAGCTTGTTCAGCCTGGAGAAGAGAAGGCTCTGGGGGGACCTTAGAGCAGCCTCCCAGGACTGAAAGGGGCTCCAGGAAAGCTGGAGAGAGGCTCTTGATCAGGGAGTGCAGGGATGGGATGAGGGGGAATGGTTTTAAGCTGAAAGAGGGGAGATTGAGATGAGATCTTGGGAAGAAATGTTTTTCTGTGAGGGTGGGGAGGCCCTGTCCCAGGTTGTCCAGGAAAGTGGTGGCTGCCCCATCCCTGGAGGTGTTCAAGGCCAGGTTGGATGGGGTTTTGAGCCCCCTGATCCAGTGGGAGGTGTCCCTGCCTGTGGCAGGGGCTTGGAACTGGATGGGTTTAGGATGCCTTCCAACCCAGACCATTCTATGATTCTATGATTTATTCTGTTGTGGGTTTTTTTTTTTTTGCCAACAATGAATATATTGGTAGATAAATGTGATTATTTTTAAAATGGGAGAGACCTTGGCTGAATTGGAAACTGAAACCGTTATAAATTGTACACAGGTGGGGAATCCTCACTGAAACTTCCCTGATCGATTAGATCGCTTCTTCCAGTTGTAAAAGAAGCCCTGTGATGTAGTTTCTCCTTTTTTTTTGCCCTCCCCTCTGTTGGTTTGTGAATCCCCACAGTGTGCTTTGCTCTGTCCCTGTAGCCCTGTATCGAAATGGCTGATGATAACGAAGACCTGCAGGCAGACGAAGAGCTCCCGGCCCCGGCCGAGGATGGCTTTGAGCAGCTGGAGAACGACAGCCCCGCGGAGCGCAGCGGGCACGTGGCCGTCACCGATGGGCACTGCATGTACGTCTGGGGAGGCTATAAGGTACGTGAAATCAGCCTCCTGCCACCCATGGTGCTGGTAATTAGCACCCATTAATTTGGGAGTGACTCGGTGAGATTGTCTTTCCCCAAGAAAAATAAAAGCTCCAGTTATCCAATTAGAAGGTGGCGTTTGAGAGTTTTGAAATAAATGGGGTGTGTCAGATGCAGAGCTCGGCAAGCGGAGAACTTTTGCGGGACGCGGGGTATTGTTTGACTTTGTTGACTCTGATGTCTGTTGGGAGAGAAGAAAGCACTGATTTGAACTGCACTGCCCTGCAAAATGGTCCTTTGATTGACAACATTATCAGCACAACTGTGTATTGCATGTTAACATCTTGGGCTGGTTATTTCTGTCACCCCAGACTGCAGGGAGAACCAAGTCATGGTACAGTTTTGGTAGGAATAAAGGTGAATCATCAATCAACTTGGGACATAAGACAAAGCTCTGCTGTGTTGTTCTGAGGGTGTCATGCACGGGGTGAGGGAACTAAGAAAGGAAGGTGTTTAAGGGGAGCCTGGATGAGGCACTGAGTGCCATGGTTTAGATGATGGGTTGGTGTTGGTGTTAGTGTTGGGTTATAGGTTGGACTCGATGATCTCAGAGGTCCTTTCCAACCTTATGATATTGTGAAACTGTGAATTTTAGCTCATTTATGCACCCTGGATATCCTGCTTGGGCTAAAAAAAGGAGGTTTGACTCCTATTTCCTCCTGCCTCTGGCCCTGCTGGGTTCTTGTCTGTTCCCCAGCAGAAGCTCAGATAGGCTGATGCCTGCCCTGCGAGGGCTGCGGTGCAGGGAGAGGTGCAGGAGTGTGGCCAGCGTGGATCCTGCTGCTCTCTGTTCCGGGATCAGGTCTCTGAGGAGGTCTGTAATTCTGCATGCCAGGCATCCTTCCCATGTTGCTTTTCCTTTTCTAACCTGTTCTGCAGAACGCCCAAGTGAGGGGATTTTATGACTTCTATCTGCCTAGAGATGAAATATGGATCTACAACATGGAAACTGGAAGATGGTACAGTAAATAATTAATCTAATTGTTGGTTTGGCAGGGGGGAAAGATAAATTCTTACCCTGGTATAGAAAGCACGCTCAGGGCCTTGGAACAGACAGAATTCCCAGATCTCCTTATTCCCACCTATCCAACTGTTGCATAAATGTTTGAAATACTTCCAGAATATTGGTTTGGTTTTTTTTGCTGTGAAAACAGCAAATATATTTTCACTGGGTGAAGCAGGTGAGGCAGCTGGGACAGGAGGATGCAAAGTGGTTTGGGATGCCTGGAATAGGATAGAGCACCTGAAAGTTGTATTTGTACCATTTTGGATTACAGTGGTGCATTGCTGAGGGATCCCATATGGAGTTTTTTGTTTGTTGTCCTTTTAAGAAGAGGTTTTTAAATGTTGATGCACAGCTACTGTGTCATGTCAGATCACTGAGAGCTTGGCAGCTGGGTGAAACCCTGGCAGTGTGAAAGGAGGGAATCCAGTGCTCAGGCTCAGTAGTGAAGGCCTGTCAGCAGAAAGTACAGTTCCAGCAGTGCTTCCAGTCCCAATTGTGGTTACAGAGAGCCTTGGGCACAGGACGGAAGCTCCTCTTTATGGTTGGAATGTTTACAAACATTAAAAGTCCAGGAGCAAACCAGAAACCCTCAGTTTAGACAGGTGCATCCTCTTTGCCTGAGGATCTTTTAGGGATTTGGAAAGAGATGCCAAACTCCTGACCTGGGCAGACAGGATTCCTCTCCCACAAAACAAGTCACAATTAAAGTGCCTGTTCCCCACCAGGAACCTCCCTCCCTCACGCCAGGTCAGTGTTGTAAATCCTTAAACCCCCAAGGGCATGAAGAACTCACGACTGAGCAGCCCACGACGAGCTCTTGTCATTAAAAACACACTGACAGCCCTATAAAATTCCTCTCCAGATAAAATTGCTGCTGTTGGGTGTTATCAGGTAAAGTGTTTTATCCTGTGCCTCCAGGAAGAAGAGTAAGACTGAGGGAGATGTTCCACCCTCCATGTCTGGGAGCTGTGCCGTGTGCGTGGACAGAGTTGTGTACCTGTTCGGGGGCCATCACGCGCGTGGCAACACCAACAAGGTCAGTCTTTTGCAGGCACATCCCTCCTCACAGATCAGTTTCTCCACGTTGGCTTCTCTTCTCATTGTTTATAAACTACAGGTGGCCTTTTCAGTTAATTAAAATCCATCCAAAACAAGAGGTGGACGATCCTAATGAATCAAGGAAGTGTTTTCTTCCAAATGGCTGTTCAGGTTGACCCTGGGTTTGGAGTCTGAATGTTAATACTGGGAGTGCTGAGTGCCTGTCCAGTCTCCACATCCTCCACAGCAGAACATTTTCAACTGCTGGCTCTGTCTCCACTTCTTGGGAGCAGATAACTGGCTTTCCCACCCTTGCAGCAGCTTCCCCAGATCAGAACTAACTGAAGCTGTGTTCTTTTTGTGCTCACCTAAGGAAAGTTTTGACTAACAAGATACAGTGCTTACCACTTGGATGTTTTTCCATGCTGGTTAGTCTTAGGTTTCCCAGAGCAGTGGTGGCTGCCCCATCCCTGGAGGGGTTCAAGACCAGGTTGGATGAGCCCCCTGATCCATTGGGAGGTGTCCCTGCCCATGGCAGGGGGGTTGGAACTGGATGGGCTTTGAGGTCCCTTCCAACCCAAACCATTCTGTGATGAGCTGGCTGACTTTACCAGCTTAGTGTGTTCATTTCTCTGCACCAGGCCAGGTAACCTGATGTGAGGGAAACCACTCAGCTGCCAGCTCTGCATCACTTCACGTGGTGGCTGTGCTCCAGGAGCTTCACAGCCCTGGAGAGACACCGTGCCCTGGTTTTAGTTCAGGTCGCAGTTGTCCTTGTGCAACTCGCCCTGTTAATTCAGTCTCACTGGTGCCTCTGAGTTTGCTGCTTCTGAATTCCCAGCATTCACTGAAACAACATCAGGAGGTGATTTGTAACAGCTCCATAGGTGTTTGAAATGTTACCCTGCTCTGATGTTCTGGAAGTGGGGTTTAAATTAAACAGTTTTGGCCTCGCTCTTCAGTATAAACCGAAAGTACCTTGATGCGATGCTTGCAAGCAGTCAGAAACAAACTGCACCTGTAAAGCATGACCTGCTTCCTTCCTGCTGTGGGGTGTGTGTGTATCAGATCTTTTTCTCCCTGTTAAACAATGTAACATGCACAGGAGGGATGATAACTTAAAAACCACTCTTTAGGTCTTTTTTTATCCAGATTGTCTAATTGTAAGACAATTGCTGCTTTGTACAGAGCTTCACTGTATCCCATTTTGGCTTTTAGATGGTAAAACTCAATATCCATAGTCCTGGTAGTTTTGTAAAAACCTGTTTGGGGCTGAGTCTGCAAGAAGATAAAGATCTTGGGATCCATATTTTGTTCCATTGTCAGTGCTCTGTGTGGCTGGGAAAAGAACTTGCAAAGTATTTCTATACCAAAACATGCTAATGAACAGTTAATATTTTAACATTGGTCAGACTTTAAGCTTGAAGCTAACTGTGTGGGTAAAAAAATCTCTTTTTGTTTTCTGCAGTTCTACATGTTGAACTCCAGATCCACAGACAAGGTGCTGCAGTGGGTCAGGGTGGAGTGTCAGGGGGTGCCCCCTTCCTCCAAGGACAAACTCGGCGTCTGGGTTTACAAAAACAAGTAAGGCTCTGGTTACAAAGCTGAGGAGGGACTTTTTCCAAGGGCCTGGAGTGATGGGATGAGGGGGAATGGCTTTAAATTGGAAGGGGGACGATTTAGATTAGACTTTAGGAAGAAATTCTTAATGATGAGGGTGGGGAGGTCCCTGGCCAAGGTTGCCCAGGGAAGTGGTGGCTGCCCCATCCCTGGAGGTGTTCAAAGCCAGGTTGGATGAGGCTTTGAGCACCCTGTGGGTGGTGTCCCTGCCCATGGCAGGGAGTTGGAACTGGATGGGCTTTGAGGTCCCTTCCAACCCAAACCATTCTGTGATTCTGGGGTTCTTTGAGCAAAAGCTGTGGGAGCACTTCTCGCCTGTGGCATGTGGCACACGGGGAAGATGCTGGGTTTCTTCCCAGATGGCTTTTTAAACCACTCTGTCCTTTCTCCATGGATAAGGAAAAGCCTCACTCCCAGTCTGGGTGTCTGTAGCTGTGGGGTGTTTGTGTCAGCCACAATCCACAGTGCAGGCTCAACACACGAATCTCCCCGGTGCATCACTTCGTAGACACAGCATCTCTGTGTCAGCATCAGCCCTCGTGGCCATGGCATCAGGAATTGCTCTCCACAGAAGCCTGTTCCAGGATTGCCCTGCAACCATTTAGTTCACCCTTGGGGATGCTGTGGGTTTCTGTGGTGGCTGAGGAGCCAGAAGCATGTTTAGTCTTAAAATGGATGTGGGTCCTTCAGCCCTGCACGTGCCTAATTCAGTGTGGTTTGTGCTGGCTGCACAAAACAAGGGGTGTGAGATGAACTCCTGCTGATGTTATCTGATTTCATGTGTTGGGGTGGTGTCCCAGAGATGTCAGAAGGCCCTTTGGCACTGCAGGCCTTGGGAAAGATGAGGAAGACAAAGAGAAGGTGTTGAAGTCGAATGAGATGATGTGCAGAGCGTTGCTGTCACCTTGTCCCCTCATCCCCTGTTCAGTTAGTGCAGTGCTGGACCCCTGGCAGGGGGCTGTGGGATGAGATTCCAGCCTTCTGGCACTGGAGGACAGACTGAGGAAAGACCCTGTTGTAGGTTTTCCAGCTGTATCCCAGTTACTCAGGAGGTTGGGGTGGAGGTGAATTATTGTGGGGAGGGTGGCGACTTCTGGCTTTCCACTTGGAGCATCTGCCCAGGGCTGTATTCTTAGAGGGTTCCAGGGAACAAGAGTCAAATGCTCCAGCCCAGGTGATAGCTGACATGGCCAACGTTGTCCCCTTGGCAGGAGAAGCTGGGAAGACTGATTCCAGTAGAGCAGGGCCCTCTCTGCACGCGTTGGGCTGGGTGTCTGGTGTGGGCAGTGCTGCTGGGGCTGAGAAGGTCAGATGTGAATCAGAGGTGGTGGCCAGGGGACTCTGGTTCTCACAGCTAGTGAGGGTTTCAGATGCCTGCTGTCCTGTCCATCAGGACAGGGAGGTAAGCTGTTACCTGCAGAACCTCACCTGGACAGCACGGTTATCTTCTCCCTGTCAGCACAACCTGTCATGGTATTGTCTGGCTCTGCTGAGGCACAGGAATTCCAGGATGCTCCTTGTGATTGACTCTTGTGTGTGTGGTGGTTTTTGGTGTGTGACACCACGGGTGCTTGTGCTGCTTTGTCCATTATGTATCAAGAAAGCTCCTGGTAGGATATTTGCTGTGTGATTGGCTGCAGAGACTCATGAAAATACAAAGGAAAATGTTGTCCTCCCCAAAACTAAAAGCTTCCCATCATCTTGACTTGTAGAGGATGTGACTGCTGTGTGTAGTGTCCCTTGGTGACTGTGCCCAGACTGCAGTGCTTTCCCTTTGCTTCTTGCAGGAGAAGTGTCCATCAACATTTTGGGCAGAGGGCTTGGAGTGGGTGTGATGAGGAAACTGTGGGAATAAACCCCTGTAGGTGCTGTGTGGGAGCCCTGGTAGTGCAGGCTGCAGTGCAGCAACCAGGCAGCAGGCCTGGTGGCTTCACATCTTTGGAACCAGAGCAAAGCTTCAAGCCTGAGGCTTGGGAAGCAGCCACAGAGGGATTTAGTGTGGGCGGGAGGGTCGATTAGGCAAGAAACGGGGCCCCACACCTGGAAAACTTGCCTTGTTGACATATTGGAAGTAAAGGAGCTTCCCTGGTTTTCCAGTCTTCTGTTTGAGCACAGCTCTGACAGAGCTTTTAGTTTGTAGCAACTGATGGGATAACATTTCTAATCCATCTGGTGGCTTATTTTCTTTCAGACTAATATTTTTTGGAGGCTATGGCTATTTTCCTGAAGGGAAACAACGGGGGACTTTTGAATTTGATGAAACCTCTTTTTGGGTAAGGAAGCCTTGAAGTCATTTCTGTCTAAACTTTAATAGTTGATCAGTGTTTATTCACACTTGTTGCTTATTTAATATGTTTAAAGAATTCAGGTCTTCCAAGAGGGTGGAATGACCACGTGCATGTTCTGGATACTGAAACGTTTACTTGGAGCCAGCCTATAACTACGGTAATTATTAATCTTACATCAGTTAATTAGATTACAGCTCTTAGGAAATACCTGCATTGTGTGCCACATCTCTTGCAGCACCCTCAGAAAGTAAGCGTGGCCCTGCCAGGCCAGGGCTTGCTGCTTTGATTTGTGCCAGGTTAGAGGAGGCTGCTCATAAAATGCCCTTGTGTGGCCGTGGGGAGTTGTCCCTGCAGGGGTGGCTTTGGGCACAGGTGTTTGCAGCACCTGGCTGGCTGCTTAGTGAACTTGCTGAGTGGAGCTGTCCTAACCTGTGAGATTTCATAGAATCAGAGTCAGCTGGGTGGAAAAGACCTGTGGGATTGAGTCCCAACCCTACCTGTCCACTAATTAAACCGTGGCCCTGGAGGCTCCTGTCTCTGCTCTGCATCTCCCTGATGTTGTTTAGAAGATCTGGTTGGCTTTTTGCAAGCCAGAAGCACAGAAAACCACCCAAAATACATTGTTCTTTATGTGTCAGCAGCCTCTAATACCAGATATTCAGTTGGGTGCTCTCTGATCTTGCTGTGTTCAGGATATCAGTCAGTCCCTAAGAGTCAGAAAGGGCAGCAGAGCTCCCAAATCCCTCCTCGCAGGAGGATGTGGGAAACGCCGTGCAGGGTTGTGAGACCAGGCCTTCACAAACAGACCCTGTGGAGCTGATCGTGTCTCAAGGGTGCCTGCTAAGCCTGTTTTTCCATGAATGAATCTCAGGAGATCCATCAGGAAAGCTGGCCAGGAGCTAAAGCTGAGCACTGTGTGGCCAGGGCTCTCTTCCCTTTTTGCCCTTCCCGAGTGAGCTCCCTTAATTCCCTGTACCTTGCTGTCCTGCTGGCAAAGTGTGGCTGTTAATTCCTCTCCTATACATGGGCCCCAGAAGGTGTCACCACCTTGAGTTTGCAGCCTTACCTACAACACGTAAGAAGGATATGGAACTGTTGGAGCAAGTCCAGAGGAGGCCATGAAGATGATGTGAGGTCTGGAGCCCCTCTGCTGAGAGGACAGGCTGAGAGAGTTGGGGTTGTTCAGCCTGGAGAAGAGAAGGCTCTGGGGAGACTTTAGAGCAGCCTCCCAGGACTGAAAGGGGCTCCAGGAAAGCTGGGGAGAGGCTTTTTACAAAGGCCTGGAGTGACAGGACGAGGGGGAACAGCTTTAGATTGGAAGGGAGAGGATTTAAATTGGACATTAGGAAGAAATTCTTCATGCTGAGGGTTGGGAGGCCCTGGCACAGGTTGCCCAGAGAAGCTGTGGCTGCCCCATCCCTGGAGGTGTTCAAGGCCAGGTTGGATGGGGCTTTGAGCCCTCTGATCCAGGGGGAGATGTCCCTGCCTGTGGCAGGGGATTGGAACTGGATGGGCTTTTAAGGTCTTTCCAAATCAAACCATTCTGTGATTCTATGATTGGAAAAAGAATGGATTGTGTTTGGAATAATGCAAACAGAACCCCCAAACATAGTTACAACTTCACAGGGTCACCAAAAGCTTCTTTCATCTTCTTGGGTGGCTGATCTGTGGCACTGGGAGACCTTCTTTGCCTGGAGAACCACATCCAGGTGAAGCCTCCCTCCCAGGGTACCTGCAGTGGCCGTGTGCATGATGGGCATCTTCTGCCCACCTCTTCTTCACTTCAGCTACTGCAGGATCCTGGTGAAAGTGGTATTTTCTTTTGTTCATATATCAAATAAACTTAACTTGTTATTTCCCCTTCTCTTTTCCCAGGGTAAAACTCCGTCACCGCGAGCGGCGCACGCCTGTGCCACGGTCGGGAACAGAGGCTACGTGTTTGGTGGCAGATACAGAGTAAGCCCCCACCCAGCTTTGTGCTGCCTTACTGAACCCCAGTCTGGGGATTCCAACCACACTCTGCTTTATTGCAGGAGTCCAGAATGAACGATCTCTACTACCTGAATCTGGATACGTGGGAGTGGAATGAAATGTAGGTACTAAAAC
The DNA here is from genome assembly GCA_033556795.1 of Tapera naevia. Lineage (NCBI taxonomy): Eukaryota > Metazoa > Chordata > Aves > Cuculiformes > Neomorphidae > Tapera > Tapera naevia. Next base: position 1,543,819 of record JAUMJJ010000307.1, read on the forward strand.
TGGAGTTCTTTTGTTTATAAAGCAGTGTGAGGATGCCATTTTTATTCAGTTCTAATTGTTCTGTCAAGTGTGGTAAACTCCAGCTGATGCTGAAGCATCGTCAGCTCTTGCTGTCAGGGATTTTGAAGTATTGGTACCAGTGAAATTCTTTCACTGTGTCTAAAGAAATGATGCTTCCCTTGGGCTGTGAGCTGTGCGAAGCTGCAGCCTTCAGGTATCTGGAAAATAATCAGAGCAGAAATGACCAGCAGTATTTTTCTGTTCCAGATATTTAGTTAACAGCAGCACAGTCATTAAAAGGTTATAGAGGGTTGAACTGAGACCTCTTTTGACCAGTTTGTGATGTTTTTTTAAATTCTGAAAAACTAGAGGGAAGGGGGTTTTTGAAGCAAAATGGATCACAGAACCATGGAATGGTTTGGGCTGGAAGAGACCTCAAAGCCCACCCAGTTCACACCCCCTGCCACGGGCAGGGACACCTCCCACTGGATCAGGGGGCTCAAAGCCCCATCCAACCTGGCCTTGAACACCTCCAGGGATGGGGCAGCCACCAGTGCTCTGGGCAAACTGTACCAGTGCCTGTGTGATTTACAGTGCTTTTATTGTCCCACAGAATCACACAGGGCCTCTGCCCAGTGGGCCGGTCGTGGCATTCCTTAACACCGATTTCCTCAGATCACCTCTTTCTCTTTGGAGGCTTCACCACAGACAAGCAGCCATTAAGTAAGTCCTTCCTAAAGGATTGTGTGTTGTCTTTGTATTCTTGAACAGTTGTGCACGGGAGCTTGAATTATTGCTTTGTCACCTTCAATTCTTGCTAAACTCCTTCCTTGAACTTGTGATCCAATTCCTTATGGTCATAGAGTCATGGGATGGTTTGGGTTGGAACGCACCTCGAAGCCCATCCAGTTCCAACCCCCTGCCATGGGCAGGGACACCTCCCACTGGATCAGGGGGCTCAAAGCCACATCCAACCTGACCTTGAACACCTCCAGGGATGGGGCAGCCACAGCTTCTCTGGGAAACCTGTGCCAGGTTCTAACAAGTGATTTCACAGCGCAGGAGTCCCTAAGGTGTCGAGACAATAGAGAAATTCATCTGCTCTAAACATGCATCTGATGCAAATTGCAATTAGCAAGAGCTTTACAGTTCATACTTTGCTCCATAAACCACTGCTAAGCCCCTGTTTCCAAACAGGCAGCCCAATGTTTCATAATGTTTTCCCTTAAATACTGGATTTATTCAAGAATAAAAGCAGGCTGTGTTACACCAGAGTGTGTTTATTGCAGCGAACATGGAAGCACTAACAGAATCCTTTTGCCTTTGGGATTTTATTTCCAGGTGATGCTTGGATTTATTGCATCAGCAAGAATGAGTGGATACCATTTGAGCATAACTATGCTGAAAAACCAAGGTATGGTAGGCATTTCCCTGGAAACCTTTACAAAAGAGATAGGAAGCTTTTCATGGTGGCTGTCAGAGAGGACATGCATTCCTCTGTGGCATTCCTTTGTCTTGACAAGACACTACTAACCCTGGCTTCTGCCTCAGGACCTGAATGTGTAGGACTGGGGCTTGTGAATAGCTCTGTGTTGGTGTAGCAGCAGGAGACAGGGATTTAGGGTTTGCTTTTCTAGCTGCAGAGAAGCTGGGCTGCAACTGCCATCGCAGGAGCTGACTGATCCCTTTGTGTCCTTGCTCTGCCAGCAGACTGGATGCAGGCAGGTGACACTGTTTGGAGCATCCTGGCTGCTGGCTAATCCTGTGCACACCCAGGATATTTTTGTCTTCTTGCTGAGTCAATTAGAGGTGATGACCTGCAATTTAAAAGCATCAAACTGAGTGTGATGAATGTGTAAGGCATTGAAAACACTCGAGTCCTGCGAGTGTGAACCATCATGTTTGGGTTCACCCCACATCCTGGGGTGGTGTTCTGCTGCAGGTTTTAGAATCATGGAATCGTTTGGGGTGGAGGGGACCTCAAACCCATCCAGTTCCAACCCCCTGCCATGGGCAGGGACACCTCCCACTGGATCAGGGGGCTCAAAGCCCCATCCAGCCTGGCCTTGAACACCTCCAGGGATGGGGCAGCCACAGCTTCTCTGGGAAACCTGTGCCAGGGCATCACCAGTGTTAAGTGAGATTAAAAATGAATTAAAGCAGTGAAGCTTCCCAGTTTTCCCCTTTGTTCTTGCAGCTGGTGGGGGTGAGAAGTGGTCTGTGTTCCTGGGGCAGTGATAAGGCTGAGATGCTGCTCCTACCTCTCTTCCCCCTTTAGAGCAGCGGACCAGGGACGCGTTGTTGCTGAACACGTGTGAGATGTTTCCCCACGTCTCAGGAGAGCAATACAAACTCTGACTGATGGTGTTTGTTCAGCATTTTGACTCAAGTGGGACATGACAAGAATGTCTGTGTCCATCCCCCAGAGGCAATGGGACTGTGGGTTTCACCTGTGCCTGCACTGGCAGGCAGCGTGCGCTGAGCCCTGCCCTGTTCTAACCAGGACACCCTGCACAGCCTGGGGTTTGCTGATGGGTTTTCTCTCTCTGAACACATGTCCACAGTGCTGGTGGAAGGGCAGACTTGCTTGTGTTGACTTAAATACAAACCCTAAACCTGCTCTGTTGTGTGGGGTGGCTTTTGGTTTGCTGCAGCGCTGACCTCTCTTCCCAGGTTGTGGCATACGGCTTGTGCCAGCGAGGAGGGAGAGGTGATTGTCTTCGGTGGCTGTGCCAACAACCTGCTTGCCCATTCTAAAGCTGTAAGTTTATTTTGAGCTTTCCCTTCCTGTGCAGCCCAGCCCTTCCTGCAGGAGCTGCAATCTTTTTCCACTCCAGTGATGCTGAAGCACTTGTAGTCAGCAGCGCAGTCGCGTGAGGGCTGACTGAGGTGCATCAACAGAGCCTGGAGGGAAAAGGTGCTGCTTTTCTGGAAAGCAGCTCATGATTTACTGTTTAAACAGACTGTGACTTGCTGTCCCTCACATTTGTTTCACTTGGAGCCTGGTAACTCCCAGCCTGTGCTTTTTGTGGGGTGTTTTCAGAGAGCAGTTTCATAGAATCATAGAATTACCCAAGTTGGAAGTGACCCACAAGGACCATCGAGTGCAACTGCTGTCCCTGCCCAGGACACTGCCAACACTCACCCCGTGGGACTGAGGGCAGTGGCCAAATGCTTCTGGAATGCTGGCAGAGCAGGGGCCCTGACTGCTTCCCTGGGGAGCTGTTCCAGTGCTCCACCACCCGCTGGGGGAAGAACCTCTTCCCAATGTCCAATCTCCCCCTGCCCTGGCACATCTTCCTGCCATTGCCTCCAGTCCTGTCCCAGGTCCCCAGAGAGCAGAGCTCAGCCCCTGTTTCCCCTCCCTCCCTTGGGAGAAGGCACAAACAGCTCTGAGATCCCCTCTCAGGCTCCTCTTCTCCAGCTGAACAGCCCAAGGGACTTCAGCCTCTCCTCACACACTTCCCCTCCAGACCCTTCCCCAGCTTTGGGGCCTCCTCTGGACACTCTCCAGTGCTTTGATGTCCTTTTTACCCTGTGGTGCCCAAAGTGCCCCCAGTGCTCCAGGTGGGGCCTCCCCAGTGCAGAGCAGAGCAGGACAATCCCCTCCCTCTCCCGGTGCCCATGCCCTGCTGGATGCCCCCCAGGACACGGTTGCCCTCTTGGCTGCCAGGGCACTGGCTGGCTCATGGCCAGCTTGCCCTCACCCAGAACCCAGGGTGGTGCCTACAGCGAGGCCTGGGGAGCCCATGCTGGGCAGAGCAGGGCTCTGAACCAGGACAGGGGTGTCCCAAGGTCTGTAAAACACCTATGGACTGGGAAGGTAAACTGGGAACGAGTGTGCCAGCACTGTCTGGTGCGAGAGGCACTGGGCATCAGCTGGCACAGGAGTGGCAAACAGGCACAGGAGTGCTGTGTGTGCCAGCAGCAGGGAGCAGGCACAGCCCTTCAGATAAACAGACAGCGACTGCCAAGCCTGATAAGAGTGTCCAGAGTCCCTCACACGCAGCTCCCTGGGCACCCAGACCTCTGCTGGCAGGTGGGGTTCCTGCTCTCTCTGAGCACTGGTGGGCTGGCAGGACATTCCTGTATCCATGTGTGGAGCATCTGGCCCTTCCCAGCCAGGCCATGGCTGCACCCAGCCCTGTCCCATTCCCACAGCAGCAGGAGATGCTCTGTCAGGAGAGCTGAGCCTGGCTGCCCTGCAACACCCTCTCCCCTCCAGCTCTCTGACCCCTGAGTGCCCGTAACTTCCCATATTGTGGGATCTGGAGAGCAATCCTGCACCCATCAATCTCTGTGATTGATGCTGGTGACCCATAAGCCTCCCCTCTCCAGCCCCAGAGTGTTTGCTGTCCTTCCCAGGGGTGGTCAGTGTGAGCCTCTGCTGGTCTGGCTCCTGCTGCAATGATGTGAATGCACATAACCAAACTCTTCCCTCTCTCTCTGCCCCCGTCCCCAGGCTCACAGCAACGAAATACTGGTGTTCTCTCTGCAACCAAGATCTCTGGTAAGGTAAGAAAGCACAACTTCAGCATTAAGCTGTCACATCTCCACCTCAGAGCAGTAGTGCAGGGTCACTGCCAGACCAGATTCTGTGTTCCTGGGATACTTGAGAACACTTCTTCCCCTGAAAAATGTCAGAAGAGCAGCAGCCAGGTATGGCAGCAGAGCAAGATCCCTTTCAGGAGCAAATTTGGAGGAAGAGGCCCTCACTAAGCAGCTGTAGCCCTTGCTCAAAGCTGCCCTTGTGCAGAGCAGTGCTAACCCTGCTGTGTTTCCCTCTCCCAAGGCTGTGCCTCGAAGCTGTCATCTGCTTCAAGGAGATGCTGGCCAGTTCCTGGAATTGCCTCCCCAAGCACTTGCTGCACAGCGTCAACCAGCGGTTTGGCAGCAACAACACCTCTGGCTCCTGAGCCCTGGTGCTGCCCTCGAGCAGCTGGGAGAGGATGGAATCCTCTTCCTGGGCGTGGCAAAGGTTACCTTGTATAGGTTAAAGCTCGGTGTCGGTGTCGGTAGTCGCTTCCCACCCTTCCGTTGCATGTGAATGGCCTAGAGAGAACCTATTTTTGTGTAAAGATGTTTGCAATAAATGTATTTAATGCAAGTGGAGACACATCCTGTGCTTAAGCTGAAGCTTGGTCTGGGGTTGCCATCTGGGGGTTGGACTGGATGACCTGTGAAGGTCCTTTCCCAACCCAAAGCACTCTAATTTGCTCTACTTGAGGGCCACCCCTCGGCGAGGGGATGGGCTGTGCCTGTCAGGAAGCATTTAGTCTGGAATCTCATCAGCTGAACCTTTAGTTGGGTGCTTTGCTGGAATAATGAACGGAAGTGCAGCCTGACCCAGCAGAACTTGCTCAGCATCAGAATCTGTGAAGCCCTAGGGTGCAAGCTGTGAACATTCCACCTCGATACGATGAACTCTTGCAGAGCAACTGAGCTGCACAGGAGAACCCAGAGCTTGCTTCAAGCCAGAAGATAAGGGGCCTACACCAGCTGCAGACCTTGAAGATAAGAGCCAGCTGAGAGACAAGGAAAGAAGCAGATGGAGAACAAGAGATCCCAGCCCCTAACACACCATCAGACCAACCATTGCACGGACAGTGTGTAGGGTTGGTAAAAGGGTGGAACTGCCCAGGGGCTTCCTTGTTCAGGGTCCCTCTCTGGAGGCACTGGAGCTGTAACCTGACGATGCACCACCACTAAACTGGCCTGAAGTACTTGGTGTTTGAGGATGAGCCTCAGGAAACCCAGGGTGAAGGAGGTAAAGGTCTTTCACAGCTGCTTTAGGCTGGGCTGAAGTCTTGCTGTGAGGGTGAAGCTACAGTGAACATTCTGCCACTACTGCTTAGATCAGAGAAATGGGATTTGGGAATTGGAAGAGGCTGCCCAGAGCAGTGGTGGCTGCCCCATCCCTGGAGGTGTTCAAGGCCAGGTTGGATGGGGCTTGGAGCTTCCTGATCCAGTGGGAGGTGTCCCATGGCAGAAGATTAGAACTGGGTGGACTTCAAGGTCCCTTCCAACCCAAACCCTTCCCTAATTCTAACTGTGCATCACCAGAGCTGCTGAACTGTCCTGTTAAAGCACCACGACTCTGCTTGTTTGTAGTTTGCTTTGTTGGACCTCTGTGTTGTGGAACATCAGTTGTGAACCTTAGGTAGTGGATAGTCTGCCCCAAGAGGCATCGTTGATGCTGCCAGAGCCCATCACCTGTGGAGCTCACCTGCAGCTGGAAGAGCCTGTGGGTGCAGGATCAGCACCTGCAGACTGGATCAGCACCTGACTGCTCCATCCAGGGCCGTGACAGTGGGGACAGGGCTGCAGTGTGGTTAAGCTGTCCTCAAGCAAACATTAAAAACTTTGACTTCTAGGCTAAAATAACTGCTGTACTGTAATTCCTGCACTGGGTTCTTGGGGAAGCTGTAGCTACAGCCTGAGTGAGTGCTGAGGGTGGTGCTGAGCTCAGCTGTTCCCCCATCTCAGGGGGCTTTATTCCAACCCTTGAGCTCCAGCTCCTCTTCTCTGCCTGTTCCTCACCTCCATGGTGGGGGAAAAGGGGTTGGCTGTGCCGGTGGTTGGGGCAGAGCTGGGACTGCACCAGTGGCATGGGCTGGGGAAAATAAAATCCTGTTTTTTCCTCAAATGAAGCATTTTTGCACTGAAACTCTCTTATTCCCTCTATTCCACTCTTATGAGACCTCCCCACCTGGAGTCCTGTGTCCAGTTCTGGAATCCCCAGCGTAAGAAGGAGATGGAAGTGTTGGAATGGGTCCCAGTGGAGGCTGTGAAGATGATCCAAGGGCTGGAACCTCTCTGCTGTGAGGACAGGCTGAGAGAGTTGGGGTTGTTCAGCCTGGAGAAGGCTGTGGGGAGACCTTAGAGCAGCCTCCCAGGACTGAAAGGGCTCCAGGAAAGCTGGGGAGGGGCTTAGTTGAAGGGCCTGGAGTGATGGGACGAGGGGGGATGGCTTTAAATTGGAAGGGGGAAGATTTAGATGAGAGATTAGGAAGAAATTCTTCAGAATGAGAATGGGGAGGTGTCCCAGGTTGCCCAGAGAAGCTGTGGCTGTCCCATCCCTGGAGGTGTTCAAGGCCAGGCTGGATGGGGCTTTGATCCCCCTGATCCAGTGGGAGGTGTCCCTGCCCATGGCAGGGGGGTTGGAACTGGCTGGGCTTTGAGGTCCCTTCCAACCCAACCCATTCTGTGATTCTACTTCCAGAAACTCCCATCCCTTTCAGAGGAAAGCAGGGAAGGGGGAAAGAAAGGGACTGGGCAGCAACCACCCAGGGCAGAGGGTTGTGGCACAAATCCAGCAGTGCAAGGCTGGGAACACTTGGCTCCAGCAGTCATTGTGAGAAGGAAGAGCACGAGATCCCATCCCTGCCCCAGCCCTTTACTCGCGCGGTTTTACGCTGTTTGCACGGAGCTGTTGGAGTCCATCGAGGCCGTGACGCAGCGACTGGGCCTCCTGTGCCTGCTCCCGTGGGACCTGAATCCATCACATTTCCAGCAGCTCCAGGCAGGGCTGGGTCTGCCCCACCCCTGGGTGCTGGCAGCAGCAGTTTGGTGGGGAGGAAGAGGGAAGCATCACTTCTTTTTCACGTTGAGGAGATGAGGTGCAGACACCTTCACCTTGCCAGGGATATTTCTTGACAAATCAGTATCCTACGAAACAGTCAAAGGAGAAATGGAACACAGCAAAAAAGCATTTCCAAACACCCTCCTCACCCCACCAGTGCTGCCCAGGCTGCTCACAGGAGCTCATCTACCCATTTCTGCCAGTTTTCCTCCCAAAAATGCAGGCAGAGCAAGGGGATGGAGGAGGAGAGTGCAGCAAGGAACCAGCTCTCTTCCCAGCTGCAGCCTGGTGGTGTCAATTTGAGAAGGAAATGGGGGAAAAAAGGAACCACAAAGGAAATTGGGGGCGGGGGGGAAAGAGGGAAAAAAAGGGCATGAAGGAAATGGGGGTGGAGGGGAAAGGAGCACGAAGGAAATTCCATCCCTTAGTAAGCTGGCCAGGAATTTACCCTGGCACCTTCCTGGTGCAGAAGGGCAGGCGAAAGCCGGACACCACCTCCAACCTCAGCCCAGCTGAACTCCCAGTGCAAGGATCCACCCTTCCAGCCACTGCCAGCAGGAATGGGAATGCCCCCTCCCAGAAACAGGGCTTTATGGAAGATGCTGCTTCTGTCAGACACCTTATTTCAGACCAGGAGTGCCACAATACTGAAACCTGAGCCCCAATTTCTAAGGATTTTTCCCAGCCTAAGTGGTCCATCCCCCTCTGCACCGCTGAGAAATGTATCACTGCTTAAAGAAAAGCAGTAACACCCTTGGCTCTGTCAGCCTTTACCCCCAGATGGCTCTAGTGGACATTTTCCTGCTGCCATTACATCTGTACAAGAGAAACCAGGTAGGAAAATGTGTCACCTTTACACTGCGGAACAGGTCCTTTTCTCTTGCAGTAGCTTCTTTGGATTGCATAAAATTATGCAAGGCAATCTTTGCAGCTGTGAAAACACAGGGAGGATTTAACCAGCACGTACAAACGTGCTGCCTTCCACAGGCAGAGGATTCGAGGGCTTGAATACAGTACCTTTTCCCTTCTTTTGGGTGCCTGGAGTCAGCTTGACTTTATACCTTTCAAAAGAAAAGGCTTCTGTCAGTAGGCAGGCCCCTGCCAGTGCCTCCCCACAGAAGGGGCCACAACTTACTTATAGTTTGTCATCGCCATGTAGGGAGCACAGATGGGAACTGCGAAGAGCAGAACGTCCTCGGGGTGGGGTTGGCCAGTCAGGGAGCCCAGCAATGCCTCACCTTCCTGAACAGGCAAAAGAGCTGTGCTGTGAAACCAGACAGTGGCTCCCCAGCCCCAGGTCCTGGTTCCCTTGGGGAAAGAGGCTGAAGGGTCTCCCCTTCCAGCTGCACTACAAGAGCATCCACACCCCCCCAGGCACCGGGTGTCAGAGCCCACCGTGGGGTTATGGAAATGGGCTGAATTCACCTTTATTGCTCACTTCACTGGCACTGAATTCAAACCATGATTCATTACCAACCATCTCTGATTACTAAAATCACACTGAGGCCAAAGTTCGGCTTGTTCATCATGGAGAAGGCTCTGGGGAGACCTTAGAGCAGCCTCCCAGGACTGAAAGGGGCTCCAGGAAAGCTGGGGAGGGGCTCTTGATCAGGGAGTGAAGGGATAGGATTAGGGAGAACAGTCTGAAGCTGAAAGAGGAGGGATTGAGATGAGATTTTAGGAAGAAATGTTTTCCTGTGAGGGTGGGGAGGCCCTGGCCCAGGTTGCCCAGAGAAGCTGTGGCTGCCCCATCCCTGGAGGTGTTCAAGGAGAGGTTGGATGGGGCTTTGAGCCCCCTGATCCAGTGGGAGGTGTCCCTGCCCATGGCAGGGGGTGGAACTGGGTGGGCTTTAGGGTGCCTTCTTAACCAAGCCATTGCAGGATTCTATGACTTGAAACAGGATGGATTTAGTTTGGAATGATCCAAATGAGACAGGGAAATGTAGCTACAGCTTCACAGGGTCACCAAAAGCCTTCCCCTGCAGACAACCATTATCCTCCTTCATTAAAGAGGGTAAAGAAATCAACTTCTTTCCAGCCTGGTGCAACATCCACAGCCTGGAATTACATAAAATTGCTTGAAAGGTTTCTATGTAAATAAACTTTTAAACTAAAGATCGAGTTGTCCTGAATTGGATTGTGTCATCCTGGAGCCACCCTCTGGTTTCCACAGGGAATAAATGGGGTTGAAAGGGAAAAAAAAGAGGCTACATTGAATTTAAAATACCAGAAAGCTGGGTTCAAAGAGTCAAGGGCAAGAAAAAGGACAGGAACATGAGCTGCACCCTTTAGGCCCTGCTCCCAGGGAGCCCAACAGCTTCCAGCAGGAATGAAACCTTTCCCTCACCACTTCCTGGAGCTTCAGAGAGGAGCATTTACCTCAGCTCCAGGCTGATCCTGGTCTTGCTCCTCCTGTGGACACAAACAAAGGAGATATCAGAGCTCACCACTGCTCTTTTCTCCCCCAGCCCCCTGAGAAAATAAACCCTTTTATGAGCAGTAAACAGAAGCCACTTTCTCACCACAAAGAGAACTGAGCTGGTTTTAAGGCAAACCTACCTGCTTTTTTTTAAGGCAAACCTACCTGCTTTTTTTTAAGGCAAACCTACCTGCTTTTTTTTAAGGCAAACCTACCTGCTTTTTTTTTAAGGCAAACCTACCTGCTTTTTTTTAAGGCAAACCTACCTGCTTTTTTTTTAAGGCAAACCTACCTGCTTTTTTTTTAAGGCAAACCTACCTGCTTTTTTTTTAAGGCAAACCTACCTGCTTTTTTTTTAAGGCAAACCTACCTGCTTTTTTTTTAAGGCAAACCTACCTGCTTTTTTTTTAAGGCAAACCTACCTGCTTTTTTTTAAGGCAAAACTACCTGCTTTTTTTTAAGGCAAAACTACCTTTTTTTTTAAAGGCAAAACTACCTTTTTTTTTAAAGGCAAAACTACCTTTTTTTTTAAGGCAAAACTACCTTTTTTTTTAAGGCAAAACTACCTTTTTTTTTAAGGCAAAACTACCTTTTTTTTTAAGGCAAAACTACCTTTTTTTTTAAGGCAAAACTACCTTTTTTTTTAAGGCAAAACTACCTTTTTTTTTAAGGCAAAACTACCTTTTTTTTAAGGCAAAACTACCTTTTTTAAGGCAAAACTACCTTTTTTTAAGGCAAAACTACCTTTTTTAAGGCAAAACTACCTTTTTTTAAGGCAAACCTTCTTTATTTTAAAGCAAACCTTCTTATTTTAAAGCAAACCTTCTTTATTTTAAAGCAAACCTTCTTTATTTTAAAGCAAACCTTCTTATTTTAAAGCAAACCTTCTTATTTTAAAGCAAACCTTCTTATTTTAAGCAAACCTTCTTTATTTTAAAGCAAACCTTCTTATTTTAAAGCAAACCTTCTTACTTTAAAGCAAAACTCTTACTTTAAAGCAACACTTACTTTAACGCAAAGGCGAGCTGTGCACTTTTACGTGGGTGAGGGGAGGACTATTTCTTTCAAAACTGTAATTTCTTGGCAGATGCCAAGCTGGGAGGAGAGAGACAAAACTGTAATTTCTTGGCAGATGCCAAGCTGGGAGGAGAGAGAGGGACTGGGCTTCAGAGCTCCTGGTGCTCAGCAGCAGAGCTGGAGGGCACATCAGCCACGTGGAGCGGGAGCCCTGACCCACGCGGCTCCTCGGCAGCCTGGCGAGGCTCCTGCTCCTCTGAGCCCCTGCTCTGTGCTGGGAACACCGACTGCTGCGGGGGTTTCTGCTGCTCCTGCAAACCACTGGGCTCCCAGAGTCGTGGCTTTAGGCCCTGTGTTCTCCCCTGTGCCCCAAACGCAGCAGGAGCTGCTCAGCCTCCCTGGCAGAACGGAGCTGACAGTGCCAGGAGCACCACGGTAGAGGGTGGAAGGGACAAACGTGACAAACAGGGGGAAGAGGTGAGGGTGCTGCTCACCTTCTCATCCTGCTGCTCCTCCAGGGCTGGCTCCTGCGAGTCGTGCAGCAGGACTCCTGCTGGCAGTGTCTCCTTGCCCTCTCCAGCAGCACGGCGCGTGGCCTTGGCTTTCTGCTGCTGCTTCTTTCCTGGCTCTTCTTTCGTCTTTCCCTTTTTCCCTTTCTTCCCTTTCTCCTCCTTGTTTGACCCTGCAGACTGGGGTTACACAGAGGTGCTCAGCGACTGCGACCCGACGGCGCCACGGGGAGGGGCACACCTGTGCTCACTCACCCCCAGCAGCTTCATGATGAGCTCCCGGTCCTCCTCGTCCTGGTCCTTGTACTTCTTCATCTTCTTCATCTTACCCTGCAGAACAAAAACACACCAACAGCTTCAGAAGCAGTGAACTAACTTGTGCAGAGTGTTGCACCCACACTTTAAGAAGCAGTGAACTAACTTGTGCAGAGTGTTGCACCCACACTTTAAGAAGCAGTGAACTAACTTGTGCAGAGTGTTGCACCCACACTTTAAGAAGCAGTGAACTAACTTGTGCAGAGTGTTGCACCCACACCTTTAGAAGCAGTGAACTAACTTGTGCAGAGTGTTGCACCCACACCTTCAGAAGCAGTGAACTGACTTGTGCAGAGTGTTGCACCCACACCTTCAGAAGCAGTGAACTGACTTGTGCAGAGTGTTGCACCCACACCTTCAGAAGCAGTGAACTAACTTGTGCAGAGTGTTGCACCCACACCTTCAGAAGCAGTGAACTAACTTGTGCAGAGTGTTGCACCCACACCTTTAGAAGCAGTGAACTAACTTGTGCAGAGTGTTGCACCCACACCTTTAGAAGCAGTGAACTAACTTGTGCAGAGTGTTGCACCCACACCTTTAGAAGCAGTGAACTAACTTGTGCAGAGTGTTGCACCCACACTTTAAGAAGCAGTGAACTAACGTGTGCAGAGTGTTGCACCCACACCTTCAGAAGCAGTGAACTAACTTGTGCAGAGTGTTGCACCCACACCTTCAGAAGCAGTGAACTGACTTGTGCAGAGTGTTGCACCCACACCTTCAGAAGCAGTGAACTAACTTGTGCAGAGGGTTGCACCCACACCTTCAGAAGCAGTGAACTAACTTGTGCAGAGTGTTGCACCCACACCTTTAGAAGCAGTGAACTAACTTGTGCAGAGTGTTGCACCCACACCTTCAGAAGCAGTGAACTGACTTGTGCAGAGTGTTGCACCCACACTTTAAGAAGCAGTGAACTAACTTGTGCAGAGTGTTGCACCCACACTTTAAGAAGCAGTGAACTAACTTGTGCAGAGTGTTGCACCCACACTTTAAGAAGCAGTGAACTAACTAGTGCAGAGTGTTGCACCCACACCTTTAGAAGCAGTGAACTAACTAGTGCAGAGTGTTGCACCCACACCTTTAGAAGCAGTGAACTAACTAGTGCAGAGTGTTGCACCCACACCTTTAGAAGCAGTGAACTAACTAGTGCAGAGTGTTGCACCCACACCTTTAGAAGCAGTGAACTAACTTGTGCAGAGTGTTGCACCCACACCTTTAGAAGCAGTGAACTAACTAGTGCAGAGTGTTGCACCCACACCTTTAGAAGCAGTGAACTAACTTGTGCAGAGTGTTGCACCCACACTTTAAGAAGCAGTGAACTAACTTGTGCAGAGTGTTGCACCCACACTTTAAGAAGCAGTGAACTAACTAGTGCAGAGTGTTGCACCCACACCTTTAGAAGCAGTGAACTAACTAGTGCAGAGTGTTGCACCCACACCTTTAGAAGCAGTGAACTAACTAGTGCAGAGTGTTGCACCCACACCTTTAGAAGCAGTGAACTAACTTGTGCAGAGTGTTGCACCCACACCTTTAGAAGCAGTGAACTAACTTGTGCAGAGTGTTGCACCCACACCTTTAGAAGCAGTGAACTAACTAGTGCAGAGTGTTGCACCCACACCTTTAGAAGCAGTGAACTAACTTGTGCAGAGTGTTGCACCCACACTTTAAGAAGCAGTGAACTAACTTGTGCAGAGTGTTGCACCCACACTTTAAGAAGCATTGAACTAACTTGTGCAGAGTGTTGCACCCACACTTTAAGAAGCATTGAACTAACTTGTGCAGAGTGTTGCACCCACACTTTAAGAAGCAGTGAACTAACTTGTGCAGAGTGTTGCACCCACACCTTTAGAAGCAGTGAACTAACTTGTGCAGAGTGTTGCACCCACACTTTAAGAAGCAGTGAACTAACTTGTGCAGAGTGTTGCACCCACACTTTAAGAAGCAGTGAACTAACTTGTGCAGAGTGTTGCACCCACACTTTAAGAAGCAGTGAACTAACTTGTGCAGAGTGTTGCACCCACACCTTTAGAAGCAGTGAACTAACTTGTGCAGAGTGTTGCACCCACACCTTAAGAAGCAGTGAACTAACTTGTGCAGAGTGTTGCACCCACACTTTTAGAAGCAGTGAACTAACTTGTGCAGAGTGTTGCACCCACACCTTTAGAAGCAGTGAACTAACTTGTGCAGAGTGTTGCACCCACACCTTTAGAAGCAGTGAACTAACTTGTGCAGTGTTGCACCCACACCTTTAGAAGCAGTGAACTAACTTGTGCAGAGTGTTGCACCCACACCTTTAGAAGCAGTGAACTAACTTGTGCAGAGTGTTGCACCCACACCTTTAGAAGCAGTGAACTAACTTGTGCAGAGTGTTGCACCCACACTTTAAGAAGCAGTGAACTAACTTGTGCAGAGTGTTGCACCCACACTTTAAGAAGCAGTGAACTAACTTGTGCAGAGTGTTGCACCCACACCTTTAGAAGCAGTGAACTAACTTGTGCAGAGTGTTGCACCCACACTTTAAGAAGCAGTGAACTAACTTGTGCAGAGTGTTGCACCCACACCTTAAGAAGCAGTGAACTAACTTGTGCAGAGTGTTGCACCCACACTTTAAGAAGCAGTGAACTAACTTGTGCAGAGTGTTGCACCCACACCTTTAGAAGCAGTGAACTAACTTGTGCAGAGTGTTGCACCCACACTTTAAGAAGCAGTGAACTAACTTGTGCAGAGTGTTGCACCCACACCTTTAGAAGCAGTGAACTAACTTGTGCAGAGTGTTGCACCCACACCTTTAGAAGCAGTGAACTAACTTGTGCAGAGTGTTGCAACCACACCTTTAGAAGCAATGAACTAACTTGTGCAGAGTGTTGCACCCACACTTTAAGAAGCAGTGAACTAACTTGTGCAGAGTGTTGCACCCACACTTTAAGAAGCAGTGAACTAACTTGTGCAGAGTGTTGCACCCACACTTTAAGAAGCAGTGAACTAACTTGTGCAGAGTGTTGCACCCACACCTTTAGAAGCAGTGAACTAACTCGTGCAGAGTGTTGCACCCACACTTTAAGAAGCAGTGAACTAACTCGTGCAGAGTGTTGCACCCACACTTTAAGAAGCAGTGAACTAACTTGTGCAGAGTGTTGCACCCACACCTTTAGAAGCAGTGAACTAACTTGTGCAGAGTGTTGCACCCACACCTTTAGAAGCAGTGAACTAACTTGTGCAGAGTGTTGCACCCACACCTTAAGAAGCAGTGAACTAACTTGTGCAGAGTGTTGCACCCACACCTTTAGAAGCAGTGAACTAACTCGTGCAGAGTGTTGCACCCACACCTTTAGAAGCAGTGAACTAACTCGTGCAGAGTGTTGCACCCACACTTTAAGAAGCAGTGAACTAACTAGTGCAGAGTGTTGCACCCACACCTTTAGAAGCAGTGAACTAACTTGTGCAGAGTGTTGCACCCACACTTTAAGAAGCAGTGAACTAACTTGTGCAGAGTGTTGCACCCACACCTTTAGAAGCAGTGAACTAACTTGTGCAGAGTGTTGCACCCACACCTTTAGAAGCAGTGAACTAACTTGTGCAGAGTGTTGCACCCACACTTTAAGAAGCAGTGAACTAACTTGTGCAGAGTGTTGCACCCACACTTTAAGAAGCAGTGAACTAACTCGTGCAGAGTGTTGCACCCACACTTTAAGAAGCAGTGAACTAACTCGTGCAGAGTGTTGCACCCACACCTTTAGAAGCAGGGAACTAACTCGTGCAGAGTGTTGCACCCACACTTTAAGAAGCAGTGAACTAACTCGTGCAGAGTGTTGCACCCACACCTTTAGAAGCAGGGAACTAACTCGTGCAGAGTGTTGCACCCACACTTTAAGAAGCAGTGAACTAACTCGTGCAGAGTGTTGCACCCACACCTTTAGAAGCAGGGAACTAACTCGTGCAGAGTGTTGCACCCACACCTTTAGAAGCAGTGAACTAACTCGTGCAGAGTGTTGCACCCACACCTTTAGAAGCAGTGAACTAACTCGTGCAGAGTGTTGCACCCACACCTTCAGAAGCAGTGAACTAACTCGTGCAGAGTGTTGCACCCACACCTTCAGAAGCAGTGAACTAACTCGTGCAGAGTGTTGCACCCACACTTTAAGAAGCAGTGAACTAACTCGTGCAGAGTGTTGCACCCACACCTTTAGAAGCAGGGAACTAACTCGTGCAGAGTGTTGCACCCACACCTTTAGAAGCAGGGAACTAACTCGTGCAGAGTGTTGCACCCACACCTTCAGAAGCAGTGAACTAACTCGTGCAGAGTGTTGCACCCACACCTTCAGAAGCAGGGAACTAACTCGTGCAGAGTGTTGCACCCACACCTTTAGAAGCAGGGAACTAACTCGTGCAGAGTGTTGCACCCACACCTTCAGAAGCAGGGAACTAACTTGTGCAGAGTGTTGCACCCACACCTTTAGAAGCAGTGAACTAACTCGTGCAGAGTGTTGCACCCACACCTTCAGAAGCAGGGAACTAACTCGTGCAGAGTGTTGCACCCACACCTTCAGAAGCAGTGAACTAACTCGTGCAGAGTGTTGCACCCACACCTTTAGAAGCAGGGAACTAACTCGTGCAGAGTGTTGCATCCACACTTTAAGAAGCAGTGAACTAACTCGTGCAGAGTGTTGCACCCACACCTTTAGAAGCAGGGAACTAACTCGTGCAGAGTGTTGCACCCACACTTTAAGAAGCAGTGAACTAACTCGTGCAGAGTGTTGCACCCACACCTTTAGAAGCAGGGAACTAACTCGTGCAGAGTGTTGCACCCACACTTTAAGAAGCAGTGAACTAACTCGTGCAGAGTGTTGCACCCACACCTTTAGAAGCAGGGAACTAACTCGTGCAGAGTGTTGCACCCACACCTTCAGAAGCAGTGAACTAACTCGTGCAGAGTGTTGCACCCACACCTTTAGAAGCAGGGAACTAACTCGTGCAGAGTGTTGCACCCACACCTTCAGAAGCAGGGAACTAACTCGTGCAGAGTGTTGCACCCACACCTTTAGAAGCAGGGAACTAACTCGTGCAGAGTGTTGCACCCACACCTTCAGAAGCAGGGAACTAACTCGTGCAGAGTGTTGCACCCACACCTTTAGAAGCAGTGAACTAACTCGTGCAGAGTGTTGCACCCACACCTTCAGAAGCAGGGAACTAACTCGTGCAGAGTGTTGCACCCACACCTTCAGAAGCAGGGAACTAACTCGTGCAGAGTGTTGCACCCACACCTTTAGAAGCAGGGAACTAACTCGTGCAGAGTGTTGCACCCACACCTTCAGAAGCAGGGAACTAACTCGTGCAGAGTGTTGCACCCACACCTTTAGAAGCAGGGAACTAACTCGTGCAGAGTGTTGCACCCACACTTTAAGAAGCAGTGAACTAACTCGTGCAGAGTGTTGCACCCACACCTTTAGAAGCAGGGAACTAACTCGTGCAGAGTGTTGCACCCACACTTTAAGAAGCAGTGAACTAACTCGTGCAGAGTGTTGCACCCACACCTTTAGAAGCAGGGAACTAACTCGTGCAGAGTGTTGCACCCACACTTTAAGAAGCAGTGAACTAACTCGTGCAGAGTGTTGCACCCACACCTTTAGAAGCAGGGAACTAACTCGTGCAGAGTGTTGCACCCACACCTTCAGAAGCAGTGAACTAACTCGTGCAGAGTGTTGCACCCACACCTTTAGAAGCAGGGAACTAACTCGTGCAGAGTGTTGCACCCACACCTTTAGAAGCAGTGAACTAACTCGTGCAGAGTGTTGCACCCACACCTTTAGAAGCAGGGAACTAACTCGTGCAGAGTGTTGCACCCACACCTTTAGAAGCAGTGAACTAACTCGTGCAGAGTGTTGCACCCACACCTTTAGAAGCAGGGAACTAACTCGTGCAGAGTGTTGCACCCACACCTTTAGAAGCAGTGAACTAACTCGTGCAGAGTGTTGCACCCACACCTTTAGAAGCAGTGAACTAACTCGTGCAGAGTGTTGCACCCACACCTTTAGAAGCAGTGAACTAACTCGTGCAGAGTGTTGCACCCACACCTTTAGAAGCAGTGAACTAACTCGTGCAGAGTGTTGCACCCACACCTTTAGAAGCAGTGAACTAACTCGTGCAGAGTGTTGCACCCACACCTTTAGAAGCAGTGAACTAACTCGTGCAGAGTGTTGCACCCACACCTTTAGAAGCAGTGAACTAACTCGTGCAGAGTGTTGCACCCACACCTTTAGAAGCAGTGAACTAACTCGTGCAGAGTGTTGCACCCACACCTTTAGAAGCAGTGAACTAACTCGTGCAGAGTGTTGCACCCACACCTTTAGAAGCAGTGAACTAACTCGTGCAGAGTGTTGCACCCACACCTTTAGAAGCAGTGAACTAACTCGTGCAGAGTGTTGCACCCACACCTTTAGAAGCAGTGAACTAACTCGTGCAGAGTGTTGCACCCACACCTTTAGAAGCAGTGAACTAACTCGTGCAGAGTGTTGCACCCACACCTTTAGAAGCAGTGAACTAACTCGTGCAGAGTGTTGCACCCACACCTTTAGAAGCAGTGAACTAACTCGTGCAGAGTGTTGCACCCACACCTTTAGAAGCAGTGAACTAACTCGTGCAGAGTGTTGCACCCACACCTTTAGAAGCAGTGAACTAACTCGTGCAGAGTGTTGCACCCACACCTTTAGAAGCAGTGAACTAACTCGTGCAGAGTGTTGCACCCACACCTTTAGAAGCAGTGAACTAACTCGTGCAGAGTGTTGCACCCACACCTTTAGAAGCAGTGAACTAACTCGTGCAGAGTGTTGCACCCACACCTTTAGAAGCAGTGAACTAACTCGTGCAGAGTGTTGCACCCACACCTTTAGAAGCAGTGAACTAACTCGTGCAGAGTGTTGCACCCACACCTTTAGAAGCAGTGAACTAACTCGTGCAGAGTGTTGCACCCACACCTTTAGAAGCAGTGAACTAACTCGTGCAGAGTGTTGCACCCACACCTTTAGAAGCAGTGAACTAACTCGTGCAGAGTGTTGCACCCACACCTTTAGAAGCAGTGAACTAACTCGTGCAGAGTGTTGCACCCACACCTTTAGAAGCAGTGAACTAACTCGTGCAGAGTGTTGCACCCACACCTTTAGAAGCAGTGAACTAACTCGTGCAGAGTGTTGCACCCACACCTTTAGAAGCAGTGAACTAACTCGTGCAGAGTGTTGCACCCACACCTTTAGAAGCAGTGAACTAACTCGTGCAGAGTGTTGCACCCACACCTTTAGAAGCAGTGAACTAACTCGTGCAGAGTGTTGCACCCACACCTTTAGAAGCAGTGAACTAACTCGTGCAGAGTGTTGCACCCACACCTTTAGAAGCAGTGAACTAACTCGTGCAGAGTGTTGCACCCACACCTTTAGAAGCAGTGAACTAACTCGTGCAGAGTGTTGCACCCACACCTTTAGAAGCAGTGAACTAACTCGTGCAGAGTGTTGCACCCACACCTTTAGAAGCAGTGAACTAACTCGTGCAGAGTGTTGCACCCACACCTTTAGAAGCAGTGAACTAACTCGTGCAGAGTGTTGCACCCACACCTTTAGAAGCAGTGAACTAACTCGTGCAGAGTGTTGCACCCACACCTTTAGAAGCAGTGAACTAACTCGTGCAGAGTGTTGCACCCACACCTTTAGAAGCAGTGAACTAACTCGTGCAGAGTGTTGCACCCACACCTTTAGAAGCAGTGAACTAACTCGTGCAGAGTGTTGCACCCACACCTTTAGAAGCAGTGAACTAACTCGTGCAGAGTGTTGCACCCACACCTTTAGAAGCAGTGAACTAACTCGTGCAGAGTGTTGCACCCACACCTTTAGAAGCAGTGAACTAACTCGTGCAGAGTGTTGCACCCACACCTTTAGAAGCAGTGAACTAACTCGTGCAGAGTGTTGCACCCACACCTTTAGAAGCAGTGAACTAACTCGTGCAGAGTGTTGCACCCACACCTTTAGAAGCAGTGAACTAACTCGTGCAGAGTGTTGCACCCACACCTTTAGAAGCAGTGAACTAACTCGTGCAGAGTGTTGCACCCACACCTTTAGAAGCAGTGAACTAACTCGTGCAGAGTGTTGCACCCACACCTTTAGAAGCAGTGAACTAACTCGTGCAGAGTGTTGCACCCACACCTTTAGAAGCAGTGAACTAACTCGTGCAGAGTGTTGCACCCACACCTTTAGAAGCAGTGAACTAACTCGTGCAGAGTGTTGCACCCACACCTTTAGAAGCAGTGAACTAACTCGTGCAGAGTGTTGCACCCACACCTTTAGAAGCAGTGAACTAACTCGTGCAGAGTGTTGCACCCACACCTTTAGAAGCAGTGAACTAACTCGTGCAGAGTGTTGCACCCACACCTTTAGAAGCAGTGAACTAACTCGTGCAGAGTGTTGCACCCACACCTTTAGAAGCAGTGAACTAACTCGTGCAGAGTGTTGCACCCACACCTTTAGAAGCAGTGAACTAACTCGTGCAGAGTGTTGCACCCACACCTTTAGAAGCAGTGAACTAACTCGTGCAGAGTGTTGCACCCACACCTTTAGAAGCAGTGAACTAACTCGTGCAGAGTGTTGCACCCACACCTTTAGAAGCAGTGAACTAACTCGTGCAGAGTGTTGCACCCACACCTTTAGAAGCAGTGAACTAACTCGTGCAGAGTGTTGCACCCACACCTTTAGAAGCAGTGAACTAACTCGTGCAGAGTGTTGCACCCACACCTTTAGAAGCAGTGAACTAACTCGTGCAGAGTGTTGCACCCACACCTTTAGAAGCAGTGAACTAACTCGTGCAGAGTGTTGCACCCACACCTTTAGAAGCAGTGAACTAACTCGTGCAGAGTGTTGCACCCACACCTTTAGAAGCAGTGAACTAACTCGTGCAGAGTGTTGCACCCACACCTTTAGAAGCAGTGAACTAACTCGTGCAGAGTGTTGCACCCACACCTTTAGAAGCAGTGAACTAACTCGTGCAGAGTGTTGCACCCACACCTTTAGAAGCAGTGAACTAACTCGTGCAGAGTGTTGCACCCACAAACACTGAAATCCTGAGCCCACATCCACCTTCCTTCCACCTCTCCTCCACCTCTTTGGAGGAGTTCACCAGTAACCAAGAGACAAGTGAGGAAAACAGCGTGCTCAGGGCCAGCATATCAGCACCATCATCCTGAATCCACCAAGAGCACCTACAAGAGTCTAAAACTATCAGGCAGCCACGGATAACTGGCAGAAACCTGGTATTTCTGTCCACACATCACACAGGAACAGCTCAGCCCGTGGTAACCCTGCCCCACAGGTACCTTCTGGCCCCGCTTGATGGGCTGAGGGGCTGGCATAGCCTTGTTGGTGTTGGGAGCAGGAGGTGGCCGTGTCTCCGTCTCTCTCTGCTTCTCTTCAGGCAGCTCCAAGTTCTCAGAGTCATTTTGCTGCTTCTTTTTCTTCATTTCTCTAAGGAAAACGATCACTTTGTGCATTGCCTCTTGCTGTGACAAGAGAGGCTGCTGCTCTCCTGCAGCACGGCCACCCCGCGTCCGTGCCAGGGGCATCCTGAGGCAGGGACACTGGAAATCATCCCTCCCCAGCAATGCCTCTCCAGCCCACGAGTGCTCAAGGAGCTGTTTGTTCACAACCAGCACACCCAAAGGAGAGGGGCAGCTGCCACCCCACAGGCAGGAGCCTCACGGGAAAGGCAGGACATGGATCAGCAAGACACTGGCTGTGCCCAGGGCCTGGAGAGGGACAGAGGAGAAGGTGTTCACCCCACTGCAAACACAAAGAGGTTCTCACCTCCTCTCCTTGGCAGAGAGATGCCTTCGCCCCTGGGACTTGCTGTCACCCTAAGAATTGAAACAGGGCTAGAGTTAGTGTCTGGCAGCAGCTCACACCGCTCCTTGCCAAACATCGGAGCTAGCAGCTTACCAAGTTGGCTTCTTCCTCCTGGGGGATGATTTTCTGCAGGGATCTGTGGGGAGATCAGAGCAGAGCTCATCAACAGATGTGATGTAGCTCACCCATGGAATCACAGAATTGCTTGGTTAGAAAAGACCTTTTGAGATCATTGAGTCCAACTGTCCCTGTCCACCTACTAAACCAGATCCCTCAGCACCTCATCTGCCCATCTTTTAAACCCCTCCAGGGATGGGGACTCCACCCCCTCCCTGGGCAGCCTCTGCCAGGGCCTGACAACCCTTTCAGGGAAGAAAATTTCCCTCATGCCAATCTGACTCTGCCCTGGTGCAACCTGAGGCCATTTCCTCTCATCCTATCGCTTGTCACTTGGGAGAAGAGACCAACCCCCACCTCCCCACAACCTCCTCTCAGGGAGCTGCAGACAGCAATGAGGTCTCCCCTCAGCCTTCTTTTCTCCAGGCTGAACAGCCCCAGCTCCCTCAGCTGCTCCTCATAGGACTTGTTCTCCAAGTGATGGACACAACACCACAGCTCAGACGCTGTCTAACTTGGTTGCACCACCTTCAGCTTTCCAGTTCCTGAAATCCCCAGCATCAGTGAATGGAAAAGGGCAGCAACGCTGGAATCCAGTTTACAAAACAAACCTTAAGGTCTGTGCCAGCTCATCTCATGTGCACAAACAAACAAGCAACAAAGACAGCCTGGACACAGCATGTGCTGAAGGAACCCCTGATGTTCAGCTTCCCATTCACACAGCCCCAACTCAGCTGTGCTCTCCCATTTCCACCCACTCGATCCCATCTCCCTGCTGCCTCTAAGGAGAGCCATTTCCAGGGACAACAGGGAGCTGAGCTCATCTCACAGCCACACGCAGAGCAGTAACTCAGCACCAGCATGGCAAAGCAGAAAAAACCCATGACTCAGGTTTTTTCACCTCTGCACAGCTCTGAGAGGAAAATGAGGGCAGCCACCTCCTGAGGAGCACAATTGGTGTGTGGTGGTCAAGGGATGTTGAGGCCAAAAGAGGGAATAGAGGTGATGAAAGAGCCAGACACCCCTGTGTGCATCAGGAGGGAGGTCCAAAGCAAACAGCCTGCACAAAGAGCTGTGAAGGAACACAGTGTGGCAGCATTCCTGCAGCACAGCCTCCCTGCCCTTTGCTCTGAGCACTGAAAGAAGGGCTGGCAGCTCCCCACAATCCTTGTCTTGGCAGCATTTTAACAGATCCTCAGAAGGGCCCACACTGCTGATAAACTCAGCAGCTTCTTCACTCACCTTTGAGACTGAAGGTGTGACAGGTCAATTGTTGTGTCTGGGTAATTTACTTCCTCCTTCGCTTCGCTCTTTGACTCTGGATGATCCCCTTCATCTTCAGATTCCCCACCATCCTCCTCAGAGTCCTCCTCTGGTGCAGGAGGAGTGTTTACCCCGCCCTGCTCAAAGTCAGCAACGCCCTCATCGTGATTACTCTCAGACACAGCTTCCACATCCTCTGGTGCTTCCTGACTCTCTGCTTTCTCCTCTTCGCTGCTGCTGTCTCCTCCTTCTGGACACACAGAGGAGAACAACAGCTCACATTAGAAACACCAAACCCACCCAACAGCACGGAGCAGGGAACTGAGTACCAAAGCCCACACGGCCCCGTGTGCCACCAGCGCACACCGCACCCTGGGTCACACCCACCGTACCTAACAGCTCCACTTCTTCAGACACCAGGTCACTGGTGCTGCTGGGAACCGTTTCCAGAAGCTCATCCTGTACTTTGACCTTCCTTTCTTCTCGGTGTCTCCAAACACAGCTTTCATCCACCTAACAACAGAGGCACCTTGACATTAGGCTGGTACCTCCTCCGGTGATGTTCGCTGGTCCACTCAGAGAACACCCGACCCAGTTCACTCTGTCCCTTTGAACACTTTTTGCCATTCAAAAGGCAAAAAAACTAAACCAGCACATCCATGGAATCACAGAATTGCTTGGATGGAAAAGACCTTTGAGATCATCAAGTCCAGCTGTCCCTGTCCAATACTAAACCAGATCCCTGAGCACCTCATCTGCCTGTCTTTTGAACACCTCCAGGGATGGGGACTCCACCACCTCCTTGGGCAGCCTCTGACAGGGCCTGAGAACACTTTCAGGGAAGGAAGTTTTCCTGATGTCCAATCTAAACCCCCCCTGGTGCAACTTGAGGCCATTTCCTCTCCTCCCATCCCCTGTCACTGGGGAGAAGAGACCAACTCCCACCTCCCCACAGCCTCCTCTCAGGCAGTTGGAGACAGGGATGAGGTCTCCCCTCAGCCTCCTCTTCTCCAGGATAAACAGCCCCAGCTCCCTCAGCTGCTCCCACAACCCCTGTTCTCCAGCCCCTTCCCCAGCTCCGTTCTCTTCCCTGTTCTCCAGCCCCTCAAGGTCCTTCTTGGAGTGAGGGGCCCAAAACTGACCCCAGGATTCAAGGTGTGGCCTCACCAACACCGAGCACAAGGGGACAATCCCTTCCCTGCTCCTGCTGCCCAAGCTCTTTCTGATGAAGGCCAGGATGCCACCGGCATTTAAACCCAAATGTGACAACCTGGAAGGCACAGCCAGCGAGGACACACACACGGAGCTGCACAACCAGCAGCTCTAAACACACAAATGCTTCAAACAGAGCTGGTATAAAAATGTGTCAGAGGCAGCAATGCTCACGGGGTCCATCTGTTTTAAATGAAGACACCACAAACTGGAAATGAAAGTAGAGTAATTTTCTCTGAGCAGCGTTTTATGGGATTTGTCTCAGCGGGAAAAGAAGTAATTGGGAATATCCTGATAAGTAAGAAGGAGAAAATAAGCCTCCTACAGCTCACAGCAAATTACAAAAGCCAGCAGGGGCTGCACAGAGAAAGCAGTACCTTAAACAAGAAGCTAAAGCCCATCATCAGATATGAAGGTGGAAGAAAATTCTTCTTCCCTGAAAAACAAAGGCAGATTCTCATGAGGAGGCTTAACACGATGTACTTTCAAAATTCATTTTTACCAGAGGCTTTATGCTACCAAAAAAATGACACTGGGGCTTGTTATCTCTGTTGGATAAGAACAGGAGAAACTCAAAAGAGGTTTAGCTAACGATCCTGTGTCTGAGGCTCAGCTGGAAATGCTGCTGCAGCTGCCTGATACTCAATCTAAACCACTCAGAATGGATTTTCAGGAGAAGAGTGGGATCTGTTGGCTGCCACGGTGAGGGGAAGAGCTCGGGCAGCTGCCAGTGCAGGACAGGAAATGCCTGACATCAAATCCACACTGTGCCTTTACATCTCACCTCGGATCATGAAGCTGCCAGTTGTGAGGTATTCTCCTGTAGGTGCAGTTTTAGAAACCTGAAAAAATCATGGTACACTGTAAAGAGCATCCACCACAGAGGGCCAGCACTGGGCAACAGCAGCACCAACCAAAGCAACACTCAAGCAAGCTGCGATTTCGACTCATGGGAAGAGATTGCAGAAGGGCTCTGTTTCCAAGAGCTTCTTCCTGTCCTCTGTAGGGTATTTTCCTAAGAGATGTTTCAATTCAACCACACACCCCTGGCACTACGTTTTAGAAGTCCTGGGTGAGTTAACTGCTGTTCAGGAAACAACATTAAAGGCACTGCTGTAAACCTTCAGTTTAATGTGATCTCTCCACCCTCCCAACTGGAGCTGACTGGAAGCACAGCAAGACTGCTGGAAACCCAACTGAAAACAAATGATAACTTGATTTTCAGCAGCAGTCGTTTCCCTCAGATGCCTGTAGCATCTCCTCTGCCATGGGCAAACAATACCAGAGGTGACCCCTCTACCCCTGGCCCGACGCGCAGCAGAGCCAGAGAGAACCCGCACGGAACCGCAGCGGAGAACTAAAGTTTCACCCACATCCACCAGTTCCCACGCAGAGACACTTGGTCTGTGCTCCCTCACCTGTTCCTTCAGAGCTTCTGCCTGCAAAGCTCATGCACGAGCATCCTCACCTGGTTGTGGGAGACCCACCAAGCGCTGGTGACAACGCGGGCGTCCCAGGCGGCGCTGTAACACAAGGCCATGGCGCCTGCCTCTGTCAGCGTGCGCGGAGGGATCGGTTCACCTGCAAAGTAACACCCAGCACAGCAGTGAACAGGTTAAATTCTCCAGCTCCTACTCCAAATCCAGCCCCCGGGGCAGAGATGACACAGCCTGGCCAAGCCTGAAGGCAGCAGGGACAGAGCTGCTCTTCAAGGGGCTCCTTGCTCAGCTCAGCTCCACAACTGAGCAGTAACTGTGCTCCTCACAACAAGGCCAATTCCCACCACCTCACTGGAAGGGGGCACACACAGGGCTTGCACAGCTGTCTCCCACAAGAGCCATCCCATCACGTTAATGCTTCTCTGCTGAGACCAGCAGTTTAGGTGCTGAAAGCACCTCCCAAGTGACAAGTGATGGGACAAGAGGAAACGGTCTCAAGTCGCACCAGGGGTTTAGATTGGGTATCAGGAAAAACTTCTTCCCTGACAGAGTGGTGAAGCCCTGGCAGAGGCTGCCCAGGGCAGTGGGGGAGTCCCCATCCCTTGAGGGGTTCAAAAAGCACGTAGACATGCCACTTTGGGACACAGTTTAGCCAGCACAGTGGTGTTGGGCTGATGGCTGGACTTGATCCTAGAGGTCTTCTCCAGCTCAAACTATTCTATGATCCAGTCTCAGCAGCACTTGCACCACAGCCTCTGCCAGTGACTAAAATGCCTCTGAGCACTCCACACCTTCATTGCTCCTTCCCACCAGCAGCTCCACTGAAAAATTTTAAGCAGTCAGCCACAGTTGGGAAGTGGCAGGAGTCAGTGACAACCTGATTTTGGAAGGATTTGATGCCTCTTGCATCCTAAAGGAAAGGTCTGCTGGAGCTGAGTGCCACTGGGAGGGGGGAAGGCAGCTCAGCGGGCTGGGTTCAGACATGCAATACCAACAAGAGGCTTCCACCAGTCCCTGCCTCCACCCAACAGGAGGTACCTGATGGGTTCTTGATCACACAGCTCGTGGCTCCATGGAGGTCAGCATGCACATAGATGTCCCCTGGAAAAGAGGTGACCCAAATCAGTGATGTATGAGGCAACTACACAGATCGCTCACGCAAAGGTGAAGGTTCCCAATGTTAGTGGGAAACAGCTGTTCTGGCTGCAAGGAGCAGGATGGGAAGAGGATACAGAAGCCTTTTAGTCCACCCCAGTTGCCCCAGGAGAATCAGCTCCTTTGCTCCTGATGTGTGTCTGCCCACCCTGCTCTGATCCCACGGCACCGGTGGGTGCACTCTCCCAAAGCAGACGCTCCAGTGCTCTACAGACAACACACACAGAGTCTCTAGGACACACCATCACCAAAACACCCCTCTACTCCAGACCCAGCTTAAGCACAAAGCAGACAGAACTTCTCCTGTCACCCTTTTACATTTACAAAAGGGAGAAACTGGTCCACTCCACCTCATTAGACTCTCACCTGGTTTAAGATACCGCTTCACAATCAGCTCGTTCTGCTGTTGATCCCTCCCAGCAATAACGAGGTAATTCTCAGAACTGATGAACCACAGGAACTTCTCAAACCTGCCAAATTACATCAATCCAGACCTAATTACAGAACATTACAGAGGTATTTTTTTGTACTGAACTCTAAGAACATCCACCCCAGCATCTGCTCCTGACAAAAGGCACTGCAAATTGTTTCACATCCATCCGTACTCCTGGGGCATAAAGACAATGGCATCTTGGGCTGTGTCAGGCACAGCGTGGGCAGCAGGAGCAGGGCAGGGATTGTGCCCCTGCACTGGGCACTGGGGAGGCCACCCCTCGAGTGCTGGGGTCAGTTCTGGGCCCCTCACTCCAAGAAGGACCTTGAGGGGCTGGAGAGCGTCCAGAGAAGGGAACAGAGCTGGGGAAGGGGCTGGAGCACAGGGGTTGTGGGAGCAGCTGAGGGAGCTGGGGCTGTTTATCCTGGAGAAGAGGAGGCTGAGGGGAGACCTCATCCCTGTCTCCAACTGCCTGAGAGGAGGCTGTGGGGAGGTGGGGGTTGGTCTCTTCTCCCCAGTGACAGGGGATGGGAGGAGAGGAAATGGCCTCAAGTTACACCAGGGCAGGGTCAGATCAGGAAACATTTCTTCCCTGAAAGTGTTCTCAGGCCCTGTCAGAGGCTGCCAGGGAGGGGGTGGAGTCCCCATCCCTGGAGGGGTTTAAAAATAGGCAGATGAGGTGCTCAGGGATCTGGTTTAGCAGTGGACAGGGATGGTTGGACTCGATGATCTCAAAGGTCTTTTCCAACCAGATGATTCTATGATTCTAAGGGATGGTACAAACACAACATCACTCCCAGTGGTATTCTGAAATGAAACAAAGCCCAGCTGCCTCCTGATTATTTTTATTTTAATAATGCAGTTATTAAACTATGAAAACCTTTGAGGTTTTTTTGTTGCTGGGTTTGTTTTTTTTAAAATCTACTGTTGCTATTTCACAGAGCTGCCAGGAGGTAAGAGTGAAGTTCCCTATTTTCATTAAAACCATATTCACACCTGTGTTAAAAGCAAAAAACCACAAGTCCTCGACCACTGAAAGGAACTTTCCCAGGCAAAGGATCAGGCCAGAACCTTTGAGGAGCAATTGTAAGCAGACTCAATACAACATGAAATACTCAGACATCAGAACAAGCCCCCTTTCTAAGCTGGTGAGCCTGACACAGTTGTTCTACATCTGGTTCATGGTACATGAGATGAGGACAGTGGAATTGTACTTGCCAATAGACCTTTCTTGCTTTCTGAATGGTGGTAACAGTCTGAACTTCCCTCAGTGTCTGCTTTGTCTTCTTCTCGGCCGATTTAAATGCCTATTTAGACAAAAAGCATGATCAGAATCAGGAGTCACAGAACTGGTAACAGGACAGTTGGTAGGAGACCTATCTGAAGGTCTTGGGAGCAAGAGGCTCCACACACTGCTCTGCACTGGCCTTCCTCCCCCTCATGCACATGTGAGACAGCTGTCCTAAAATCTCCACCTATCTCTGTCCTGGACAGCTGCTCCCTGGGATTATCAGCTCTCTGGTCGTAAGGATTGGTTGGAAGGATTGTTCAGCTGGAGAAGAGGAGCCTGAGAGGGGATCTCAGAGCTGTTTGTGCCTTCTCCCAAAGGAGGGAGGGGAAACAGGGGCTGAGCTCTGCTCTCTGGGGACCTGGGACAGGACTGGAGGCAATGGCAGGAAGATGTGCCAGGGCAGGGGGAGATTGGGCATTGGGAAGAGGTTCTTCCCCCAGCGGGTGGTGGAGCACTGGAACAGCTCCCCAGGGAAGCAGTCAGGGCCCCTGCTCTGCCAGCATTCCAGAAGCATTTGGCCACTGCCCTCAGTCCCACGGGGTGAGTGTTGGCAGTGTCCTGGGCAGGGACAGCAGTTGGACTGGATGGTCCTTGTGGGGCCCTTCCAACTTGGGTAATTCTATGATTCTATGAAACTGCTCTCTGAAAACACCCCACAAAAAGCACAGGCTGGGAGTTACCAGGCTCCAAGTGAAACAAATGTGAGGGAGAGCAAGTCACAGTCTGTTTAAACAGTAAATCATGAGCTGCTTTCCAGAAAAGCAGCACCTTTTCCCTCCAGGCTCTGTTTATGCACCTCGGTCAGCCCTCACACGATCGCGTAATTACAGCTCAGGTAATTCTATGATTCTAAGGATTCCCACTGATTTTCCACTCCTGTCTCCCTAAGTGCTGCTCTGTCAAGATCTCCACTGAGCACTTGCCTTCTGTGTTCACACTGCTGCTGGTGGAAACCAGAGGATATGGTAGGGATCTACAATCCTCGGCTCAGTCAGCTTAAAGCTGAAGAACAAAACAACCCTGGCTGGTTGATTTTAGCTTTTATGTCTCATTAGGACCACCTAGACAAAGCCAGGGAATTCCATTTACCAGTGACGAGGATTTTGCTTTTAAATATCTTCTAAAAACAAAGAAAAAAAATACCTTTTCTGCAGCTTCTACTGTCTTCTGGGTTTTCTTGGCTGCGTGTCGTTTGTGATCGTAGTACCTGCAAAACACAAGTGTTTATACCTGAAATCCCAGTAGATCCACTCATTTTTAGAATGTACCCATCACAGTCCTCTCCATTTGCCTTTAAGCATTCACTTTTGAGAAGATTCTCTTTTTTAGTGCAGATCTCCACCTGAGAAAAGCTGCCAGAAGGAGCCAGTTCCCTCCTCAGGCAGAGAAAGCACTGTGTTTGGGTTAATATGCAGCAAAGTACCTGTTTTGTTCCACATGGCACTGTGCAGAATTGCACTGGAAATTAAAGTAATGTGCTAGGTAGAGACCATCTGCTGTGGAAATGCACATCCTAGAGCTCAGGGTGAGCTGCCCATTTCAACTACTGACTTTCACTTTTAAAAATGAAATTGTCATGCCAGAAGGACAGGCTGAAATCCAGAGGGACCTGGACAGGCTGGAGGAGTGGGGCTGTGTGAACCTCATGGGGTTCAACAAGGCCAAGTGCAAGGTCCTGCAGCTGGGTGGGGGCAAGGTGAGGTTTTAATCCAGGCTGGGGGATGGTGTGACTGAGAGCAGCCCTGAGGAGCAGGACCTGGGGTGCTCATTGAGGAGAAGCTCAACATGAGCAGCAACGAGCGCTCACAGCCCAGAAACCACCGTGTGCTGGGCTGCACCCAAAGGAGCATTGCCAGCAGGGAGAGGGAGGGGATTCTGTCCCTCTGCTCTGCTCTGGGGAGACCCCACCTGGAGTCCTGTGTCCAGGGCTGGAGTCCCAAGCATAAAAAGGATATGGAACTGTTGGAACGGATCCAGAGGAGGCCACGATGATGATGCAAGTGCTGGAGCCCCTCTGCTGTGAGGCCAGGCTGAGAGAGTTGGGGTTGTTCACTCTGGAGAAGAGAAGGCTGTGGGGAGACCTTAGAGCAGCCTCCCAGGACTGAAAGGGGCTCCAGGAAAATGAGGAGGGACTCTTGATCAGGGAGTGCAGGGATAGGATGAGGGGGAAGGGTTTTAAGCTGAAACCGGGGAGATCTTAGGAAGAAATGTTTTCCTGTGAGGGTGGGGAGGCCCTGGCCCAGGTTTCCCAGAGAAGCTGTGGCTGCCCCATCCCTGGAGGTGTTCAAGGCCAGGTTGGATGGGGCTTGGAGGCCCCTGATCCAGTGGGAGGTGTCCCTGCCCATGGCAGGGGGGTGAAACTGGATGGGCTTCGAGGTGCGTTCCAACCCAAACCATCCCATGACTCTATGACCATAAGGAGTTGGATCACAAGTTCAAGGAAGGAGTTTAGCAAGAATTGAAGGTGAGAAAGCAATAATTCAAGCTCCCGTGCACAACTGTTCAAGAACACAAAGACAACACAGAAACCATTCCAGGGTTCTGTGAAGAAGACACACAGAGCCCTTCCTCTGATGTTATCTCTAACAACTCCAAGCACACAGAACTCCCACCACCAGAGCACATGCTCACTGTAAAACTCACTTTTTGGCATTGGCATATGCAGACAAACTGAGATCAACATCAACCAGTGATGGTTTGTTTTTCTGAGGTTTCTTCAGCTGTTTGTTTTTGTTCTTTTTCTTTTTTCCCTTTGACTCTTCTGCTTCTTCTTTCTCTAAGTCAGCACCCTCCTCCTCCTCTTCCTCTTCAGATAACACGTATGGGTTCCTGAAAACACATGACATCATATCACTGCCTACAACTGCCTGAGAGGAGGTTGTGGTGAGGTGTTGTTGGTCTCTTCTCTCCAGTGACAGGGGATAGGATGAGAGAAAAAGGCCTCGACTTGCACCAGGGCAGGGTCAGATAGGACATCAGGAGAAATCTCTTGATTGAAAGAGTTGTCAGCACTGGCAGAGGCTGCCCAGGGAGGTGATGGAGTCCTCATCCCCTGGAGGGGTTTAAAAGATGGGTTGAGGAGCTTCTTAGGGTTTAGTATTGGACAGGGATGGTTGGACTTGATCATCTCACGGGTCTTTCCAATCATGCTATTCCATATAATCATGCTAAGAGAACCAGTTATTCTTGACCCTTAGTGCAATGCACTCTTAAATCTATTCTCTCCTGAAGACTGGACATGGCCTAAGGAACCCTTAAATCATCTTCACTGTGCAGTCACAGGAAGGCCCCAAGACACCTTATATTCGAGTGGGTTTATGTCTTGGAGTCAGCCAAAGTCTTGGGGAAAAAGAAAACAAAAGCAGAAGATAAAGGGACCACATTTTCCAATCCAAGGAAGTGACATTTTCAAAGGCAATTTCTTCTATCAAAAGATGCACATTGAGGCTATGAACCTATAGAAAAAAGTGGACTTAAAATGAAGAACAGTTCTAAAGATCTGCTTCCACAAAGTGACAGAAACACAAGGCATTCTATGCATGAAAAGAGAACAGTTACACCATCTCACTGACTCACTGAACAGGGCAGCAATGTGCTGCTTTAAAGCCTCAAAAAAGAGCTGCTTTGCTGTTTTCAGAGCTGTGCTGAGCACACACCAGCTGGATTTATATTTGTTCCTCATCAAGACATTAAACGCTGCTCAATACAGTTGTGCTCAGCCTGTGTAGCTAAAGGTGGTGGAGCAGCATAAAAAAAACCCCTTCTTCATAAAGGAAAATGCATCTCCCTAGTCCTTTGTATGAAGGATGCATGAGACATTCCTCTTTGCTCACCAAACTATGCTGACTTCACGCTGCTGTAAGGAAACCCAAACCACTGGAACACCACCACACAAGCTAAAAGATGCCTTTCTCCTACACAACTCAGGCAGCTAACCCTCCTTGTACTTGGTACAGGTGATCTGCAGTGTACTCACCTCAGCAGCATCGTGATATGATTTGTCTGAAGCTTTAGTTCTTTGATTGCATTTGCAACGGGGTCTCCCTGAGCCTGGGCTTCTTTCACAATCGCTCCGATCTCTGTCCAGTCTATCTGGTTGGCTAAGGCACTACGGACCACCTGGATGGCTCGGTCGACCACCTCCAAGTTCATTTCTATAAGTTCTCCTTTTATCTGATTGGCTTCCTTAAGGGAAGAAAAAAAAGTTGATACCCACTTATCCACAGACCCAGCAACAGCTTAAGAAAAATAAAAGTAGTAATTGATATTGAGATGAAATCCAAGGACAGCACTGAGGTGATGCCGTGCGACAGTGGCCACCTGGACTCCTGCAAGCAGGGCAGCACAAGCTGACTTTGGCAAAGCATCTGGAAGGAAGCAGAGCCCCACGGGGCCAGCCCAGGCTCCCTGAGGGGATGCAGGGTGCTCAGTGACATAAGAAGGCTTTGCTGTGGGATCCAACGCCAACCACAGGTGCTGGGGACTTTGGGGGGACCTCACAGTGGCCTTCCAGTA
Organism: Tapera naevia; assembly: GCA_033556795.1. Taxonomy (NCBI): domain Eukaryota; kingdom Metazoa; phylum Chordata; class Aves; order Cuculiformes; family Neomorphidae; genus Tapera; species Tapera naevia. The sequence continues at coordinate 1,576,958 of JAUMJJ010000307.1, forward strand.
CCTGAAGGAGCTACAGGAAAGCTGGGGAGGGACTTTTTACAAGGTTTGGTAGTGATAGGATGAGGGGAATGGCTTTAAACTGGAAGAGGGGAGGTTTAGGTTAGACATTAGGTAGAAATTCCTCACAATGAGGGTGGGGAGGCCCTGGCCCAGGTTGCCCAGAGCAGTGGTGGCTGCCCCATCCCTGGAGGTGTTGAAGGCCAGGTTGGATGGGGCTTGGAGCCCCCTGATCCAGTGGGAGGTGTCCCTGCCTATGGCAGGGGGTTGGAACTGGGTGGGCTTTGAGGTCCCTTCCAACCCAAACCATTCCATGATTCTATGGTTCATTCTATCAACTCATTCTACAGCAGTGCAGACCAGCAGGGCCACCTCTTCAAGAAACAGTACATATCTTCTTAGTTAAAAGCCAATCTCAGTCTTACCTGAGCTTGCTGAAGGGCTTCTAGTCTGTGCTCGTGATCCTTATGGACATTTTCAAGCTTCTTCAGTGCTTGTTTTTCCTTTCAAAAATAAGAAAAATTGAAAAACACACATGGAAATGTCACCTTATCACTGCAAGACATTTGATACAGCATTCCAGCACAGAAAAATACAGCAGCAGAGGAGATCCAGAGTCTCCAAAATATTGTTGTTAATGCTTTTACTTGTTTTCCAAGCAGAACCAACCCCTACATTACACATCCTGAAATGTGCTCCCACTGACTGAGCACTTCCATAGCAAAAATAAGGAATGACACACTGGCTACAAGAACGAAACGAAGCATCTGAAGCGCAGAGAGTCACCGCCACTGCTCCTCTCTTTGATGAGAGCATACCTGCTGCAACGCCTTCAGATCAAGTTTCTGTCCCTCTAGCTTGGAGTAGAACTCGTCCACTGCCTGCAAGAGAAAAATCAGTTTTAGGATCTCCAAGTTGCTCCAAGTTATACCAGCAACAGGCAGGTAGAGGAGGTTCCACTCAAGAGAGGTGGTTATAAAGCACTAAAAGAAGACATGGATGCTGAAACAGAGTTCAGGAACTCCCTCTGTTTCACTTTTCACAGTATCACAAGGTTGGAAAGGACCTCTGAGATCATTGAGTCCAACCTACAACCCAACACCAACACCAACACCAACCCATCATCTAAACCATGGCACTCAGTGCCTCATCCAGTCTCCCCTTAAACACCTCCAGGGTCGGTGACTCCACCCCCTCCCTGGGCAGCCCATTCCAATGGCCAATCACCCTTTCAGTGAAGAACTTTTTCCTTTTGCATGAGACAAGTTCAGTAAGACACTCGTTTCACTGCAAACAGGAGGCTACACACAAGTAGAATCATAGAATCATAGAATCATCTGGTTGGAAAACACCTCCGAGATGGTCGAGCCCAATCTACCTGTCCACTACTAAACCACATCCCTGAGAAACTGATCTGCCTGCCTTTTAAACCCCTCCAGGAATGGAGACTCCACCACCTCCCCAGGCAGCCTGTTCCACTGCCTGAAATAAGTAAATAAGTGAGCCCATGGTTTTTTGCTATGAAATGATGAACAGGAAATTGCTGTTTGACCCAGTGCGCTCTTCAGATTAAATGACCCAAATTCCTGCTGCTTCAACAGGTCAGTTGAGAAAACCAAACCATAAAATACCTAGAAAGCCTGCCTAAGAATTGCTCCTGGTGTTCCAGTTGCCAGGCACCATGCTTAAAACAAAGGAAGGGGAAGGTTTGAGGCTGCTTTGATCATCAGTGCTGCGAAAGAGATGCCAGAAACTCAGCCAAGAAGCAGGGTAGGAAAGTAGAATGGGAATTATGGAGATCAAGGTCAGGAACAATGCATAGTTAATGATTTCAGATGTTAATGAGGCAAGGACCAGGAAGGACAACACTCAAGGAAATACTAAATCAGGTGCCTGAAGCTTTCAAAGCTGGCAAAGTATCAATGTGATGACTGTGACAACTGTTGGCCTTCAGCACCTCAACTCTCCACTAACAGGTTTGACAAGGACTGACAGCAGGGACCATCCTCACAGGCTCAGCACACACCTTCACTCAGAGCCAAAGAGAATCACACAGTGGTTTGGGACCTTAAAACCCATCCAGTTCCAACCCCCTGGCCATGGACAGGGACATCTGAGTTAATAAGGACCAAGCTCCTCAGCAGTGGCCTAAAGGTCCTGATAGAGCAGGTCTTTTCTACATAAGACATGTATCTATAAAATTAATTGCCTCTTCCAAGGTCTATGTATTCATTAACAACTTCTGTGACATATTTTAATCACTCTTTAGCATCAGTCAATTAAAGCACTGAAGTACAGCATCAGCAAAAGCACTGTACCTTATTGAATGAGTCAAATTCCAAGTAGGGACATTTTGAATGTTGAGAAAACAAGAAAGGATGAAATTCCTCATATCTGTAAAACACACATTTGATATCATCACCTGCAGACTAAATTATGTAATGCAGAAAAAGAAATAAATACTTCAAGAATTTACGTGTAGATATCTTCTGCTGGTTTATTTGGTTCCAGGCTTGGCTTTTTCTCCCTCTTCTGGATAATATAACCCTAAAAGAAAACAGAAATAGTCAGTCACTAGAGGGGTCCCACAGGGATCCATCCTGGGGTCAGCACTCTTCAACATCTTCATAAACGACCCAGGTGAAGGACTTGAAGGTTTATTGATGAAGTTTGCTGATGACACAAAACTGGGGGGAGCTGTCAACATTCCTGGGGCAAAGAGGCCCTGCAGAGAGATCTGGACAGACTGGAGAGCTGGACAATCACCAGCTGTGTGAGATTAAACAAGGGCAAGGGCCGGGTGCTGCCCCTGGGACACAGCAACCCTGGACACACGGACAGCCTGGGCTGGGAGAGGCTGGAGAGCAGCCCTGGGGAGAGGGACCTGGGGGCTCTGGGCCATGGCAAGCTGGCCATGAGCCAGCAGTGCCCTGGCAGCCAAGAGGGCAACCGTGTCCTGGGGGGCATCCAGCAGGGAGAGGGAGGGGATTGTCCTGCTCTGCTCTGCACTGGGGAGGCCCCACTGGGGCACTGGGGGCACTTTGGGCACCACAGGGTAAAAAGGACATCAAAGCACTGGAGAGTGTCCAGAGGAGGCCCCAAAGCTGGGGAAGGGTCTGGAGGGGAAGTGTGTGAGGAGAGGCTGAAGGGCCTTGGGCTGTTCAGCTGGAGAAGAGGAGCCTGAGAGGGGATCTCAGAGCTGTTTGTGCCTTCTCCCAAGGGAGGGAGGGGAAACAGGGGCTGAGCTCTGCTCTCTGGGGACCTGGGACAGGACTGGAGGCAATGGCAGGAAGATGTGCCAGGGCAGGGGGAGATTGGACATTGGGAAGAGGTTCTTCCCCCAGCGGGTGGTGGAGCACTGGAACAGCTCCCCAGGGAAGCAGTCAGGGCCCCTGCTCTGCCAGCATTCCAGAAGCATTTGGCCACTGCCCTCAGTCCCACGGGGTGAGTGTTGGCAGTGTCCTGGGCAGGGACAGCAGTTGGACTCCATGGTCCTTGTGGGTCACTTCCAACTCAGGTAATTCTATGATTCTATGGTAAATATGTCACCACATTTGTCTTTGGAAAGGATCCCCCTCACCGTGGCAGCAAGTTTTAGGTGCTCATCTACTGATCCACCCCAGCAGGGAACCCTGTGGCAGGAGCGATGCGACTGACTGAGTTAAGCCCTCACCACTCCCCTTTCTCAACTCCCACTTGCTCCAGAAAAGAAGGTGAACACCTCTTACAAACCTCAGGACTATCCTACAGGTGACCACCCAAACACAAGGCCCACCTGCAGAACAGTGTTACCAGCTACTACAGCAAAAGTGCAGTTCTCACAGCACCCACATAATCTGCTTGTAAATGGTTTCACTGCCCTTCCCTTCCCTTCTGAGATGTCATCACAGAGGTGTTACCACCCTGCCCATGGGCTGTCCCACAGCCAGCCCTGGCTGCCAGCAGCCTCCAGCCCTCCCTGCTACCCAACTCCTTCCCATTCAAACCCCACGGTTGGGAGAATAAAATCCATAGCTGATAATGCCAGGACCAAGTGTGTGTGGAACAACCCCTGGTGAGCACTTTAGCTCTGTGATTCCTGCAGAGCTGCCTGGCTCAGGCCCACCTTTCCGCTGAAGCTGTCGGTCAGTGCCATGTATTCCTCTGCTTTCTCCAAGGCAGTCAGCACCTTTTCAACATTTTCTAAAGAGAGATGGGGGGAGGAAAGGAATATTTTAAAACACCTACAACAGAAAGAGATTTTTGTATAAAATGGGGAGGCCCTGACCCAGGTTGCCCAGAGAAGCTGTGGCTGCCCCATCCCTGGAGGTGTCCAAGGCCAGGTTGGATGGGGCTTTGAGCCCCCTGATCCAGTGGGAGGTGTCCCTGCCCATGGCAGGGGTGGAACTGGATGGGCTTTGAGGTCCCTTCCAACCCAAACCATTCCACAGCAGCCCATCAACAGAAGGCCCAGGCAACCACTCTTCCAGTTCAGTACCTGAAGCAACCTGTCTGACCCAGACACAGAGTAGAATTCCAGTTGTGCTCAAACACAAAATCACAGATATCACTTACCCCCAGGGCTTCACTACAGCAATTACTGTTTGTTTTTAACAGAAGCCTTCACACACATTCTACATTTGGGTTTTTTTAATTAAAAAACTCTATTTAAGTACTTGTAAGATTCAAGCTTCATGAGAAAATGACCACAAAAACAGTAGCACTGTACAAAAACAAACCACAGAAGCAAGGCATAAACCAGCAGCTGTGAGAAGTTATTTGCTAGTTACAAAGTTGATTTATTACAGCACCATAATGCAGTAGGAAGCAAAAATTCCTTTTGATTTGTGGCAACTATAAAGCACACAAGAAAAATGAGACTGCAGAAAAATCTATTCAGGCTTCGCTCCCCAAATCCATCATTTCCAAATAAATTATGGAATTTTTTTTTTGTAAAATGTAAAGCTCCTATTTTTATCAAATAATTTTATCAAATCCCCACAGCGTTTACTACAGATAAAAGGAAGATTTTGATGCTAACACATCTCCAGGATTCTTGTAAAATATCCCTTTACGTAGCCAGAGTTCACCTTATTTTTTTAAGGTACTATCTCATTATAAAATCATTTAAACAGTCTGATGTTTTAATTCTGATATATGCATAATTCAAGAGTTTTAATGTGACCAAGGTTGGCCCCCAACTTAAAAACACTGCAGTGAGAACTAGAGGTTTAATTAAAGATTTTACTCATCTCTTTGGAAGGAAATACTACGTAAACATAAAAATCACCATATACACCATTAAAATATTATTTCCCACATACCTTTACTTTCCATATGATCTATTTTGACAAAACCAGAAAATCCAACTTCTATGAGGCAATGCTCAATGAGAGTGGCTCCATAAGCTGTTACAAAAAAAAAAAATAATGAAGAATCACTTGCAGAAAACATCCCCAGAATTTGTATTCACATTAAAATAACAAGAGAGCAAATGACCAGGATTTCTGCTGTGGCCCTCTCAGAGACTCTCACTGGGCAGAGCTGTTGGGTCTCAGCTCATGGCCCACGGGTTCCTACAAACTTAAGGGTGCTTAGGTTGATGTGGAACTGGGAAATGTGTGGGATAGAGGAAGGATGGGCTTTGTGTTGGCCCAAATGGAATGAAACTTCTACAACTGAAGTTGCTGCTGAACTGAAGAGTGTAAGAAAACCAACAAGGTTGGCAAAATGCCTGGCTTGGGATAAGCTGTTGCAAAAGGTTAAGCCATGCAAATTCTGTAGCTTCAAATAAAGAACAAGGAAAAAGCTGGAAAAGCCAAATGTGAAGTACAAGTGACAAAAGAAGCAGACCCTGAGAAAAACAGAGATACAAGTTCTTACAAAGATGCTTAAAGACCAAGAAACAAGATGGGGCCGTGGAACATCAGGTTTAACAGAGCATGGGAGGTTGATAAGTCCTTGACTGCTTAGCAAAAACTACAAACTCCAGTGTGTTATCAGTGTTATTCTCACCCTAAATCCAAAACATACCATTGTACCAGCTACTGGGAAGAAAATCAACTCTGTCCCAGCCAAAACCAGGACACAAGCTCAAAATTGCATCAGCGACCTTAGAGCAGGTGAGCAGAACATTACAGTCCAAACAAATTAACAAGATAACCACTAGAAAAAGACCCAGTACAATTCCATGGGAATGAAAACCCAGCCTACATCTGGGATGTGGGGTATTAGGGCTACAGTATTAACTGTCCAAGCACAGCTGCCGGTCACCCCAATGTGCAGAAAGACCATCAAGAGATTGTGGAAGCAGGACACTGAACAGCTAAAGCAGGTTCCAATCATCAAAGCCTGGCTGGATGTCGTGTGGCACCAAAATTTACCTGGATCCATGCTAGTAACAACAAAACCCCAAGAAATCTCCTACAGGCATTCACAGCTCAAAAGGAAAAATTACATAAAGCAAGGAAGCTTCTTGGAAAGAAATTAAAACAATCAATAAAAGGCACTGTCCGCAAACAGCCTGCAGGCTGGTTTAAAATGCTGTTTTGGAGGTTCAGAACAAACACATATTACTTATTAAAGAGTGTGTCAGAAAAATCCAAGGAAGGCTGGATGACTAAATATTGAGTTAAGAGAAACTGTGGAAAGTAAAGTCATATGAAGTTGTGTCCCTTGTGGAAAACAGGAGACCAGACTCTGGCAGGGGGATGTCAAACACAGCACTCGTGTCACAATCTTGAGAAAATCTGAAATAAATAAAACCCAAGACTAAGAATAAAGCCTTTTCCAGACAGATCATCAGCAGGAAGCCCACTATAATCAGCAGACTCAGACATGGCAAGAGCAGGAAAATGCAATTAACGTCTGGAGCTCATTCACAGCGTAGGGGGAAAGGGGAAGGTCCAGCTGGAATGTTTCTCTGCAGGCAGTGTGTCAGAAAATCTGCCTCAAATCCAGTTGTCAGAAGAGGGGATGGATCCAACAGACAAAAGGAGGAGCAGCAAATCCTCAGGACCATGTGGTATTCTGCCTGGTGTTTAAAACAACTCAAGGATGGAGATGCCATACTTAACTGCTTTTGCAACACCTCTCTTGGCTCAGCAGCAGAGGCACAAGGGCAGCTTTAAAAAGTGACTGGAAAACTATCAGCTCTGTTTAGCCTGAAGACTAAAAGGAGCAAGACTTTGCAGAAGATAGGGCAGAGCCAGCAGGTTTGTACTTAGATCCATGCCAGTAACAACAAAACCCCAGGGAATCTCCTACAGGCATTCACAGCTCAAAAGGGAAGATGACATAAAGCAAGGAAGCTTCTTGGAAAGAAATTAAGACAATCAATTAAAGGCACTGTCTGCAAACAGCATCCTAACTCTCCAAGACAGTTAGAAAGCCAAAGACAAGGGAGGTCAAATAGATAAAGGCTTTCTGGAAACTCAAGCAGTCCTTAGCAAAGCTCACCCCAAAGTTCCCAGAGAAAAGAAGTGGCCACCAGACAAAAGGACAGCTCCTGCCTGGATCAGAACATGGGTGAAAGACAGGAGACAGGGAGGAGGTGCAAACTGTCATCTCGTGCCCTGGAGGGATGTGGAGCTCTGCAGGGACCTCCTATAGGACCTGCACTGATCAACATCCACCCAACTGACCCAGGAAGGGGGAACAAAGGACAAGGGGCAGAACCTACTGGTGAAACACAATTTGTCTCAGCAACAAAGACAACAGCAGCTGTGAAGGACGAGCGTGAGTGATTTGATAAAGCACTGACACTACGCTCACCATAAAGTGATAGAACATGACCTACATGAGGAAGGACTCTCCTACTTGTGCATATTCCCAACTGACCATTTCTAGCTGGGAGTAAGACCTGAAAACACATGGTCAGGCATAAACATAAGCTCAATTGTCAGCAAACCCAAGAGTCAAGCTGTGTGCTGGGAATTATTAGGGAAGGAATAGCAAAGAGAACAAGGAAAATCATGTCCCAGTATAAATCCTTGGTGTGCTTCCACTGTGAACGTTGCACAAACTTTTATTTACCCCATTTCAAAACAGGCAGAGCTGGAAAAGGCACAGAGAAGGACAACAAGGACTGTCACAGGCTTGGAACAGATTCCATACAAGGAAAGACTATGAAGGACATGCAGGAGGCTGGTCTGCCTAGAAACGAGCAAGGTTTATAAATAAATGGTGTGGAGCAGCAACCACTCATCTTCTCTTCAAATCCAACAACAGGGCACCAAGCAAAGCTGGTGAGATGAGGTTCAGAAAAAGAAAAAGAAAAACAGGAGGTGACTTTTCATGTGATGTGGAAGCAAGTGCAAGTCCTCACCACAAAACCACTGTGGATGCCAGAAGTTCATACATCAAAAACAGACTTGGTAAATACATGGAAGGAAAACCCAACCCAAGCTACTAAACTGCTGATCAGTCATGGGAAGTCTCTAAAACATAAGACTGCTGGGATGAAGAGGCTCTTCAAAGGAAAGTATCCGTGTGCCTGTTCAGGCTGCAGGCTAAGGACAGGGCTAGTGATGGGCTCTGGCTTGCGGTGAAGCTGCATGGGATGTGAGGAGCCACAGGGCAAGGAACTGTTGGACACGACTGTGAGAAGTGGCAAAAATGAGAGAAACAGCACGAGGGAAGCTTGGATTTCACAGGTGGTTAAGGAGAAGTGGGTTGCAAACCAGCCCAACTGAAGAGAAGAACTGTGGAAGTGCCAGAGAGCAGAGCCTTGCCAGGCCAGCCGTGCCTGGAGCATCGGATCAGGAACACTACGTACGGCCAAGGTGGCCCAGACAACAGGAACATCAGATTTGGGTATGGATACTGCAAAACTGGGACCAAGGGAGGAAAGGAACTAGCAGTGGGTTGTTATTTAGGAGGAGATCATAGAATGGTTTGGGTTGGAAGGGATCTTAAAGATCAAGGTGGAGAAAGAGAGGGACAAGTGTAGTGAAAAAGAGAATGAAGAAATGCAGACAGCGACACTCGGGCCTGCAAATCACATGCTTTGAGGTGTGCAGGGGCACCTGCCAGGCAATCCTGGGCTTGATCACACTGCTGAATCAGGAGGGTAAACCAAACCCATCCTGACTGTGTCAAATCTCCTTCTGTGGTCAGGAAACTGAGGCACAGGGCACTTTGCCTGGCTTCCAGAGAACACCCAGAGGGACATACCAAGCATCCTAATATCACCACGTGGGTTCTTGCTCCAGGATGGGCTGACTCCAATCACCTCCTAACCACATCCTTGCTCTGACTGTGTGCTTACATCTCCTATTTGGTACCACTAAAGCCAAGACACTGGACAAAATGCATCAAGTCAGAGCTCCAACAGAGGTACTCTCAAGCCCTCATGACTGCAGGATCACAGCAAGGCTCATCTCTTTGCGCAGTTGGCTTGGAATCAGCAAAACCCTACTCTGCTTTCAAAGGTTTCAAGAGGTTTTGTTGTGTTTCAAACACACATAATGGCAGATTGAACAACAAAATAAAGACCACTTGAGGCTGTTCAAATTTTCAGCATCATCCAGAATGCATACTGACCCCAATTCACTTTCTAATAAAATACAATGACTTACGAAGATGTGGGTTAAGAACCCTCTTCAGCTGTTCCCCTTTGGGTGCATTTGATATTATTTCAGTTAACCTACAAAAGATAAGAGGGAGCTGTTAATTCCAAAGAAGAATGGGTTTCAGGACTACGTTGTGTTGTTTAGAAAATACAAAATATTTTCAGTTTTAAAATACAAAACGAGAAAAAGGCCTGTGGTTACAAGAAAAGACTACCCAAAGATCTGCTGCCTTGCACAGTTCCAAACCATTTGGGTTTGATCCAACACATGCACCATCCAAAAGGAATTACCTTTCCAAGGTGGGCAGGGGCGCAGGTGCTTTTGCACTGTCGATGGGGTATCGTTCCCGAACCGCAAACCTGACATCATCCGCCTCATCCGTGCGAAACCTCAGCAGGTTTAAGATGATGTATTCGTGGTCTGTCAGGACAACATTACCCTGCGAGCAGAGCGTGGAGGACCATCAGCAAAGGCCACTGGATATGTTTGCTTGTGGAGGACAAGCCTGGAGCTGGGCACTCACCCTGTCGTACAGCTCGACGATCAGGTGATACGCGGCTTCATCGCTTCCAAATTGGAAGTCCACGATCCTGTCTATGCCCAGCTGTGTTATGCTGACGAGTCTTCTGGTCTTCAAATGCTTACGGCACTGCCAATAATGGAGAAAATGTCTGTGAGCTGATATGTCCTTAGGCATAGATCCCTCCTGGGACACTGAACATGTTCTTCACAGTATCACAAGGTTGGAAAGGACCTCTGAGATCATCAAGTCCAACCTATAACCCAACACCAACACCAACACCAACCCATCATCTAAACCATGGCACTCAGTGCCTCATCCAGGCTCCCCTTAAACCCCTCCAGGGTCGGTGACTCCACCCCCTCCCTGGGCAGCCCATTCCAATGACCAATCACCCTTCCAGTGAAGAACTTTTTCCTCACATCAAGCCTAAACTTTCCCTGACCAAGCTTGAGTCCCTGCCCTCTAGTTCTGTCCCTGGTCACCTGAGAGAAGAGACCAACCCCTGCCCCACTATAACCTCCTTTTAGGGAGTTGTAGAGAGCAATGAGGTCTCCCCTGAGCCTCCTCTTCTTCAGACTAAACAGCCCCAGCTCCCTCAGTCGCTCCTCATAGGGTTTGTGCTCCAGCCCCTTCCCCATCTTCGTTGCCCTCCTCTGGACACTCTCCAGCATCCTGACATCTTTCCCAAACTGGGGGGCCCAGAACTGGACACAATATTCAAGGTGAGGCCTGACCAGTGCCGAGTACAGGGGGACAATAACTCCTCTGTCCTGCTGGCCACACTATTCCTGATGCAGGCCAGGATGCCATTGGCCTTCTTGGCCACCTGGGCACACTGCTGGCTCATGGTGAGCTTCCTGGCCACCAGCACTCCCAGGTCCCTTTCTGCCTGACTCCTCTCCAGCCACTCTGTCCCCAGTCTGTAGCTCTGCATGGGATTGTTGTGTCCAAAATGAAGTACCCGACATTTGGACTCATTAAACATCATCCCATTAGAATCAGCCCAGCTCTCCAGTCTGTCCAGGTCCCTCTGTAGGGCCATCCTACCCTCTAGCAGATCAACCCTTCCTCCCAGCTTGGTATCATCTGCAAACTTGCTGATGATGGACTCAATCCCCTCATCCAGATCATCAATAAAGATATTAAACAGGACTGGACCCAACACCGATCCCTGGGGACACCACTGGTGACCGGCCGCCAACATTCTTAACATAGACATCGTAACGGTTAAATGGCGAGGAGGAGCAGGAAAGTGATTGTGCCCCTGGACTCAGCACTGGTGAGGCCACACCTTGAGTACTGGACTTAGTTCTGGGCCCCTCACTCCAAGATGGACATTGAGGGGCTGGAGAGCGTCCAGAGAAGGGCAACGAGGCTGGGGAAGGGGCTGGAGAACAAGTCTTACGAGGAGCAGCTGAGGGAACTGTTGTTTATCCTGGAGGAGGCTGAGGGGAGACCTCATCCCTGTCTACAACTGCCTGAAAGCAAGTTGTAGCAAGGTGAGTGTTGGTCTTTTCTTGCAAGTGAAAAGTGATAGGATGAGAGGAAATGGCCACAAGTTGTGCCAGGGCAGGTTCATATTAGAGATCAGGAAAAATTTCTTCCTGGAAAGGGCTCTCAGGCCCTGGCAGAGGCTGCCAGGGAGGGGGTGGATTCACCACCCCTGGAGGGATTTAGAAGACGGGTTGATGAGCTTCTTAGGGACATGGTTTAGTATTGGACAGGGACAGCTGAACTTGATCATCTCAATGTCTTTTCCAACCAGATGATTTTATGGTTCTATGAAATGTTGATCTCGGCAACACAGAGAGAAGACAGCACTCAAGCAACATAATACCTTGATATAGTTAGTATAATCGTTCCACATTCTTAACTTTGAGCCATTTTTGGCATAAAAAACTGCTACTTATTTAGTTCAAAAAGCAAAAAGATGGTTAAAATTCAAAGGGTTTATGTCACAAAGAGAACCAGGATTATCCCTGCATCCACGTATGATGTGGAAAGCCAGCCTGGAGAAGCTTTGCCCAGTCATTTCAACAAGGCTGCAATCAAAGGTGGTGGGCTAAGCAGACCACACTCAGGTTCCTGCAGATCCACAGCCTAACAGCTGGCAGAAAGACCAGAGCTCTCACAGCTCAGCAGACTGAACAGGACTCCCCCAACACAGGGTGCTACATCCAGGGCCTAAGATTTGGACAATCCAACTGGAACGACAAGGATGCCCCATCCCTGGAGGCGTTCAAGGAGAGGTTGGATGGGGCTTTGAGCAACCTGATCCAGCGGGAGGTGTTCCTGCCTGTGGCAGGGGGGTTGGAACTGAATGATCTTTATGGCCCCTTCCAACCTAAACCATTCCATGCTGGAGTAAAATTCCAACAGGTCTGGGTGAACCAGAAAATGCCCAGCAGGTTAATACGAGTCTCAATAAATTTACATTTTAATAGTTTCAGGCACTGCACATCAATGATATGACCCAAGGTTCACATTTGCTCTTCCCTTGCCTTCAGTCATCCACCTGATCATAATCCCCCAGGACAGTCCTTCCACTACGTTCTTCCATCTCCCGTCTCTCCACTACGTTCTTCTGTCTCCAAAGGACAGAACATGAACGTTGCTTTCTGCTATCCAGCCACCTTATTAAAAAGAACCTGTAGGTTAATTTACCTTCATTGCAAAGCCAGATGGCATCATGTTCTTCGGCCACTCAAACTCCGTTGTGTGGATGCGAATACCGGATTCAAGCAGCAGCGTGGCCTTGCAGTCCGGCCTGTTGACAAAATAAAGACTCACTGGCAGGCACACGAGCAGCCTCCCATCCCAGTTTGCACTGGGATGAGCCCAAAGCACCACAAACTAGTGGCATGCTGTCTACAGAAAAAAAACCACCATGGCCAAAACTGGTAAAGCCCATCAACAGTGCCTCTGATGTCAAAAGGATATCCACATTTTAAGTTTATTGGTAATTTGGCCACGTAAAATGCATGGCAAGCAATGGTGTTAGGAATTGGAGACCTCAGCACAAGAAGGATTTGAATCTGTCAGAGTGAGTCCACAGGAGGTCACCAAGATGATCGAAGGCTGCAGCACCTCCCATATGAGGACAGACTGAGAGTTGGGGTTGAAAAGGCTCCAGGGAGACCTTAGAGGAGCCTTCCAGTACTGAAAGGGGCTCCAGGAAAGCTGGGGAGGGGCTCTTGATCAGGGAGTGCAGGGACAGGATGAGGGGGAATGGCTTAAGAGGGGAGATTGAGATGAGATCTTAGGAAGAAATGTTTTCCTGTGAGGGTGGGGAGGCCCTGGCCCAGGTTGCCCAGAGCAGTGGTGGCTGCCTCATCCCTGGAGGTGTTCAAGGCCAGGCTGGATGGGGCTTTGAGCCCCCTGATCCAGTGGGAAGAACTGGATGGGCTTTAAGATCCCTTTCAAACCAAACCACTCCATTACTCTGTGAAATTCTTCAGCAGAACTGGAAGTGAGTAGATGAGGAAGGGTCCATCTCGGACACTGCTGGAGGGGACGACACCAGCCCTACCTCCCACTTGGCCTGGACACCAGCACCACTTAGTGCTGCTCTTCACCCCTCCAGCTCCTGTCTTCCCTCCCCACAAGAAGCAGCAATGACAAATGTGTGGTTTCACACCAACACCTTTGGCCTTTTGTGTATTTTCTGCAGTATTCACACTTTAGATACTATGACCTAATAACCTCTTAGGTAAAAATTACTGCATTTTAGCAAAGAACAACAGAATTTCACTGAAAACTCATCAGAAAAGCCACATAGAAAAGTCAGTAGGAATTGCATACAAAAATTCCAGTTCTCATACAGTGAGAACATAAAGAAATTTAAAGAAGTTCTTACTTCTGAAGGCGAATAAGGTAAGTCTTGTTATCCACATCATAAACGTTGTTCACTCTCATTCCCAACAAGCTGTCAAAAAGAAAAAAAAGAGGTGCTTTGGAGAATATGATACACAAACCACACACACAGCTGAAAAACTCCCAGTGATCACCAAGATATACAAACCATAGGTCCTTCCCAATACGAACAGGAAAGGAAGAACGCTCCATGGATGTCCATGAGGGGCTGGGGGACAGGGCAGGGCAGCAAGGAGATGATCACAGAGAGAACTGGGGACAGGAGAGGGGGATGAGGGGGTGACAGGAGCGAGGGATGAGGGGTGGTTGTGGAGAGGTTGGGGGACAGGAGAGGGGGATGAAGGAGGTGACAGGATTGGGGGATGAGGGGTGGTCGTGGAGAGGTTGGGGGACAGGAGAGGGGGATGAGGGGGTGACAGGAGCGAGGGATAAGGGGGTGGTCGTGGAGAGGTTGGGGGACAGGAGAGGGGGATGAAGGAGGTGACAGGATTGGGGGATGAGGGGGTGGTCATGGAGAGGTTGGGGGACAGGAGAGGGGGATGAGGCCGTGGTTGTGGAGAGGTTGGGGACAGGAGAGGGGGATTAGGCCGTGGTCGTGGAGAGGTTGGGGACAGGAGAGGGGGATGAAGGGGAGACCATGGAGAGGCTGGGGAACAGGAGCGGAGGATGAGAGGGTGACAGGAGCGAGGGATGAGGGGTGGTCGTGGAGAGGTTGGGGCACAGGAGAGGGGGATGAAGGAGGTGACAGGATTGGGGGATGAGGGGTGGTCGTGGAGAGGTTGGGGGACAGGACAATGGGATGGGGGGGTGGTTATGGAGAGGTTGGGGGACAGGAGAGGGGGATGAGGGGGTGACGGGAGCGAGGGATGAGGGGTGGTCGTGAAGAGGTTGGGGGACAGGAGAGGGGGATGAGGGGGTGACAGGAGCAAGGGATGAGGGGGTGGTCGTGGAGAGGTTGGGGGACAGGAGAGGGGGATGAAGGAGGTGACAGGATTGGGGGATGAGGGGTGGTCGTGGAGAGGTTGGGGGACAGGAGAGGGGGATGAGGGGGTGACAGGAGAGGGGGATGAGGGGGTGGTCGGGGAGAGGCTGGGGGACGGGAGCGGGATGGGGGGGTGGTTATGGAGAGGTTGGGGACAGGAGCGGAGGATGAGGGGGGGACAGGAGCGGGGGATGAGGCGGTGGTCGTGGAGAGGTTGGGGACAGGAGAGAGGGATGAGGCGGTGGTCGCGGCCGGGAGCGGTACCTGTGCCGCAGCTCGGCGAGCACGGCGCGAACATCGATCGTGCTGAACCGCGACTTCATGGCTCCGCCGCTGACCCTGCCCCGCAGCCCTGCGCGCCTGCGCCCGCCCCGCGGCTCCGCGCATGCGGAGGGCGGCACCGAGGGCGGGTCGGCGGGGTGAAAGGCGGTGCGGGTGCGGGCGGTGCGGAGCGGCAGGGGGCGGTATAGAGCACTGTGGTGTGCCGGGTGCGGAGCGGCCCCGCGAGCTGTGCGGGTGCGGGTAGTGCGGTGTGGCAGGGGTCGGTATGGATCACTGTGGTGTGCCGGGTGCGGAGCGGCCCCGAGAGCTGTGCGGGTGCGGGTAGTGCGGTGTGGCAGGGGGCGGTATAGAGCACTGTGGTGTGCCGGGTGCGGAGCGGCCCCGCGAGCTGTGCGGGTGCGGGTAGTGCGGTGTGGCAGGGGTCGGTATGGAGCACTGTGATGTGCCGGGTGCGGAGCGGCCCCGAGAGCTGTGCGGGTGCGGGTAGTGCGGTGTGGCAGGGGTCGGTATGGATCACTGTGATGTGCCGGGTGCGGAGCGGCCCCGAGAGCTGTGCGGGTAGTGCGGTGTGGCAGGGGTCGGTATGGAGCACTGTGATGTGCCGTGTGCGGAGCGGCCCCGAGAGCTGTGCGGGTGCGGGTAGTGCGGTGTGGCAGGGGTCGGTATAGAGCACTGTGATGTGCCGGGTGCGGAACGGCCCCGCGAGCTGTGCGGGTGCGGGTAGTGCGGTGTGGCAGGGGTCGGTATGGAGCACTGTGATGTGCCGTGTGCGGAGCGGCCCCGAGAGCTGTGCGGGTAGTGCGGTGTGGCAGGGGTCGGTATGGAGCACTGTGATGTGCCGTGTGCGGAGCGGCCCCGAGAGCTGTGCGGGTGCGGGTAGTGCGGTGTGGCAGGGGTCGGTATAGAGCACTGTGATGTGCCGGGTGCGGAACGGCCCCGCGAGCTGTGCGGGTGCGGGTAGTGCGGTGTGGCAGGGGTCGGTATGGAGCACTGTGATGTGCCGTGTGCGGAGCGGCCCCGAGAGCTGTGCGGGTAGTGCGGTGTGGCAGGGGTCGGTATGGAGCACTGTGATGTGCCGGGTGCGGAACGGCCCCGAGAGCTGTGCGGGTGCGGGTAGTGCGGTGTGGCAGGGGTCGGTATGGATCACTGTGGTGTGCCGGGAGCGGAACGGCCCCGAGAGCTGTGCGGGTGCGGGTAGTGCGGTGTGGCAGGGGTCGGTATAGAGCACTGTGATGTGCCGGGTGCGGAACGGCCCCGAGAGCTGTGCGGGTGCGGGTAGTGCGGTGTGGCAGGGGTCGGTATGGATCACTGTGGTGTGCCGGGTGCGGAACGGCCCCGAGAGCTGTGCGGGTGCGGGTAGTGCGGTGTGGCAGGGGTCGGTATGGATCACTGTGGTGTGCCGGGTGCGGAACGGCCCCGAGAGCTGTGCGGGTGCGGGTAGTGCGGTGTGGCAGGGGTCGGTATGGAGCACTGTGATGTGCCGGGTACGGAACGGCCCCGCGAGCTGTGCGGGTAGTGCGGTGTGGCAGGGGTCGGTATAGAGCACTGTGATGTGCCGGGTGCGGAGCGGCCCCGAGAGCTGTGCGGGTGCGGGCAGTGCGGAGCGGCAGGGGTCGGTATGGAGCACTGTGATGTGCCGGGTGCGGAACGGCCCCGCGAGCTGTGCGGGTGCGGGTAGTGCGGTGTGGCAGGGGTCGGTATGGATCACTGTGATGTGCCGGGTGCGGAGCGGCCCCGAGAGCTGTGCGGGTGCGGGCAGTGCGGAGCGGCAGGGGTCGGTATGGATCACTGTGGTGTGCCGGGTGCGGAGCGGCCCCGAGAGCTGTGCGGGTGCGGGTAGTGCGGTGTGGCAGGGGTCGGTATGGATCACTGTGGTGTGCCGGGTGCGGAGCGGCCCCGAGAGCTGTGCGGGTGCGGGTAGTGCGGTGTGGCAGGGGTCGGTATGGATCACTGTGGTGTGCCGGGTGCGGAACGGCCCCGAGAGCTGTGCGGGTGCGGGTAGTACGGTGTGGCAGGGGTCGGTATGGAGCACTGTGATGTGCCGTGTGCGGAGCGGCCCCGAGAGCTGTGCGGGTAGTGCGGTGTGGCAGTGGTCGGTATAGATCACTGTGGTGTGCCGGGTGCGGAACGGCCCCGAGAGCTGTGCGGGTTGTGCGGTGTGGCAGTGGTCGGTATAGATCACTGTGGTGTGCCGGGTGCGGAACGGCCCCGAGAGCTGTGCGGGTTGTGCGGTGTGGCAGTGGTCGGTATAGATCACTGTGGTGTGCCGGGTGCGGAACGGCCCCGAGAGCTGTGCGGGTGCGGGCGGTGCGGTTCGGCAGGGGTCGGTATAGAGCACTGTGGTGTGCCGGGTGCGGAGCGGCCCCGAGAGCTGTGCGGGTAGTGCGGTGTGGCAGGGGTCGGTATGGAGCACTGTGATGTGCCGGGTGCGGAACAGCCCCGAGAGCTGTGCGGGTTGTGCGGTGTGGCAGTGGTCGGTATAGATCACTGTGGTGTGCCGTGTGCGGAACGGCCCCGAGAGCTGTGCGGGTAGTGCGGTGTGGCAGGGGGTGGTATAGAGCACTGTGATGTGCCGTGTGCGGAGCGGCCCCGAGAGCTGTGCGGGTGCGGGTAGTGCGGTGTGGCAGGGGTCGGTATAGAGCACTGTGGTGTGCCGGGTGCGGAACGGCCCCGAGAGCTGTGCGGGTGCGGGTAGTGCGGTGTGGCAGGGGTCGGTATGGAGCACTGTGATGTGCCGTGTGCGGAGCGGCCCCGAGAGCTGTGCGGGTAGTGCGGTGTGGCAGGGGTCGGTATGGAGCACTGTGATGTGCCAGGTGCGGAACAGCCCCGAGAGCTGTGCGGGTAGTGCGGTGTGGCAGTGGTCGGTATAGATCACTGTGGTGTGCCGTGTGCGGAACGGCCCCGAGAGCTGTGCGGGTGCGGGCGGTGCGGTTCGGAAGGGGGCGGTTTATGAGAACTGTACGGGAGCCAAAATGATGTGCGGTACCGAGCGGCACAAGTGGGTGCGGGGGCACCGCAAAAAGGCGAACCCAAGTCTCGGAACAGTTGCGTAGTTTAGTATTTCTAGTCATGTCTCGTCCCCGCTCCCAAGGCGGTTTATCAACTGGCGCTGACGCTTTCTCGTTCCGCGATCAGCCCACGCTCGGCGCTCCGTAGCTGCCGGCGGATTCGAACCCGCAATGTAACCGATCCGGTATTAGGCTCTGCCTCCCTTTCTGGCTGGGATTACAGGCGCGCGCCACCACGCCCGGTGAGGGTTATTGCCGCGCCGCGGGCTCTTGTGCTGTCACCGCGGTGACGTCATGCACTTGAGTGGTTGTTAATAGACCAGATCCCTGAGCACCTCATCTGCCCATCTTTTAAACCCCTCCAGGGATGGGGACTCCACCCCCTCCCTGGCAGCCACTGACAGGGCCTGAGAACACTTTCAGGGAAGGAATTTTTCCTGATGTCCAATCTGACCCTGCCCTGGTGCAACTCAAGGCCATTTCCTCTCATCCCACCTGTCACTGGGGAGAAGAGACCAACACCCACCTCCCCACAACCTCCTCTCAGGGAGCTGCAGAGAGCAATGAGGTCTCCCCTCAGCCTCCTCTTCTCCAGGATAAACAGCCCCAGCTCCCTCAGCTGCTCCCACAACCCCTGTTCTCCAGCCCCTTCCCCACCTCCCTTCCCTTCTCTGGACTCGCTCCAGTCCCCTAAGGTCCTTCTTACACTGACTGACCCAAAACTGAACCCAGGATTTGAGGTGTGGCCAACAGTATTTGAGGTGTGGTCACTTCCCACCTCACAGCACATCCTCACACCATGAGAGCAGCCCTGAGACAGCTCAGGACAGGCAGCCTGGCACTAACCATGATCCTCTGCTCCCTACAACCTTCAGGCTCTTCCACCAATGCCTCACAGAGAGATCCCACCAACAAAGTCAACACTGGAACTGGCTCCCCAGGGAAGCAATGGAGTCAACCATCCCTAGAGGGGTTCAAATAAACATGTGGATGTGGCACTTTGAGCTGGCAATGTGCACTCACAGCCCAGAAAGTCACGCGAGTCCTTGGCTGCATCCAAAGCAGTGGGACCAGCAGGGTGAGGGAGGGGATTCTGCCCCTCTGCTCCACTCAGGTGAGACCCCACCTGGGGTCTTGTGTCCAGTTCTGGAGTCCTGAGCACAGGAAGGACCTGGATCTGTTTGAACGAGTCCAGAGGAGGCCACGGAGATGATCTGAGGGCTGGAGCCCCTCTGCTGTGAGGACAGGCTGAGAGAGTTGGGGTTGTTCAGCCTGGAGAAGAGAAGGCTACAGGGAGACCTTAGAGCAGCCTCCCAGGACTGAAAGGGGCTCCAGGAAAGCTGGGGAAGGACTTTTTCCAAGGGCCTGGAGTGATAGGATGAGGGGGAACGGCTTTAAATTGGAAAAGGAGAGATTTATGTTAGACATTAGGAAGAAATTCTTCATCATGAGGTTGGGGAGGCCCTGGCCCAGGCTGCCCAGAGCAGTGGTGGCTGCTCCATCCCCGGAGGTGTTCAAGGCCAGGTTGGATGTGGCTTTGAGCCCCTGATCCAGTGGGAGGTGTCCCTGCCCATGGCAGGGGATTGGAACTGGATGGGCTTTAAGGTCCATTCCGAACCATTCCAGCATTCTGTGGTTTAGTAGGCACACCAATGTTGGGCTGACGACTGGACTTGGTGATCTTAGAGGTCTTTTTAAGCCTTAACGATTCCATGATTTTATGATTCAGGGTTTTCTTCGAAAGAGCATTTCTGAGCCTCCTCCCTCCTAAATACCGGGGGTGGACATCCCTCTGTTCCTCTCTCTTCCCCTGGAGAAAACCCCTGTGAGATGTAACCATTGCTCCTCTCTCCCAGCTGGGATTCCCGGCTGGAATTCCTGGCTGTGTCCAGCGCCTTGGCTTTCCTGACACCTCATTTCCTCATTCTTTGCCCAAAAAGAAGCTGGGTCCCGCTCTCTCACCCGGGCTGAGCTACAGGGACTGTTCACAGGCGCGATCCCACTACTGACCGGCACAGGGGGTTTGACCTGCTCCGTCTCCGACCTGGGCCGGTTCACCCCTCCTTAGGCGACCTGGTGGCCCCCGGGCTCCCCCAGGACCACCATATCGATGCTGGCCTTAGCGCGGACGCCCGCTCGGCACAGCTCGCTGCAGCCCAGAACCCCCGGGCTCAAGCCGTCCGCCAGCTCCAGCCTCCCAGGCGCTTGGATTACAGGCACAAGCCACCGTGCCCGGCTGCTCTGCAGGATTCCTTGCAGATTCCTTCTCATCCATCTCCCTCGTGCAGGCTCTGCCTGGCCACACGGTGGCAACGGGCAACCGAGAGACCATCCTTGGGCTGCTCGGATTTTATGTTCAAAAAGGGGTGGGTGGAGAAACAGGACAGACAGATTTTTCGAGCAGAAGGTGGTTTAAGCAGCTGAGGAAGCCCAGGCTTCTCGTTTTGAGCCACAAGAAGAACATCCTGATGTTCTATTTTCATTTTAAGCAAAGTGAGGTGCATTGGACAGTTTATACGCTTCACTTACTGAAGAGCAGATAAGAGATGCCTCACACTCTGCTTTGAAATGCTCCTTAAAGAGAAGGGCTTCTTGGTTCTCCAGTGGTTTCCTGAGAGTGTACGGCTCAGAGCTGAGGACACAAATGAGCTGTGACAGTAAATTCCCAATGGGGCAGGGTAATGAGACGCTCTTGGGAGCTGGAGGCCCAGCTCAGTCTGGAACGGGCTGCCTACGCTGGCAGTGTTTGAGGGATGCTTACTGACTTGCTGGGGTGCAGGGTCTTAGAGCCAGAAACACGATGGGGAATCGTGCTGCCTGTGATTTCCCATTTCATATTATATCTACTGGGATCCCAAAGGTCTGTCTGAGTCCCAGACTGTGGCCATTCACCGCTGCAAAAAATAGACCACCAAAATGTGAGCACAGCTGAGAGAGAAAGGCTGGGGCAGCATCCTCAGGCTGAACATCTATGGGTGATGCGTTTTGTGATTGCTCCCCAGCATAGACAGTGTTGGAGCTGAAAAGTGCATAGAATTTTAGATTCATAGAATCGTTTGGTTGGAAAAGACCTCTAAGATCATTGAGTGCAACCATCCCTGGCAACTACTAAACCAGATCCCTGAGCACCTCATCTACCCATCTTCTAAACACCTCCAGGGATGGGGACTCCACCACTTCCCTGGGCAGCCTCTGCCAGGCACTGAGAACCCTTTTTTGTGAAGAAATTTCTCCTAATGTCTATTCTAAACCTCCCCTGTCTGGCTCAACTCGAGGCCATTTCCTCTCATCCCATCACTTGTTACTTGCGAGAAGAGACCAACATCCACCTCACTACAACCTCCTTTCAGGCAGTTGTAGGCAGTGATGAAGTCTCCTCTTAGCCTCCTCTTTTCTAAGCTAGACAACCCCAGCTCCCTCAGCCTTCCCCAGAACCCCTGGGCTCCAGACCCTTCCCCACCTCCGTTCCTTTTCTCTGCTTTTCTCTGGACATGCTCCAGCCCCTCAATGTCTTTCTTATAGTGAGTGGCCCAAAACTGAACCCAGGATTCAAAGTGCAGCCTCACCAGTGCTGAGCACAGGGATGAAAGATGCCAAAAGAAGCTGGGTCCCGCTCTCTCACCCGGGCTGAGCTACAGGGACTGTTCACAGGCGCGATCCCACTACTGACCGGCACGGGAGCTTTGACCTGCTCCGTCCCCGACCTGGGCCGGTTCACCCCTCCTTAGGCGACCTGGTGGCCCCCGGGCTCCCCCAGGACC
Source organism: Tapera naevia (assembly GCA_033556795.1). Lineage (NCBI taxonomy): Eukaryota > Metazoa > Chordata > Aves > Cuculiformes > Neomorphidae > Tapera > Tapera naevia. The sequence goes on from JAUMJJ010000307.1 coordinate 1,598,935, forward strand.
ACCATATCGATGCTGGCCTTAGCGTGGACGCCCGCTCGGCACAGCTCGCTGCAGCCCAGAACCCCCGGGCTCAAGCCGTCCGCCAGCTCCAGCCTCCCAGGCGCTTGGATTACAGGCACAAGCCACCGTGCCCGGCTGCCTGCGGCTCCCGCTGCCTCCGCTCTCCAGCGCTCCGGGAGCAGCTCCGCCAGCCTGGCTGCAGCAGCCAGGAACTCCAGCAGTGGGATGCATTAATGCTTCAGCAACACAGTGGGAAAAAGAGCATCAAATACAGGAAAAAAAAAGCTGTAGCTTTTCAAGTGAAGATTCAACACAAAACCTTGCTTATAAAGGCCAAGTTAAGCTCAAAGATTAAATTGATGGTCCTGGTCTAGGATGCCCAGTCAGAGCTCAGAAGGATTTGTTGAAGGGAGTCTAAGAGGCAACCCACTTGCTGCAGTGAATACTTGCAGATGTAATGAAGCGTTTTGACTCCTAGAGGAAGATATAAAAGTAACAAAAGTGGGACTAAAATGCAGGAGCTTTTTGCCTTTATCCATTCACTGCCATCTAGAAATGCTTCCCCAGAGTATTCGAGATCTTCGCAGTGTGTTTTGCCTCTCTCTATCCAAGTGAACCCCCACCAGACATCCCACAAGTGTAACTGTGCAGCTGGCCAGAGGTGCTCTGGGCTCCTCACCTCTCCTCTGGCTCCACAGAGACCTCAAGCTGCAAGGAGAGCCTGGAGCCAAGGTGCTGAGATAGCCAAGGCAGTCATCAGTCTTATCATAGAATCATAGAAACATTAGGATTGGAAAAGGGCTCTAAGCTTGTCCAGGCCAACCATCAGCCCAACACAATCATGTCGCAAAGTGCCACTGCTATATATTATTTGAACTCCTCCAGGGATGGAGACTCCACCACTGCCCTGGGCGGTCTCTGCCAGGGCTTCACCACCCTTTCAGTGAAGAAAGTTTTCCTAATATACAATCTAAACCTCCCATGGCACTACTTGAGGCCATTTCTTCTTGTCCTATCACCTTTCAATTGGGAGAAGAGACCAGTACCCACCTCACCACAACCTCACTTCAGGGAGCTGCAGAGAGCGATGAGGTCTCCCCTCAGCCTCCAGGCTAAACAGCCCCAGGTCCCTCAGCCAGTTCTTGTGAGACTTGTTCTCCAGCCCCTTCCCCACCTCCGTTCCCTTCTCTGGACATGCTTCAGCCCCTCAATGTCCTTCTTGGGTTGAGGAGCCCAAAATTGAACCCAGGATTTGAGGTGTGGCCTCACCAGCACCAAGTGCAGGGGGACAATCCCTTGCCCCTGCTGGCCACACCATGGCTGATCCAAGCCAGGATGCTGGTGGCTTTCTTGGCCATCTAGGCACATTGCTGGCCCAAGTTCAGCTGCTGTTGACCACCAATCCCAGCAGCGCAGGCTGCACTGACCCTTTCCTAGCAGAATAAGCCAAAGCTGATCCCAAACCATGCACTACCATTGCCAAAATGGCCTTTTTTTCCCCCCTCTCCACTGACACATTATTCCTTCAGACACACTGAGCACTGACCTAGAGATCTCTGGTGAGTATGAACATGCAGAGTAGAGCAGGTGTCCTCAGACAGTCATGTCTATCCACGAAAGCCATGCAGACTACCTCTGAGATCAGCAATCATCCCTGACTCCGTGCCAGCCTGGAGGAGGATTCAGCCAGCTTCCAAGAATGCACACACTGCTGGAGAGAAGCACCAGCCCACCCAGAGCCTCCTGCTGCTCCCTCCACCTCCACAGGTCCCCTCCAAGCTCCCCCACCAAAGCTGTCGCTGATGCTGTGCGCAGAGCCAGCCTGCAGCCGACTGAGCCCTGACAAAAGGGATAAAGGCACCACACGATGGTGTCTTTGCATTGCATTGTGGTCAAGGCACGGGTGTGCTTCTGCTCAAGCATGGACGTGCCTCATTCCACAGGCACACCTCCTGCCCAAGGCCAGACCCATCAGCAGCCACTCGGGAGGTACCTAATCATATCTTCCAGCCTTACTTGACCCACGTTAGTGGAGCAAAGTCCAGGGCTAAAGAACACACACGGCAATTCCATCTCAGAAAAGACAAACAAGATCTTCCCCAACGCTCCACCAGCCTGAAGACCTTAAGTGTGTCAGGACAACAGAGATATCTTGTTCTGGGCTCCCATTATCCACTTAAGGAAGAACCGCCCATGACAGCTGGAGTTTTGGTTAAAAGCATTAGGATAGTGACTTAGGGGTCATGGGCATGAGGAGATGGAGGCTTGACATCCACAAATAGGAGAGAAAGGCAAGCAGTCTACATAGAAATAACACTTGATAGATTGGAGAGCTCAACAATCACCAACTGCTTGAAATTTAACAAGGGCAAGTGCCGGGTGCTGCCCCTGGGACACAGCAACCCTGGACACACGGACAGCCTGGGCTGGGAGAGGCTGGAGAGCAGCCCTGGGGAGAGGGACCTGGGGGCTCTGGGCCATGGCAAGCTGGCCATGAGCCAGCAGTGCCCTGGCAGCCAAGAGGGCAACCGTGTCCTGGGGGGCATCCAGCAGGGCATCGCCAGCCGGGAGAGGGAGGGGATTGTCCTGCTCTGCTCTGCACTGGGGAGGCCCCACCTGGAGCACTGGGGGCACTTTGGGCACCACAGGGTAAAAAGGACATCAAAGCACTGGAGAGTGTCCAGAGGAGGCCCCAAAGCTGGGGAAGGGTCTGGAGGGGAAGTGTGTGAGGAGAGGCTGAAGTGCCTTGGGCTGTTCAGCTGCAGAAGAGGAGCCTGAGAGGGGATCTCAGAGCTGTTTGTGCCTTCTCCCAAGGGAGGGAGGGGAAACAGGGGCTGAGCTCTGCTCTCTGGGGACCTGGGACAGGACTGGAGGCAATGGCAGGAAGATGTGCCAGGGCAGGGGGAGATTGGACATTGGGAAGAGGTTCTTCCCCCAGCGGGTGGTGGAGCACTGGAACAGCTCCCCAGGGAAGCAGTCAGGGCCCCTGCTCTGCCAGCATTCCAGAAGCATTTGGACAATGCCCTCAGTCACAGGGTGTGAATGTTGGGAGTGTCCTGTGCAGGGACAGCAGTTGGACTCGATGATCCTTTTGGGACCCTTCCAACTCTGGTGATTTTATGATTCTATGACTTAACACAGGGCTGAGCATCTCTCTCCCATCTCCTCCTCCTTCCGGTAGCACCGGGACTGTTCCTTCTTATATTAAAATTTTTAATCCCATGAAAAAACACAGCAGGAGTGAATCGATGGAGCAGGGGCATGAAGCTGCTTGGTTTGCCTGACAAAACCTGATGGGAGCAAGCTCAGCAGCCTGAGGAGGGACATCGCACCGCCAGGATGCAGATCCGGAGTCCTGGCACCGGTGCCTGCCGCTAGCACTGAGCTGTGCCCTGGTGTGGCTCCCGGCTACCAAACCAACACCTAGTATTAAAAAAAGACACTCGAAGATGAGGAAACCTCAAGTCGCTCAGCTCTGAGCTCACAGGGAGCTCTGCTGTTTGCTGACTCTCGCTCAGCAGGAGCAGCTGCTCCAGGCTCCTGCCAAGCACCTCGGGCGCTTTGTGGAAAGTGGGGTAAGTTGGGCTCCAGCCTCCCAAAGAACCGGCTTCTGGCTTCCACTGAGCTCCACACCTCCAGCCCTTGTGAGGACGAGGCAACGCTTGCATGGTGTCTGGAACCCTTGAATAACGACTGAAACACCCTCACAGGGAGAAAAAACCCTTGGGAACTGCCCGCAAACCCCTCTCTGCATTACTGCGCATGCAAGACAGCAGAATTCTGCCGGCCCACAGCGCTGAATTCAAGTCATCCCCATCCTGAGCTTCTCAGGCACCCTTGTGCCACTGCCATGCTTTGCAGGACACTGGGGTGGCTCAGAACATCTGGGCAGCAGCAATGGGGTCCAAATCCCTCGAGGCGCAGGTCTCCACGTGCCCAGCCATCACATCCAGCTGGGTCCTGGAGGTCACTGATGGGTGTCCAGCTTTGTCACCACTGGAAAATATGGGGTGTGAAAGTGTAAAAATCAGAGAGGGGAGGAAAAGCCACACAAATTATTTTTTAAGGCTCCATGAGTTTTTACACTGTCACAGTGGTGATTCAGGGTTTTAGAGTATGGGAATTTGGTCGGGCAGTATCCCTCACCTACATTCCTTCTGCCGGGTCCTGAAAACTCCCTGTGAGAGGAGAACCAGCTCATTTGCCAACAGTGATTGCACAGGCATTTTCATCTTTGTAAGAGACAAAACAAACCCAAACAGCCTGCAGGCCAAACTGTTTTTCCTGCTGGGAGGCTGCTTTGGAAGAGTTCTCCCACAGGAGGCTGGAGGAATTCCAGGGAGACCAGGGCAGGGCTTTCTCCTGTGAAGAAATGTGGGATTTCCAGCAGCTTGTTGGGGTCCTCATGACACCGTTTCAGCACACACAGAGGCTCACAGGAAATCTGTTGCAGTCAGAACACTCCACAACCCTTCCATCCTTCCTTTCCTGCTTCTCTAAATTTATGGGAAGGGTGCACGAATCTGTTTAAGGCCGCAATGCCGGGAATGCACGCACCACCAGAGACTGCAGGTGTAGCGTCCTGGCCAAGCCCAGATGCCGTTCCACAGCCACTGGCATCGCAGAACTGCAGGAAGCCAGGCTGAAACACCCATGGGGACCATCTCCACCACTCCTTGCCTACAGGCAGGAGCCACCACAGCTCACAGAAAGTGCTTCTCTATCTGGATTCATCCCAGCAGAGGACACTTGGCGCATCCCATCAGATTTCTTGATGATAAGAAATCTGCCAGCGGAATGTAATTGTAATATCAAGGATATAATTCATTTCCACAACAGAAGGATTTATCTAACATAGATACTAACCCCAAAGCAGTATTATATTCCGCTTTCCTTCCTTGAAAAGCCACAAAGGTCTTTGAAGGATCCATGCAGGAGTCCTTTCCCATCTCCCTCTGCCAAAAGAGCACTGAAAAGTAAGCAAGATGAGTTACATCCCACTAAAACCATATCCTGCCTATTCTGTATCCTGAGCTGCATCTAAAGCGGTGGGACCAGCAGGGCAAGGGATGGGATTCTGCACCTCTGCTCCACTCTGGTGAGAGCCCACCTGGAGCTCTGCATTCAGTTCTGGAGCTCTCAGCACAGGAAAGACATGAAGCTGTTGGAGCGAGCCCAGAGGAGGTCATGGAGATGATCCGAGAGCCAAAGCACCTCCTCTATGAGGACAGGCTGAGAGAGTTGAACAGTCCAGCCTGGAGAAGAGAAGGCTCTGGATAGACCTTAGAGCAGCCTCCCAGGACTGAAAGAAAGCTGAGGAGGGGCTCTTGATCAGGGAGTGCAGGGACAGGACATGAGAAACAGTTTTATGCTGAAAGAAGGGAGATTGAGATGAGATCTTAGGAAGAAATGTTTTCCTGTGAGGGTGGGGAGGCCCTGGCCCAGGTTGCCCAGAGCAGTGCTGGCTGCCCCATCCCTGGAGGTGTTCAAGGCCAGGTTGGATGGGGCTTTGAGCCCCCTGATCCAGTGGGAAGTGTCCCTGCCCATGGCAGGGGGGTTGGAACTGGATGGGCTTTAATGTCCCTTCCAACCCAAGCCATTCTATGATTCTATGAAAACAGGTTTGGTTTGATAACCCAAACTGATTTGGAAGGTAAATTATATTGAAAGAGATAAAAGCAAACGGGGTATCAATCAATTTCCTTGAGGTTTGCTTATCCTGCCACAATGGTTATTGCATAAAGTTGAAGGTGTACCATTTTATTTCACCACTTTCTTGTGACAGCACTTGGATCATTGGAGGAGGACAGAACATGCAGACGCAGCACAGGGCATTACAAACCCTGAAAAGCAATAGATGCAAATCTTGGTACCTTCACTGCCCCTGAGTTCCATATGGAGAAAGAAAAATGAAGGAAGAGGCTGCCCTGCAGCTGGGCCCAGACGAGTTATCAGAAGGCCCTATAGGTATTTATTGTTTTTTTCCCCAGGCTTTAACACATAAGCACTTTATATCCATAATTGATTTTTACTCTCTGGGCTGCAAGTCCATTCTGGCACACAACAGGCTCTTCATCCAGTGACACATTGTCAGCCAGTGCTTCTTTCTGAAATATTTAACTTCTGCAGGATACCCAGTAACACGGTAGTTGTTGTCAGGGGCCCAAGAGGTTTTGAAATCTTCACCAGATATGTGAAACCAAACCCCTTCTAAGAGATCATGTTTTCCAGGTAATCTAGAACACGCTTGGGCATTGAAAATGCTTTTGTTGGGTATTTGACATTGAAAACCAACCAGCAAGGTAAGAACCTATGCTTTATAAAGTGTATCGAGTGCCTAACATGCACTTCTGTCCCCAGTGGAAGGTTATGGGGTGAAAGTTGGCATCAACTTTCTGCACGCTGAGCCTAAGAGTCAGTTTTGCTCAGACCATCACCCTCCTTTATCTTTGATGTCACACTTCCATCCCATAGTTATTTAAGCAGCTATCATAAAAATAAAAACGTGATTGGGAGTGCTGATGGATGAAAAGCTGGATATGAGCTGGCAAAGTGCACTCGCAGCCCAGAAAGCCAAGCGTGTCCTGGGCTGCATTCAAAGCAGTGGGACCAGCATGGGTGGGAGGGGATTCTGCCCCTCTGCTCCGCTCTGGTGAGACCTCACTTGGAGTCCTGTGTCCAGTTCTGGAGTCCTGAGTGCAGGAAGGACCTGGATCTATAGGGTTGAGTCCAGAGGAGGCCACAAAGATGATCCAAGGGCTGGAGCACCTCTGCTATGAGGACAGGCTGAGAGCTGGAGTTGTTCAGCCTGGAGAAGAGAAGGCTCTGGGGAGACCTTAGAGCAGCCTCCCAGTACTGAAAGGGGCTCCAGGAAAGCTGGGGATAGACTTTTTAGCAAGGCCTGTTGTGACAGGACCAAGGACTAATGGTTTTAAATTAAGGGAGGGGAGATTCAGGCTGGATATAAAGAAGAAATGTTTTACAATGAGGGTTGTGAAACACTGGCACAGGTTGCCCAGGGAAGTCATGGATGCCCCCCTCCCTGGAAACACTGAAGGCCAGGCTGGACAGGCCACTGAGCAACCTGATTGAGTTAAAGATGTCCCTGGATGTCCTGTAGGTGTCCCTTCCATCCCAAAGCATTCTATGATTCCATATGCAAACACCAAGCACTGGGACAAGTTCACCTTTTAATGGCTGTGACACAAGCTCTGTTATCTCCAGCCTCTCCGAGGTAGGACACAGTAACTCTGCAGGGACACAGCAGCAGGGTTCCTCAGACAATGAAGCCTTTATTTAGTTTACTAAATTATGCCATTTACATTCTGCTTCCTGTTTACCACCCTTTTCCGTTCATTTATGGAAACTGATATGACTCTACATAAAAATGTTTCAAAAGTAGGTGGTGCTCTCTCACCAGCTTCTCCCCCATTCCCTGCAGGATTGTTAAGCTTGAGCTACAAGGGCAGACATGCACAGAGTTTATTAGTGACTCATTTCAGGTCTTAGCTATTGAAAGTGCTGAGTTCTCAAATGTCTTCTTGCTATTTATCAAAATCGCGGTAATAACTAGTTTAAAACACATGCCAAACCACATAAAGTTTTCTTTTGGTGCACATGGACAGGAAGTTTTCCTGAAGGGCAGGAGGATCCTCATTAAAAAGCCCAGTGCAGGCAAAGAGTGGATTCCATTTCTCTTCTACGGCACATAGCCACCTTCCCACATTCTGGATTTCCTATGTGAAGTAGAATCATTGAATCATCAAATAGTTTGGTTTGGAAGGGACCTCAAAGCATATCCAGTTCCAAAACCCCTGCCATGGGCAGGGACACCTCCCAGTGGATCAGGTTGCTTAAAGCCCCATCCAACCTGACCTACTCCACCAAGCAGTGCACATCACTTCTCTTTGTTGGGCTTTTAGACTTGGATGATGGCAAGAAGAACTTTGGATGTTTTTGGCAATTGACAGAGCTGAAGGATACAGTACTGGCTTAGGGCTGGTCCAGGCTGCAGAGCATGATCAGCAACAGAAGAGCAGTGGGGGAGCTCAGGGAGCTATTGGGGTGCTCAACTTGTCCCCATTCCAGTGGCTGAAAGACAGGACATGCAGCTGCTAAAGGCTTAGGGACCTGTTGGGCAAAGGCAGTTGAGGAGAAGCCGCTGAGAACAGCCTGGAGCGGCACAGCTCATCTTGGCCACTGGCCCATCCAGGAGAGGAATGGGCCCAAAGGGGTAATACAGATTGGAGCACCCTCTGGTTTGCTGATATCAAGCATGGGCAAGCAGAAACCCTGCGGGGAGAGGAGCAGCTCAGGAAGTGGCACTGCCGCTTAGTCAGCGGAAGGACCCGTTGCGTGGAGATCCTCCTCAACGGCTCCAGTGCAAGAGCAGCTGCCTGCTCCTCTGAAAGCAAATCCCTATCTTGGCATGCATGCAAGTATTCCACAGGTCCCATCACTTCCAGTTCACCAGGAGCGAAGGAAAAATACAAGAGCCCAGCTGTTTGCCAGGTGAAATGGATAAAGCCAAAGCCCCATCTGCAGACATTCCCCAAGGATGAGGGGCAACACAGTCTGAAAAAGCCACATTTCAAGAGGACACACCCAAAGCACAGCATGCCTGGGTCCAAAACAGAGGGAGAAGGGGATAGAAAAGGTTTTCCCTGCTCTGCAGTTACTCTTCCCAGTTTGTGCCTCATGGTACCCACCACTGGCTGGCACAGCACCGTAGCACAGACACCACCTGGCATCTCACTTGCTGTGTGGTCTGCTGGCCATTGCTGTACTTAATGCCCAGAGTCTGTGTTCCTCAACTGGTGGATTGCAGAAGAAAGCACTACAGGTAACTCTCAGCTGTTAAAAAGAAAAGCAGAGAAACCTCAAGTGCAGTCGCACCCTCCCCTTCACGTTTTATGCAGAATAAAAACGCTAGCACGGCTGTCATTTCCCGAAACTGGGGCCAAATGTAGGGCTTTACAGCTCCCAGCATCTCCTTTCCCAACCAGTTTGGTCAAGTGGTGTCGTACTACTGCTGCCTAACGGAATAAACTGCTGCTCTCGTGCACCAGCACGGAAGTGGTCACACGGACCAGAGCCAAGCAGAAACCCACTAACATCCACATCCTGACATTAATTGTAGCCCTGCTCAGCAGTGAGCTCTGTTTAGGTAGATTTCCAGTGCTAGTGACACAAGACTGAATCGGCTGTATCCAGCAGGATCACCGTGGCTTGCTGTAAATCCCATGCCTGTACAGTGTGTAGCTGTATGATCTGCTGCTTCAAACAGCAGAGGAGGAGCTGTGTCCCTGCCTGATGCACGAGGGATGCCCATCAGCCCCAGTGTCAGTAGATTGTACCCCAGCACAGCTGCACTTGCTCACAAGGAGAGGCCATGGATGGTATGTTTTCCTTGGCATCCTCCCTCTTTGCTCGCTGCATGAAAGGGCAAGGCTTCCTTAGAAACTCTTATTGTCAACCACTTAATTCCGCAGTCTAGGAAATCTCCCGTTCTTCCAGACTTCAAAGACACAAAACAATTTCCCTTCTGCTCTTCCAAGGGGGATGGTTCTGCCTGTGCCACATAATTGCAAACAGGTCTGTTGCACAAATTAACTCAACTGTGTCCTGGGCTGCATCGCCAGCTGGTCAAGGGGAAGCGATTGTCCCACTCTGTTTTGCACTGGTGCAGCCCCACTTTGAGCACTGCGTGCAGCTTTGGGTGCCACAGGATAAAAAGGATCTAAAGCTATTGGAGAGTGTCCAGAGGAGGGTACGGAGTTGGTGAAGGGTTTACAGGGGAAGCAGTATGAGAAGCAGCTGAAGACACTTGGTCTGTTCAGCCTGGAGGAGATTGAAGGGAGAACTCATCACGACCTGCAGCTTCCTCACAAGGAGGAGCAGGCGCTGAGCTCTTCTCTCTGGTAACCAGTGGTAGAACCCGAGGGAATGGCAGGAAGATGTACCAGGGGAGGGTTAGGCTGGACATTAGGAAGAGGTTCTTCACCCAGCGGGTGGTAGAGCACTAGAACAGCTCCCCAGGGAAGCAGTCACGGTGCCAAGCCTGACAGTATTCCAGAAGCACCTGGACAAGACCCTTAGATCCACAGTGTGAATATTGGGAGTGTCCTGTACAGGGACAGGAGCTGGACTTGATGATCCTTGTGGGTCCTTTCCAACTCAGGACATTCTATGATTCTATAACTCAACATTTGGGACTTTTGAAGGGATGGGACATGGTGAAATCAGTCTCACACAGGCAATCCCAAGTGCAAGCAGCCTGTGCTCTCTGAGAACTGTACAGAAGGTGACCACATCACCTGGCCCGAAGTGCCTACAGGACATTTTGCTGGTTTTGGGTTCTGGATGCCACTTCTCATATCTGCTCCATCAGCTCAGAAGCAACTACCAACACAGGCTTGCTTCCCCCTCACAGGGCAGCCCCCTGCTCCAGCATGCCAGGCCTAGAGGACCAGTCTCATGCTGCTCACGTGTATTGGTGTGGCTGGGGAGCGTGGGGTTGCGACATGCCATGACTGTGAAACCGGCCCAACGTGTGCCTGTGATGTGTGTGTGGAGGGTGCTGCTCTGCGTCACGCTGGGCGTGCCGGGGCCCTGCTCCACGGAAGGTAGCGAGGTACGGAAACGCTGCCATTCCCAGGGGTTGGCCACAGCTTGAATGTCATTGACCTGAATTACAGGGAGTGACCCAAGGCAACAGGGAGCCATAAACCCAGTGGCACTACAAACCACAGGATGGTTTGGGTTGGAAGGGACCTTTAAAGCCCATGCAGTCCAATGCACCTGCAGCAAGTAGGCACACCTTCCACTGGATCCAGTTACTCAAAGCCTCATCCAACCTGACCTTGAATGTTTCCAGGGATGAGGCACCAACTCTCTGAGAAACTCATGCCAGTGTTTCACACCCTCATGGTGAGAAATCCCAGCATTCAAGGGCTGGGCTGTGGTTTTACAAGGAGAGGCTCTTTTTGGAGGACTGCGGTGAGGTCCACTTGGCGTGTCACAGGTACAGGGCAGGCCCACTCCATCCTCCTGGCCCTTCCTGAGGGGCACCCAGGCCCTCAGGTTCCACTGACCCCCCCAGCGAGCCCACGGGTCAACAGGCAGGGTCTGAGCCCCTTCCTCAGCCTGGCACCCTTCTCTCAGCTCTCTTCCATTCACTGGGCAGGTCCAACCCCCCTCCTAAGGCTGACACACTTTCTCTCTCCCATAGGTAGGCAGGGTCCGCACCCCCTCCTCAGCCTGACACCTCTTCCTTAGGGTGACACCCAGCTCTCCCCATGGGTGGGGAGGGTCTGAGCCTCCCCTTCAGGCTGGAGCCCCCTCCTCAGCCTGACACCCCCGTCCTTAGGTTGACACCCAGCTCTCCCCATGGGTGGGGAGGGTCTGAGCCCCCGCTTCAGGCTAGAGCCCCCTCCTCAGCCTGACATCTCCTCCTTAGGTTGACACCCAGCTCTCCCCATGGGTGGGGAGGGTCTGAGCCCCCGCTTCAGGCTGGAGCCCCCTCCTCAGCCTGACACCCCCTCCTTAGGTTGACACCCAGCTCTCCCCATGGCTGGGGAGGGTCTGAGCCCCGCTTCAGGCTGGAGCCCCCTCCTCAGCCTGACACCTCCTCCTTAGGGTGACACCCAGCTCTCCCCATGGGTGGGGAGGGTCTGAGCCTCCCCTTCAGGCTGGAGCCCCCTCCTCAGCCTGACACCTCCTCCTTAGGTTGACACCCAGCTCTCCCCATGGGTGGGGAGGGTGTGAGCCTCCACTTCAGGCTGAAGACCCCTCCTCAGCCTGACACCCCCGTCCTTAGGGTGACACCCAGCTCTCCCCATGGGTGGGGAGGGTCTGAGCCCCCGCTTCAGGCTGGAGCCCCCTCCTCAGCCTGACATCTCCTCCTTAGGTTGACACCCAGCTCTCCCCATGGGTGGGGAGGGTCTGAGCCTCCCCTTCAGGCTGGAGCCCCCTCCTCAGCCTGACACCTCCTCCTTAGGTTGACACCCAGCTCTCCCCATGGGTGGGGAGGGTCTGAGCCTCCCCTTCAGGCTGGAGCCCCCTCCTCAGCCTGACACCCCCTCCTTAGGGTGACACCCAGCTCTCCCCATGGGTGGGGAGGGTCTGAGCCCCCGCTTCAGGCTGGAGCCTCCTCCTCAGCCTGACACCCCCTCCTTAGGTTGACACCCAGCTCTCCCCATGGGTGGGGAGGGTCTGAGCCTCCCCTTCAGGCTGGAGCCCCCTCCTCAGCCTGACACCCCCTCCTTAGGGTGACACCCAGCTCTCCCCATGGGTGGGGAGGGTCTGAGCCCCTGCTTCAGGCTGGAGCCCCCTCCTCAGCCTGACACCCCCTCCTTAGGGTGACACCCAGCTCTCCCCATGGGTGGGGAGGGTCTGAGCCTCCCCTTCAGGCTGGAGCCCCCTCCTCAGCCTGACACCTCCTCCTTAGGGTGACACCCAGCTCTCCCCATGGGTGGGGAGGTTCTGAGCCTCCCCTTCAGGCTGGAGCCCCCTCCTCACCCTGACACCCCCTCCTTAGGTTGACACCCAGCTCTCCCCATAGGTGGGGAGGGTCTGAGCCTCCCCTTCAGGCTGGAGCCCCCTCCTCAGCCTGACACCTCCTCCTTAGGTTGACACCCAGCTCTCCCCATGGGTGGGGAGGGTCTGAGCCTCCCCTTCAGGCTGGAGCCCCCTCCTCAGCCTGACACCCCCTCCTTAGGGTGACACCCAGCTCTCCCCATGGGTGGGGAGGGTCTGAGCCCCCGCTTCAGGCTGTAGCCCCCTCCTCAGGCTGACATCTCCTCTATCCCACCACTGGGCAGGGTCTGAGCCCCTCCCCAGGACGGAACCCCTCTGGCTCCCGCGGTCTCTCCCCCCTCCCCTGGTCCCTCCCTGCCCCTTTAAGCCGCGCCCCCGCCCTTGTCCCCGCCCCCTCAGCTGACGCGCGATCGCGTGGCTCCTCTCCCCACGGACGGCGGCCCCGCCCCCCCGGCGCGCCGCGCATGCTCATTGGCTCCCCCCTCCCCCCCCCCTCCCAATCCCTCTGCTCCCCCCGCCCCTCCCTTCTCCCCCTTTTCGCGCGGCGCGCGGGGAGGACCCGGAAGGCGGGAAGCCCCTGCCCGGGGCGGCGCAGGCGCGCAGGGGCGGGGCGGGGCGCGGCGCGGCGCGCGCGCGGCGGAAGGGAAGTGGCGCGGGCGCGCGCGGCGCCTGTTTCCGGCGGCGCGGGCTGAGGGAGCGGCGCGAGCGGCGGAGCCGGCCCCGACCCCGGGCGGCCCTCAGGTACCTTCACCACCACCCACCCACCCTCCTCATCCTCCTCCTCTCCTCTTCCCGCCTCGCCTCACCCTCTTCCTCTCCCTTTCCCAGGACGCGGAAGCGCCGGCATCCATGAGCTGAGGCGGCGGGGCGGGAGGCGAGGCGAGGAGCCGGGCGGAGCCGCCGCCTCTCAGGCCCCGCGGAGGAGCGCGGAGCGGCCAGGCCTCACCCCTCCCGCACACCCCCTCCTTCCCCCCCCCCCCCCCCCCCACCCGGTGCCTGCCCTGAGGGCTCCCCGCGCCCCCCCCCACCCCGTCCCCGCGCCCCTTGGATGCCGCCGAGATGGGGAAGGTGCTGTCCAAGATCTTCGGCAACAAGGAGATGCGGATCCTAATGCTGGGGCTGGACGCGGCCGGGAAAACCACCATCCTGTACAAACTGAAGCTGGGCCAGTCCGTCACCACCATCCCTACCGTGGGCTTCAACGTGGAGACGGTCACTTACAAAAACGTCAAGTTCAACGTGTGGGACGTCGGGGGCCAGGACAAGATCCGTCCCCTCTGGAGGCACTACTACACGGGCACGCAGGGGCTGATCTTTGTGGTGGACTGCGCCGATCGCGACCGCATCGACGAGGCCCGCCAGGAGCTCCACCGCATCATCAACGACAGGGAGATGCGGGACGCCATCATCCTCATCTTCGCCAACAAGCAGGACCTGCCCGATGCCATGAAACCCCATGAAATCCAGGAGAAACTGGGCCTGACCCGAATCAGGGATAGGAATTGGTACGTGCAGCCCTCCTGTGCTACCACAGGGGATGGACTCTATGAAGGGCTGACATGGTTAACATCCAATTATAAATCCTAATGAGAGTAACTATTTAGTCTACAAAGAATTAAAAGAAAAAAAAAAGTAACCCACATGGCTTTCCGGAAGAACAATTCTCTACTGAAAAGTAAAAGAAAAAGCATCCATAGGATTATGATCACCTTTCTCCAGTTACCGCCCTTCCCTTCTGCACACTTGACTGGATTCCTGTTTTAACCCTTCTCTCGCTTGGCGTTAGGATGCTCTAATCTCCGAATGTGACACGAACACAAGCACTAGATGCTATGGCAGACTTCCAGCAAACAGGGGAAAGACACATTGTAGACTTGCTAAGTAACCTTTCTTTTTTTGGGTATTTTTTTCCCCCCCCCTTCTCGGGAGCCCTTCAGATGGTTTGGTGGTGTCGGGGGTGGCAGGGAGAGGGGTCCCGGTTTCAGTGTATGCTTTCTGGTTCTACTTTTTTGATTATATATTTTTTTTTTTCCTTCTTTCACTTGCTGTAGATTGCTACTTTTTTGCATTCACGCAGAATATGTTGGTAGGTCTCCTTCATCAAGTAAACTGAAAGTTATTGCTTAAAATCAAACTGCAGTCTGTCTTTTTATATCAAGGGCTTTTTTTTAAACAGTTCTGTTAATCTGTAACTCGACAGTGACTCTCGGGTCTGTCTTCATATCTCAGACTAAAATTGAAATGGATTCTTGCCTACTGATAGCGAGAATACCACTGTAATCTGTTCAAAGCGCGTAATGTTAACTCGGCAACGTACGAACTGCTGTGAAATGTCAGCTGTGAAGTTCTGAACCATACATCATTGCATGAGAAGGGATGCAAATAACTTCCCCGTACCGCATAGCAACCATATAGCAAATAAGACAGGAATGATGTAATAGTTGCAGGGTAGATACTGTTCAGTTTTCGTCTTGCATCGCTAACTTAAGCGATGGTTAGCTGCAGTTTTTACTGCTCGTGTCAGTCTCTGATTCAGTGCAAGTTAGGTTCTTTCCAGAAAATGCAGCAATAACGTCTAAGCACTGCAACAAGTTTTACTTTAAACCACAGATATTTAGGGCAAAAATCTAGCCGCCGGCTTGCCATCGAGGCGAATTGCCTTCATTGCAAGACAGCGAAAGCGTTAGAGGACTTGCAGTTCTTTCTGATGTGTGTGGTGGAGAAAGATATTTTATGTTCTTCTTTTCCATTCCGTAGGGGCGAGTTCCGTGCTGAGCTGTAATTTGGCTCGGTAGCTTGGTCGTCTCTAACAGCCGATTTGAGGCAATCATTTCTCCGTTTAGTTTTCCAAGACTCGACTGAACTTGTTGCAGTCTTTGCCCTCCGTCTCGGTAGCCGGTTGTTGCTGTAGTCCCCTTGGAAGAGAACTGTGTTGGATGTCTGAAGCCCATTGAGTAAGGAGATCGGGGGAGGAGAGAGAGAGAGAATACGACTATGAATGTAAACTTCCATAATTAGTTCTTAAAGGGCAAGCAGCTCATTTGCCATATCACGGTTTGCAGATGTGACTGGCAAACAGAAAACCCCACCCAGAGCAGTGTTAGTATAAAAACTGGAGTGTTAATACTGGGTGCAAAACACGATAAAGCAGCTGGTTCTTATTCAGCCTTAAGGATTAACTTCAGATTTCCTCAAGGAGTTAAACTCGATTGGGGAATTCTAGGAATGTATGCTACAAAACCAGAAGAAAATGGCTTTTTTTTTTTTTACTTTTTAATTTTATTTTCCAAGGATAAGAGTTTTACATGGAATTGGGGGCATTACACTACATTTCCGCGGTGTTGACTCTGCATGCTGAGTGCATTGTATACAGAGCTCTTACCAAAGATGTATGGGAAGATAAAAATACTGGATTCACTTCTGCTATTGAATGCTTTGGACCACTTAACAGTTCCTTTGGGGTATGGTTCCAAGAGGCTTGTCTGGATGTGGGTTGCAAATGGGCCGGAATGGGTTCTTGCTGCTAGAAGACAGAGCACTGATTGATGCTAAGCCTTTGTGAGTTAGAGAGTCTGCAAGAGCTCAATGTCAAACAACTCCAAAATCTTGGCTGTAAAGGAGAAGAGATGGGATTTTTTTCCCACCCAAGGCTCTTTGCCATTGGAGTATCATTGCTCTATTTTCTAGCTTTGTGGTTTTTTTTTTCTGTTGATGTAACTTAATGCATAGTGTGGTGGTATAAAGACTAAAAATGCTAGAATATGGTTACTGTTTTCTTCTGGAGCATAAATAAAATAGCCAAGCACAAAGTAAATGCCTAAACTGGAAAACTTGAAGCTCTATTAATGGTTCTTGAACTTTATTCTCAGTCAACATGGGAACTTTAATAACTTCGTTTCTCGTCTCAGTTCATTTACTGTGTTTTCTCTTAAGTGCTGGGGCAGACTTCTTTGCTAGGCTTTGCATTAAGTTGAATTTGTATTTCCTTAGTAACTTTGTTATTCTGTTTTTGTAGGTGAAAGGAAACTGATTATGCTTCTGATTTTTTTTAATGTCTTTTTTTTTTTTTGAGGGGGGGGAGGGGGAGAAAAAGTTACTGAAACATGTGGCGGAGACTTCAAAAATAAACGGCCATTGCTACCGAACAAAACACAAAGGTTTCACTTTCGACGTGTCCTTCACAGGTCATAGCTGAACCTCACCACCAAGGAGTGGCTGTCAGGCAGCAGATGTAGCCTGCAGGATACAGTGGTGATCTGTAAGAAATCCTGTCATTTAAAAACCAATCTGGAGTTTTAAGCGCATCGATTTGTGTTCATGTGAATTTATGGAGTAAGTTTTGAATGGCGTTAAATCGTGTCTGATCAGTGAATGAGTCTTTAGACTGTCATCTCCCTGACTGAAGTAAACAGGAATTTTGTGTTCTCAATATGGCTGTAGTGTTGGTAAAGAACTAATAAGCAGAAAATAAAGCAATTATACAGCGGAGCTCTCCTGGTATGTTACTTACATTTAATTATGACAGCAACAGAAAGGGGCAATATAGAGTGTGCTGGCAAAAAGAGATGTCTCTGCTGTATCCCACTGCTTGGAAAGCCTGAGATGTAGATTAGTACCTGGTTTTCGGAGTGGGAAGGGTGATCCTTGTCCAACACTCCTGCTGGCAGCTAATGATCTTTAGTGAACTTTGGTGTCCAGTTTGTAGTTCCCCCGTACTTTGGGAAGGCGAGAGGATGCGGAGGGGCTGTGACAGAGCAGGATGGTGCTGTAGTTCATGGAAAACTTTGTGGTTGGAAAGGGCAGATGGTGGGTCATGTAGAAAATACAGCGAAAGGGCTGATGTGTGAGTAGGGGTGCTTGTGAAGTGATGGATGTGGAGTTGGGACATCTCTGGTGCCTGAACAGGACATGAATGAGAGGGTAAAAGACCTCGAGCAGGTGCAGCAGGGAAGGCACTGGGTGGGCTGGGTGTGCGCAGCGGGCGCTGGTTGCTGCAGCAGCTGCTGTCCCACGGGCCTGAGGAGCAGCAGTGGTGTCACCAGAACCACCCACGGAGCTCAGCCTCAACCAGCCTGTCAGGCTGCTTGGGTGGCTGGTGGAGTGGAGGTTTTGAGCTCCCAGCACCCACAGCTGCAGGTGTGAGGCTGAGCAACAGCCGCTTGGAGCTGTCTTCTTGGGAATCACCAGGAGACATCAGCCAGCCAGGTGGGAGTAGTTGAACACAGGGGCGGTGGCACCGCTGCTGCAGTCCTCCCAAAGCCTTTATATTCCAGGGCATTTTGGCTAGGCCCTGTCTACCTGAATGTCAGTTATGGGTGTGGCTGTGTAAATGAACTTACTCTGACTTAATTAAACCTCTTGGATTTCGGAGATGAGGCTCCAGAAGAGTAAACTCCTGTCTCTCTCGTTGCAGTAGTCGCTTCTCAAACTGTCTTGCTCTTATCGTTGTCCATCAGACCTTTGTCACAGCAGCAGTTGGTGTGACTCTGAGAGCGCCCGTCCCGAACCCTGACTCACACTTCCCCAGGGCTTTTTTCCCTCATGGGCAGCGTGTGGAAAAACTGTGCCTGCCATTCTTAATTGGAAATTAACCCTGCTAATATGATTGTCCTCCCAAAGGAATGTTTCTCGGTTTAAAAAAAATTAGTTGCATTGTCAAAAAGCTGGCTGCAAAATCTGTGACAATCAGTGGCTTCACTGCTGGACCTGAACATTGTTCCCCTTGTCACTGTGAACTGGGATTGGGATAAGCAGCTGCCAGGAGCGACGAACTCGCTCTGGAGTGTGGAAGCAGCCTTGGTGTGGGCACCATGACTCAGACTCCCCACTAACACGTGGTTGTGCTTTTGGACTTGGATTTATTTCTAATATCTGTCCAACCTGGCGAGCTCAGTCTGTGGGAGCTGAAATCACCTCGGCTTTGGTGCTTCCTAGGAAAAAAAATAATCCTTCCCCTCACCTTAGGGTGGGGGAAAGCACCAGCTTTGCAGGGCTGTTGGTGAATTAGTGGCATCTCCAGTTCCTATCTTCTGATATCCTAGCGCAGCTCTGGCACTGCTCACATCTCTAACCCCTAGAATTGTGCTGAAGCAGATGCTCTCAGGACTCCAGGCTGAGGTGGGTGACTTGAGCACCACAACCCATCTCTCTTGCAGAATCCAGAGGGTGCGTGGAGCAGTCCAACATTAGCCCTGTGGTCTGTTGGGAAGGGGTGATGTGGGTGAGCCAGAGCCCCGTGGTGCTCAGCAGTGAGGGGTGCATCCCCAGTGAGCGCCAGGAGCTTTTGGTAGGCAGTGAACTGGGTACGTGGTGCACTGCCCAGGAAGTCGCTCTTCTCTTGCTGAAGAACAGGTACCTCTGGCCTCTTTAAAAAAGAGAGAAGGGGAGGAAAAAAACTGTAGAGATGTGAGTCATCTGCCGAGTTCTCCAGCCTCGGTCTCACGGTGGTTTAACAGGCTCAGGCTCTTGCCTCACTTCGAGAAAGATTTTGCCTTCCAGAGAGTGGACTTTGCTCCGTGACTGGTTTCTTTAATTGTATCTTTAAGGACATTAAGCATTAGGTAGAAAAAAAATACTTGAGCAGGATTTAATGGGTGTCTGTTTTGTGAGAGATAGATATTGATAACGCTCGGAAATCTGGAATAGTTTGGGTTGGAAGAGACATTAAAGCCCATCCAGTTCTAACCCCCTGCCAAGGGCAGGGACACCTCCCACTGGATCAGGGGGCTCAAAGTCCCATCCAACCTGGCCTTCAACACCTCCAGGGATGGGGCAACCACCACTGCTCTGGGAAACCTGGGCCAGGGCCTCCCCACCCTCACAGGAAAATATTTCTTCCTAAGATCTCATCCCAATCTTCCCTCTTTCAGCTTAAAACGATTCCCCCTTGTCCTGTCCCTGCACTCCCTGATCAAGAGCCCCTTCCCTGATTTCCCATCTGCCCTCTTTAAGTATCCATAATGCTTGAAACCCTTTTCTTTCCTTAGGAGTATTGGGATGAAGGCAACCTTGAGGGGGAAGCACCAGCTGCTACTGGCTCAGCACAGGAGCCCCTTTGTGCCCCCACTGCCCCGCAGACGTGGTGAAAACTGTCTCTGTGGCTAAAATGAGAAGAGGAGGAAGCCAAGGTGTAGATAGCAGGCTGAACTCCTGAACCTGTCTCTGTGTCTGTGCCTAGAATGGATTCCTTGTTTGAAATATAATGGGGGGAACACTGCCTGGGCCAGACACCGGCTTCATCTCCAAAGTTCTTTCTGATGGAGCCAGAGCAGAGGTTTTTCTCTCTCATTGATGCAGGAGAGGAAAGCTCATGGAAAGCAGTATTGTAAGCTGACAGTTGTTTGGCTGCTTTATGGCTGTGCACTCTTAATTCATGTTTTAGAGGGAGAAGTGAAAGACCTGGGGACAGCTTGTGCTGTGCGTGCTGCCCATGCCTCTGCGGCGACAGGGGAGTGGGACAGGTGAGGTGGGATGGCTGGCAGACCTCAGCAGTGAGGGAAGCATTTTCCCAGGCTCAGCTAGGACTGTTTGAGAAGCCTGTACTGCTCTTTGTGACTAAGTTGCAGTTGTGCTCCTCACCCAGCCCGTGAGGGTCCATTGGAGGAAGGTGGATGGTGGGGAAAGGGGCTGGTGGCTAACTTGCAGAGCCTGCCTGGATCGCCGCTGCTGAGGATGGAGGACTGGAGGCAAGCATCCAGGGCTGACCCCAGCCCCAAAATACCTCTGGTGTCCATTGGTATTCAAAGAACAAACTCGTTACGTGAAGCACAGGAGCTGTATAACTGGGTTTGCAATGCTGGGTTAAGGCTGTGAGGTGGAACTGACACCAGCCCTGGCACCTGGTGCTGACAGCTTCCAACTCGGAAGCGGCGTTTGCTTGGCATACTTTCTCAGGAGGAGACTTTGCACTTTGTGCACATGGAACGTGGGATTGCGCAGTCCTCCTGCTGTTAATATTTGCCATTTCTGCCCCGAGGAGCTTTTTACATTTCCCTTTTGCAAACAGGGGCTGTGGTGGAGCAGGCGCTCACCCCTTAACTTTCAGCTGCTGCCCATCAGCAGGCCAAGGTGTGCCCGCACAGTTATCCCATTAGCTTAACATCTGCTGGAACGCCCTTTCCTCACAGGGGCTGAGTTAGTCTGGAACTGCTCTTTGGGAAGCTTTTCCTATATCATCCTTGTGGCTTTCAATCTGCTGCTGTAACTGTAAAGCAAACCCAGCACCCGTCTCTCTCTGTAGAGCACGAAGCTTTCGCAAGCAATGCAGTGATTTGGCTCTACCTTTCCCTCCAAAGCAAGTCTGTCTGCTTAAATGTTCAAATTGCATCCTCTATGTCATGTAGATGCTCATATTTTCATTCTAAAGGTTGTTTTGGCTGTGATGACCTGCACTGGGCTGGTTTTCACATCGGTACTGAAAATAAAACTCTTTCAAGGGGGAGATGAGGGGCAGCAGCAGGGCAGACGTTGCAGCTGTACTTGATTTCTTCTTGCTGCCCAATATAAAGGTTCAGGAATAATTTCCCTGGCACCTGCTAGCTGGAAGAGGAGCCAAGCTGAGCAAGGGCAGACGTGAAAGCGGCTGGCGTGTGGCGCTGCATTGTGGAAGGTGCTGAATTGCTGCCAACGAGCTGTCCCTGGATCTTGCTCTGGCTCATCTTACAGCCTTGGAGTCGTAAATGAATTCAAAGTCCTGCAGCCATTGCCTCCAAGCATCTTGAGTATGTGG
Source organism: Tapera naevia (assembly GCA_033556795.1). Taxonomy (NCBI): domain Eukaryota; kingdom Metazoa; phylum Chordata; class Aves; order Cuculiformes; family Neomorphidae; genus Tapera; species Tapera naevia. The sequence goes on from JAUMJJ010000307.1 coordinate 1,620,200, forward strand.
GGGGGGGTGAGCCAGGGTCGCTGTTGGGATGGGTTGGGATGCTCCTGGACTGCTCCTGCCAGCCTCCTGTGGCTGCACAGGCACCTTTCTGCTTTGGACCTGCTTCTGGCCACGTTTGCTACAGCTTTCTGGCACTCTTTAGGGAGGGATGGGAATATTTTACACCAGGGCACTGGCATGTTTTCCCTTAAGTAATGCTGCTTGCAGCTGCAATCTCAGGATCTTAGCTCCTGCCTTACCTGTTTGACTGATGCTTAAGGAGGAAAGGATCTGCATTTCCCCCTTGACGTGAGGTTACACTTTAAACTCAGTGCAGCCTTTTTTTCTATTGTGGACCTTACTAATGATTTCTGAAGGGGTCACATCTCTCTCTGAAGCTAAACTGCAGCTTTTCCACCTTGTTTGAAGCTGCCCATGAGTTTGTTTTTACCCAAGACCTTCAGGTTGTAATCAGAATCCCTTTGCTCAAGTGCTGTGCTTGCTTTTACTCATGGTTGCCCCTTCACTGTGCTGGTGACCTCCCAGCCCTCGCTCTGCTGAGGAGGAGAAGGGGCTGCACAACACCTCCTTCCATTCTTCCAGGTTCTCTGGTGGCTCCTGCTGCTGTTCCAAGTAGTGAAACTGGTTAATCACGTTGATGCTGGAGCAGTGCTGGCATCCGAGCTGGATCTGTGGATTAACTCGTTCTGCCCAGCGTTTGCCAGCTTCTTGGCAGCCTGATGCATTATTCAGCTGCCGGGCTGCTTTTGGGCCTTTGGAAAAACTGGAGCTTCCCCACACTTGAGGGGTTTATGAATTGACATCTCTCCTCTGAAGCTCACAGCTTCCTCCTCTCTTGGATTGCTAATGAACCGCAGGCTGATTAACACCCAGACCTGGATTATTTTATGCCGGTTCCGTAGCCTGGAGAGGTGGCTTATGACAAGCAGCCTTTCTGCTGAGCTCCAACCCACCTCCCTGTGAATGCCTTTGGAAAAGAAGATGTTATTTAAGGCATTGGATCCATGGATGTGTTTAACATCTGCCAACTCCCCAGGTTGCCAAAAATGTGCGTGGTGGCGGCAGGGAAGGCTCCGGGACAGCCGCGCCGGGGCTGCGTGGGTACGAACCAGCCTGCTCACAAACCTGCAGTTCAAGCCAGGGCACTTGCAGATGACAGATAGGGAGGGTGAGGTGACTCACGAAGAATAAATATCCTGTTGCACCCTCCTTGTAGGCAGCAATGTCTCAACACAGCGAAGGGAGATACGGGGAGGTGGGAGGAGGGCACAGGCTGCTCAGTCAGTCCCGGTTTTATTTTGCCTCCAGGTGTAGGAGAAAATGGGCAAAGGCTGAAGCTGTGGTAGGTGGGATGCTCCTGGGGGAGGCAGGGGATGGGGGAGAGGATGAGTCTGGAGCCCAAGTCTTGTGAAGAGTGACTGAGGAACTGTTTAGCCTGGAGAAAAGGAGGCTGAGGGGAGACCTCAACCTCTTTGCTCGCTGCAGCTCCTGGAGAGGATGTAGTGATGAGGTTGGTGCTGATTTCTTCTCCCAAGTAACAAGCGATAGGATGAGAGGAAATGGCCTCAAGTTGCACCAGGGGAGGTTTAAATTGGATATTATAGGAAAAATGTCTTTACTGAAAGCGTGGTGAAGCATTAGAAGAGGCTGCCCTGGGCAGTGGTGGAGTCTCTATTCCTGGAGGGGTTCAAAGAATGTGCAGATGTGGCTCTTGGGGACATGGTTTAGTAGGCACGGTGGTGTTGGACTCAGTGAACTTAGAGGTCTTCTCCAACATTTATGACTCTATCAGGGCTATGTGGAGGGCAGTGGGGATGGGAAGGTGACCAGTACCACACAGAGAGGCAGAGCAGTGCCTGGGGGGAGGATCTTTCTCCCTCAAATGCATTTCTTTCCAGTGGGTTCAATGGCAAAACCTGGATTGCTGCATCCTTTCTCCTCCCCTGATGACACCTTTGAGGTTGTACCGGTGGAAGGTTGTCTACAGGACCGTCAGGTCTGAGATGATGATTTTTCCATCCTCTGATTTTCAAGGTACTGCAGAGTTGTTGTTGTGAAAGCCCGTTGCCCATTTTGGAAACATAATTGAAATTATGCAAATGCTGGTGCGGCACCGGCGAGCGAGCCAATGCGCTCAGCGCTCCGGTGCGGCACCGCTCCGCTGTGGAGCTGTTTCAGCAAGAAACCTCTTCACTGGTCACAGGGAGGCTGGGGGCTTGGCACTGCTCCAACACGAGGCTCTTCTAACACAAAAGCTCTTGTGCCAGTTGGGAAGAGGCTGGGGCCTCAGCCCTGCTCCTGCTGAGGCTCCTGGTCCCACCTGCACTGAGCATCTGATGCTGCTCCGGTGATGCTGGGAGAGACCAGAGGGTGGAAGCTGGAGCACGAGGCTTGAAGGACCAGAGGTTGCTCTTTGGGATGTAATCCTGTCTCCCTCCAGAAACCCCACCCCTCATGGGGTGTGAGTGCGGGGATGGTGCCTGGATCCAGTTTTGATTCAAACCTGGGATGAGGTTTAGGCATTGCCCTGCTGTCCTGGGATGGAGTGAATCTCAGCCAGGTGTGGTTGCTCTCAGCAGCCCTTTGCCTTCACACCTCAGCCGTGAAGCAGGAGAGTGGACTAATAAAGTCTGGGATCATGGGAGAAGCTGGTTTGGTGGCATCTTAACAGCACTCTTGGAGCGGGATGCTGGCTGCTGATGCAAAGGAGAGAGTCCTTCTGCAGAGAAATTTGCAAGAGGGAGGAGGATTTGCCAAAATAAAAGTGCTTCTCCCCCACACCCACCCAGGCCTTTCCAGCCACGTGTGCCTCAGCCGTTCCTCTTTTAGCACTGTGTCTCCTAAAAAAAAAAAATAAGAGAGAAGTGTTGACTGCAGCTTTTCTGGAGGCTGCAGCGCTCTCCCGTCAGCTCCCCAACCTCCTTCCCACTGCGGTTCCTAGGCTGGATGCAATCTTTTCCGGCCTGATCGCATGGCCAAGGAATGTCTGTGCATATCCAGCGTGTGTCTGGGGGAAGTTAAGTGCCAACAGCGAGGCTTTTGCAAGCAGCACAGAGGAAAAAAAATGATGCCCAAGTTGCTGCTTCCCTTTGGCTTTGGGCTGTCGATCCGGCAGGCCATGGGCTGCTCCGTCCTGACTTCAGCGTCTCCGCCCGCGTCGCGGGTGAACAGCAGCGATTTTTGCCTCTCCACGGTCAATAAAGCCTTTGCCAAGTGGAACAAAAATGTTAAATCCACTTGGCTTGGAAGGTAACACTGGGTAATAAATAAATGGGGTTGGAAAAGAACCCCCGGGTGATCCGGCGTGGCAAACAAGCCTGGCATTCAGCGCTCCCTGCGAGACACCGCGGGAGGGTGTGGAGTGACGATAGTAATTAAGAAGGCAATTAATGCTAAATGTGAAGCTGCCTCTCAAAGACACAAGGAAATCCAGACTACAGCTGCTCTGGCACCAATGTCCTGGCAAAGACCCTGCCTGTGCTGAAAGGGGCTTGCACGTGGCGTGTCTTTTAGGCTCTTGGTCTGTGTTCTAGGAGAAGCAGCGTGTTGGGGGGGTTCTGCAGCCCCCAGTGGATCCAACACATCTCCATCAGCTTCGGTGGGATCTGTGTTGCCTGCTCCCTCCCACCAGAACGCAGTTGGAGAAGCCCAGCTGGGGCGGAGGAGCGGGAGGACCAGCAGCTCTTCCCTGCTGCCAGGGCTGATCCAGCACAGCGGTGAGAGCTCCCCGAGCACCTCTCCACGCCAACTGCTCTGTCAGCTTGGAGCTCTTGGCCAAAAAAATAAAAACCCAGAGAGCAGGATGATGGTTCTGTAGCAGAGCCAGGATCTGACGCGCTCAACGTGGCTGCGCCGCGCACGTGGGGCTGTGGTCAGGCACAGCTCTGGATGCAAAATGCCATGAAATGCAGACCTAAATTAGATCTAAATCTAATTCTGTGCACTGGGGATAAGCCCTCACTCTGCTTGGCCAGCAGAGAAGCTTCACACTGCTGGGAGCGGCCACCGGAGCCCAGCACGGGCGGCAGCACCAGCCTTTCTTTCTCTCACACAGCTCATCGGAGCGTGTCCGTGCATCCCCCTCCACTCCTGTGAGACCCCACGAGGAGTCCTGTGACCCACATAAGAAGGATATGGAACTGTTGGAATGGGTCCAGAGGAGGCCACGAAGACAATTGGAGCCCCTCTGCTATGAGGACAGGCTGAGAGAGTGGGGGTTGTTCCGCCTGGAGAAGAGAAGGCTCCAGGGAGACCTTAGAGCAGCCTCCCAGGACTGAAAGGGGCTCCAGAAAAGCTAGGGAGGAACTTTTTACAAGGATCTGTAGTGACAGGAAGAAGGAGAAAGCTTTTAAGCTGAAAGAGGGGAGAGTGAGATGAGATCTGAGGAAGAAATGTTTTCCTGTGCGGGTGGGGAGGCCCTGGCCCAGGTTTCCCAGAGAAGCTGTGGCTGCCCCATCCCTGGAGGTGTTCAAGGCCAGGTTGGGTGGGGCTTGGAGCCCCCTGATCCAGTGGGAGGTGTCCCTGCCCATGGCAGGGGGGATTGGAATTGGATGGACTTTGAGATCCTTTCCAACCCAACCTATTCCATGTTTCCACGATCCCCAACCCAATTTCTGTGGGACCTTCACTCTCAAACCACAGCAGCCCCAGTTTTGCTTAAGCTGAAGCCTATTTGTGGTGCTATATGGCTGCTGGTGGGTGGGACATGGCAGGGAAGTGGGCTCTGCCGTGGCTCCAGGTGGTTTTTGGGCAGACACCCCATCATTGCTTGGCTTGTGGGGACTCAGGGACTGGATTTACACAATTGTGAAGCCTTGGGAGCATCCCCAGTAACTGCAGCTCTGCCTTTTAGGTTAGAGAAGAGGAGGCTGAGGGGAGACCTTATCTCTGTCTACAGCTTCCTGAAAGGAGGTTGTGGTGAGGTGGATGCTGGGCTCTTCTCCCAAGTGACAGGGGATGGGATGAGAGAAAAAGTTGCACCAGGGCAGTGTCAGATTAGACTTTGGGGAAGAAACGTCTTCCCTGAAAGGGTTCTCAGGCCCTGTCAGAGGCTGCCAGGGAGGTGGTGGAGTCCTCATCCCTGAAGGTGTTTAAAAGGTGGGCAGATGAATTTCTCAGGGACATAGTTTAGTTAGTTGACAGGTACAGTTGGACTCAGTGATCTCAGAGGTCTTTTCCAACCAGATGATTCTATGATTCCTGGCTTCCAGCTTCCCAAATATTCCCTCTCTCAGCTCAGCCTGCCCTGACAGTGTTTGCAGGGCGTTGCCTGCAGGCCTTTCCACTGGGTTATATATAACACTTTGGGGCTGGAGTTTGGTTTTTTCGGGAAGGAAATCTGTTGCCAAGCAATAGAGCTGCGGCCTTGCTTTCTCCTCCCAAACCAGGAACTAAAATCGCGTGTACATCTGCAAATCCTCCTTATGGCTGAAGTGGGAGGTACTTGGTACGTGCTCCAGCAGGAGGCTGGGTCCCAGGTATCTGGTGGAAAGCAGCTGGTTGGGCTGGGAGAAGGTTTGCCTTTCATTGACTGGGGGCTGCAAAGTTGGGAGTGGAAATTTGTTTGACCCTGGAGGCTGCGAAAGATGCAGGGAATGGTGAGAAAGCCTCTGAGGTGCTGTGGGGAGGGCAGCAACAAGCTCTCCCCATGGATCTACAGCCAGAACGTGTACAGGCTCTTGGGCACCAGGTCCTGCAAAAGCAGTGGTGGTGTTTTTTCCCCAAAAGGATGCTCCACGGTGTGTGGAGCAGCCCCAGCTTGGAGCCATTGGGAGGGGTCAAATCTCAGTGCTGCAAAGCCAGAGAGCAAACATCGGCGCCTGCACTCACCCTGCTCTTCAATAAAACCCTCCCACGTGATGCCAGGGAGCAGATTAATGACAGGGTCAATATTGACCCAAGTCCCGCATTCGGGAGGCTGGTGGTGCCCATGTGCCTCCTTGGGAAAGCTCTGGTGGGAATGACAGCACCTCCCATCTAAGGACAGGCTGAGAGAGCTGGGGTTGTTCAGCCTGGAGAAGAGAAGGCTCTGGGGAGGCCTTAGAGCAGCCTCCCAGGACTGAAAGGGGCTCCAGGAAAGCTGGGGAGGGGCTCTTGGTGAGGGATTGCAGGGACAGGATGAGGGGGAAGGGTTTTCCAGATAAAAGAGGGGAGATTGAGATGAGATCTTAGGAAGAAATGTTCTCCTGTGAGGGAGGGGAGGCCCTGGCCCAGGTTGCCCAGAGCAGTGTTGGCTGCCCCATCCCTGGAGGTGTTCAAGGCCAGGTTGGATGGGGCTTGGAGCCCCCTGACCCAGTGGGAGGTGTCTCTGCCCATGGCAAGGAGGGTTGGAACTGGGTGGGTTTGAGGTCCCTTTCAGCCCAAACCATTCCTGATTCTATGATTCCATAGAATGGTTATCTTTGGCTCCAGTGCTGATGAACGTGGCCCATGCCACAGCCCTGGGCAGGGGTGACCATAGTTTTACTTCAGGCTGACACAGCCACAGCAGAGTTTTGCCTCACAGCAAACTGAAGGGATACCAAGTTTTCCTGATGTTTTCCCCAGCTGTTGAGCTTTGGGGGGAAATGGTGCCGGCGTGCTTTCCTCATCAAGTGCCGTCACGTTTTCCAGCCTGGACCTCAGTGTGCAGTGCTGTAAATCAGTTATTCACCTTCCTCAGCCGAGGTTGCTAAAGGAGTTTTCATTTAACAGGGTGTCTGCAAGCCTCCATTTCCCACCCCTGCAGGATGGAAAATCCACCTGGATGCCTCAAAGCCCTCTGCCACTCATGTCCCTCCCCATATAGAATCATGGAATGGCTTGGGTTGGAAGGGACCTCAAAGCCCACCCAGTTCCAACCCCCTGTCACAGGCAGGGACACCTCCCACTGGATCAGGGGGCTGCAAGCCCCATCCAACCTGGCCTGGAACACCTCAAGGGGGTCAGCCACAAATTCTCTGGGCAAACTGTTCAAAGACTGGAAAAGAAAACAAGACCAGAAAAGGTATTTTTAACAGATTCAGGGCCATTTGAGATACAACCAGAGACTTTATTTATGTTTCAAAAAAATACCTCCAAGGATGGGTCATCCACGACTTCCCAGGGCAACCTGTGCCAGGGCTATCGTGACGAATTTCTTCCTAATGTCTGATCTAAATCTTCCCCCTTCTTTTCTCTCTCAACAGTGTCTTACACCGAGTGTGCAGCTAAACTGAAAGCAAGGTTGGCTGTGCTGGTGGTGCCTACAGGACTCATCTCTGTGATCTCCCCATACCTGGCATCGTTGGCTGTGAACAGGGGCAGAAAGACCTTCAGCCCAGGAGCAAATCCCAATTTTGGCACAAAGCTTGGCCGGTGGTGCCGAGGGTTTCACCAGCCCGGGTGTGTGCACGAAGGCAAGCTATGATTTGCATCACTCAGATCACAAGTTGCTTTTAAACTATGTGACCTAATTAAGTTTCAGCTCGTTTCAATATGATTCTTGTAGTCACACAGCTCTTTTTTTTCCTGGCCTGTGTAACCAGCCCTCCCAGCAGCGATGTTTCAGGCGTGGAACTGGAAGAGGAGGAAATATCTGAATTCCTCCTGGGAGCAGCTGTGGAGGAGAACCCTGAGGTCTCTCCAGAGCCCCTCTCTGCTTCCAGATTTCACTCCCCAACATGAAGCTTGTGGGGTTCTGCCCATCCCTGCAAAACAGAGGGGCTCAGTAGGCGAGGGGCTCCTGGGGCTGGCAGTGAGCGCTTTCCTCCCCCAAACCAGCTCATTTCATAGAATGGTTGGGGCTGAAAGGGACCTCAAACCCATCCAGTTCCACCCCCCTGCCATGAGCAGGGACACCTCCCACTGGATCAGGGGGATCAAAGCCCCAACCAACCTGGCCTTGAACACCTCCAGGGATGGGGCAGCCACAGCTTCTCTGGACAACCTGTGCCAGGGCCTCCCCACCCTCACAGGAAAGCATTTCTTCCTAAGATCTCATCTCAATCTCCCCTCTTTCAGCTTCAAATTGTTCCACCTCCTCTAGTCCCTGCCCTCCCTGATCCAGAGCCCCTCCCAAGCTTTCCTGGAGTCCCTTTCAGTCCTGGGAGGCTGCTCTAAGGTCTCCCCGGAGCCTTCTCTTCTCCAGGCTGAACAACCCCAACTCTCTCAGCCTGTCCTCAAAGCAGAGGGGCTCCAACCTTTGGATCATCTTCGTGGCCTCCTCTGGACACAATCCAACAGTTCCACATCCTTCCAAATTTGAGGTTTCCAAAACTGGCCACAGGACTCCAGGTGGGATCCCACAAGAGCAGAGCAGAGGCACAGAATCCCCTCCCTTGACCTGCTTCCAGCCAAGACAGCTCCTAAGTACAAGGCTAACCCAACCTTCCCTTGCAGGCAGACATCCCCAGGAGCCTTTTAAACCCCAGTAAATATTGTTTTGGGTCTTAATTTTCCCTGCAGGGATGTCTGGGGAGGGCCTGTTCACCAGTGAGGTTACTGCATCTCCCCAGGGAGGACATCCCTGGTGGTTTTTCAGCTGGATAAGCAGAACACCCAGCATTTCCCTGTTGCTATGGCAAGGGTGAGAGCTGGGATTTTTGTGCATGGCTTGGTAAATCAAGCCCGTTCTGCACGGCTGATTTGCCCTGCAATTAAGGGCATTCTTCACTTCCCCTCGCAATTAGCATAAAGAAAACCAATTAACTCCCGTGCGGTGGATGCTGAGCACCGCTTTCCGCAGCGAAAAACCCTGCTGCTCTCCTGCATTTCCACACAGGGGAAAACCTGTTGAGAGAAGACATTTGCCAGGCTGGAAGCAGCCCCCACGCTGGTGCCTGCTGCACGTTGGCACCTTGGCTGCAGGTTGCAGCCTGGCCCCTTATGGGAGCATCTGGTTTTTGCCCTCGATGAATCACACCCTTGACTTTTTGCCAAATCCTGCTGATATAGGGGTTTGGCTGTGAAGTGGGGATTTGGGTGGAAAAGGAGATTTCTTGTAGCTTCTTGGCTGTGCTCTCCCTTCTGCCTGCTGTTCCCACGATGTGCCAGCCGTGGGACAACGCTGTGCCACCCCATTCCCTTTGCCCAGCACTCGGAACTGGACATGAAGGGCATCTCCTCTCCCCACTGACCCACTCTGAGGCTCATCCTGCTTTATTTTATGGGCAAAGCTGGCTGGGAGCGAGATGTGGGCTCGGCCACGGGGTTTTACCGGTCCTGCCACTGCTTTCGCAGTGTGCACGCCCCGCTGGCTACGCCTGAAATCCCTGCCATGAGGTGAGGCAGGTATTACCTGTTCCTGGCTGCTGGAACTCATCCTGCACAGCTTGGGCCATCCCCACAGCTCTCCCATGAACATGGGGCTGGTACGGCCGGTGTGGTGGCTGTGGCTTCTCCTGCTGGCAGCAGCTTGGCCACCCCGGGCAGTGCTGGCAGCAGGGAGGATCACAGAACCATGGAATGGGTTGGGTTGGAAGGGACCTTAAAGCCCATCCAGTTCCAACCCCCCTGCCATGGGCAGGGACACCTCCCACTGGATCTGGGGGCTCAAAGCCCCACCCAACCTGGCCTTGAACACCTCCAGGGATGGGGCAGCCACCACTGCTCTTGGCAACCTGGGCCAGGGCCTCCCCACCCTCACAGGAAAACATTTCTGCCTAAGATCTCACCTCAATCTCCCCTCTTTCAGCTTAAAACCCTTCTCCCTCATCCCATCCCTGCACTCCCTTATCAAGAGCCCCTTCCCAGCTTTTCTGGAGCCCCTTTCAGTCCTGGGAGGCTGCTCTAAGGTCTCCCCGGAGCCTTCTCTTCTCCAGGCTGAACAGCCCCCACTCTCTCAGCCTGTCCTCATATGGGACGTGCTCCAGCACTTGGATCATCTCCGTGGCCTCCTCTGCACTCGCCCCTACAGCTCCAGGTCCTTCCTGTGCTCAGGACTCCAGAACTGGACACAGGACTCCAAGTGAGGTTTCACCAGAGCAGAGCAGAGGGGCAGAATCCCCTCCTCACACTGCTGGTCCCACTGCAGCCCAGAACACACTTGGCTCTCTGGGCTGTGAGCACACGTTGCTGGCTCATGATGAGCTTCTCGTCCACCACCTATGGTCTCTCTCTGGTCTTCCAAAATAAATAGAGCAGGACCTTCCTGGCAGGAGAGGATGGCCCTGCAGAGACAAGGAGTGACCAGCACACGGCCTGACCTGGCTCCCACCTCACCACTGAGTCCCCAGGATTTGCCCACAGTGGTCCTTTTCACTGCCACGTGTGGAATTTGCCTGTTGGATGCTTCCCTTCAGGCCAGCCCCTGGGCAGGGAGGTGAATTCCAGCGGCCATGCCACATCACACTGTCAACTCCACCGGCTTCTCCTGTAGTTCAGTTTCCTGGAGAACTGGCCATACTCATCCCAGTTGCCACCCTCCAACTGGTTTATCAGGTCCTGGCTGACCTGGAGTGGAGATGGTGACCTCTCAAAGCCTGGCATTGCCCCAGATCCCAAGTGCTGTCCCTGACACAATCCCACTGGAGGACGTGTACTGATGGTGAGACTGGTGGTTGTGCATCCTTTCTCCCTCCTGGGGGGTCACAGCTCCCCCACACCATGGTTCAAGGTGTTTGCTTTCACCTCATCCAGCGCTGGTCACTGGGTGAACCCCTTGCCTTGCTCAAGAGGAAATGAAACAGTGACCGTTACCGATGGACACCCACGTGTGGCCCCTCCCTTTGGCACAGCTTTGGGAGGGCTTATCTACACCATGCACTGAAAACTGAAAAAAACCCCAATGGTTTGGGGTAATTTTGGCTGTTTTAACAGTACTGAGGTGTTTGAGTGTGGCACATTGGGCAAACCCTGGGTCTGGGGTGCTGCAGGTACCCCCAGGTTGGGTTGTCCTGATGGGCAAGCTCAGCAGCAGGATGGCCAATGTCTGGAGGCTTTGGGGAGCTCATTTCCCACTCATCTCCCTGGAAAAAAAGCATTCCAGGGGGCAGAGCAGGAGCCCTGTGGTGGGGCAGGGATGTTAGAGACCCCCCATGCGGGGTCAGAGCTGGCATCTGCAGTCTCTTTATGGAGCATTTGTGGTGTTTTCTCCCACTGGGAAGCTTCAAACTGCTCTCTGCCAGCAAGAAATGGGAGCAAAAAGCACAGCCCATTCCCAAGCTCACCCCTCTGCCTCACCTCAGGATCCCCTTTTTGTTTAGAGACTGCTGGTCCCAGGAGGGGCAGGATCTGACCCTGCATGTTCAGGCAACACCAGCAGCTGCACAGCCTCAAAAAGGGCTGTATGGGGGTGTGGCTGGCTGCTGTCAAATACAGTAGGACATCCTGGGAGAGGATGGCTCCATCATTTGCCACCAGCTATCAAGTGGGTTTCAGGAGCTGCTGATCCGTTTGGGAAGTGCACAGCCCCTTCCCATCACTCGAAGGAGCTGCCTTCATCTTTGGATGCTTGGAGCATCCTTCATTGCTGGCAGCGAGCCCTCAGCCTGGGCAGAACCTGGAGGTTTGTCCGTGGAGGGGGTGAACCCTGCAGCCCCACTCCCACCCCTGGGACAAGCGATTACACCGAGCGTCCTGAACACAACATCAAACCCCATCCAGCAGCCCCCACAATAATCCCCCGGGACAAAAGACCCCAGGGACAGCTCCCACCCCCACCAGTAATTCCTCTCCTGCTCTCTAATCCCCAGCCCTTCTGTCCCAGCAGCCAAATCCAATTAACCATGCAACGATCCACTCTGCCTTCCCCGCCCGGCGGGTGTTCAAACAGAGCTGGCAGCTGGTGGGCACGTGGGGACCCTCTGTGGGGTCCCTGCTGCAGGGTGGCATCACTAAGGCTGGAGAGGAGTAACCCTGCTCTTTAGGGTGGTTTCTTCCCCACAAAAAGGACCTTCAGATAGCCAGAAGGTGCACCTGGGTAAGGTATAACCCCTGTTGTGAGAGAGAGGAGGTGGTCAGGGACTTATGGTCATCACCCTGCTTGAGGTGACTTATTTTCCTAGTTGGCTTGGCCATGGTACTGGCTTCAAAGGTGCTGCTCCAATGGGCAGGGGTACAGCAGCCACCACACCCACACGGGTCTGACTCAGCCTCCAAGACCCAACAGCCATTTGCAGGGGGTTTGCATGAGCCTCTGGACTATTTGCATGGATCTGGATGGAGAGGAAGATGCTCTGGTTCTCCTCCAACCCAGTACGAGGGATAGCAGTGGGCAGGAAGGATGTTCTCCAACACACTTGGGCTCCTAAGGCCACTCCTGGCTTTTCCCATGATCTGGTTTGCAAACAGAGGCACATGTGATGGAGGTGCCACAGCTACAGGACAGCCCAGATGAACCCCACTGGGACAGGGTGCAACCAAATAAACAGCCAGAATGTTCACTTGTGCAGCTTTTGCTGGGGCAGCAACGTGGATGGACTCGAGCTGCGAGTTCGGGATGCAAAATGAGATATTGGGGGGATGGCTGAAGCTTGTGGGACAAGAAGGAGGAGCAGTGCAAGGGGAAATGGAGGGCACAAAGGCAGCAAGTTGGGAAGGAGATTTGGTGGGGACGTGGTGCTGGGGAGATGCTGACTTCCAGGGCATAGCTGTGGGGAAAAGGTGCATAAATGATGTGCACTCACAGCCCAGAAAGCCAAGCATATCCTGGGCTGCACCCAAAACAGTGGGACCAGCAGGGCCAGGGGGGGATTCTCCCCCTCTGCTCTGGTGAGGCCTCACCTGGAGTCCTGTGTTCAGTTCTGGAGTCCTGAGCACAGGAAGGACCTGGATCCATTGTAGCAAGTCCAGAGGAGGCCATGGAGATGATCCAAAGGCTGGAGCACGTCCCATATGAGGACAGGCTGAGAGAGTTGGGGTTGTTCAGGCTGGAGAAGAGAAGGCTCTGAGAAGACCTTAGAGCAGCCTCCCAGGACTGAAAGGGGCTCCAGGGAAGCTCTTGATCAGGGAGTGCAGGGATAGGATGAGAGGGAATGGTTTTCAGCTGGAAGAGATTGAGGCGAGATCTTGGGAAGACATGTTTTGCTGTGAGGGTGGGGAGGCCCTGGCACAGGTTGCCCAGAGCAGTGGTGGCTGCCCCATCCCTGGAGGTGTTCAAGGCCAGGTTGGATGGGGCTTGGAGCCCCCTGATCCAGTGGGAGGTGTCCCTGCCCATGGCAGGGGGTTGGAACTGGATGGGCTTTAAGGTCCTTTCCAACCCAAACCATTTCAGGATTCTGTGCAGAAGCACCAGGCAGCGCCGTGAATCGAGTGGAGAAATGCCTGGAGGCAGAGGCTGTCTCCGAGGGAACAAGGTACAGCTTGGCCAGCGACCAAGGTTCAACCTGGCCAGGGAACAGCTGAGGGCAGCACATCAGAAGCTGCTCCAAGGCCTGAGCTAATGTTTAGCTTTGGACTTTGCCAAGTTGTCCAAGGGGCAAAGGAGGCCGAGGGCAGGAGACCCACGAGGGCAGAGGGGCTGCAGTGCCTGCACGGCCACAGCTCCTGCACGAGCTCCGGCTCAGAGGAGTGAGATATCGGGGTGCAATTGTTGCTGGTTTGGTCCAGATTCAGCTGGAGGAGCTCAAGCTGAGCTCCCCTGTTAATCACAGAACCATTGAATGGTTTGGGTTTGAAGAGACCTCAAAGCCCATCCAGTTCCAACCCCCCTGCCATGGGCAGAGACACCTCCCACTGGATCAGGGGGATCAAAGCCCCATCCAACCTGGCCTTGAACACCTCCAGGGATGGGGCAGTCATGGCTTTTCTGGGCAACCTGGGCCAGGGCCTCATCACCCTCATTGTGAAGAATTTCTTCCTAATGTCTAATCTGAATCTCTCCCTTTCCAATTTAAATCCATTCCTCTCCTCCTGTCACTAGAAGCCCTTGCAAAAAGTCCCTGCCCAGCTTTCCTGGAGCCCCTTCAGGTACTGAAGCTCAGCTCTTCACATCACACTCAGCCTTTCCTGGTTTATCATGTTCCTGGCACACCAGGCTGCAGAGGGGTGTTGGTAAGGGCTGCACTACGGGGGTGTCATGGAAAGGGCGAGGAGCCTGGTGGCATCACTGACAAGGCTGCAAATTGTCCCCAGCGCTGGCACAGAGCTGAGCACGTCCCGCTGGCCTGGATAACCCACCCCAGGAGACACCTGGCTCTATTTAAACCCCCCCTCTCCCGGGATGCTATTAAGGACGTGTCTATTAAATTGCTCTGTGTCACTTTGGCTCATCCTTGTCACCACCCACACCCCTGAGCAGCTCTCGTTTGACCACGGCCGTGTGTTTCCCCCTCCATCCCCTTTACCCTGCAGCATCCCAGACCTTTCCATTTTGAGTTTTGCTTTGCCAGGCAATTTTTTTTTGCAAGGCAACATTTTCCAATCCCCGATTATTCTAATGACACTGCCAAAGAGCTAAAAATAGGAGAAAGGCATTTTCTGCCTCCCCCCCACCAGCCGATGCCGGGAGCGCGGGGACGGCGCAGGCAGCGGGAGCCTCCGAGGTGTTTGTGGAGAGTATCACACCTCCCCTTTCCTTTCCCAGCCGTGGATCTTTAAATATCTGGCCCAAATCAACACAAGCCTGAGGCTGCTTAACTCTTTCTTTGCACTCAAATCAAAAGGAAACTGGGCACCCAAACTGGGTGATGGGTGCGAAACCACCTCAGGGAGCTCTTGCATGTGCCAAGGCTGGAATCTGTGGGAGGGACTCAGCCACAGCATGGACAGCAGGGATGAGGAGGGGTTGTTGGGGCCTTTGGCTCCCATGGGGATGGTCCCAGCTCCTGTGGGGCTCACAGTGCCTGCCAGCCTCATCCCACTTGGCTTTGTCTCATGACAGGGCCTTGGAGTCCTCAGGTCCTGCTTGTGGTGGAAAAGGCTGAAAGCCAAGGTGGAAAGCAACCCCTGAACCCACACTGCTTTCCACACTGCATTCTCCCCCAAAATGATGCACATCCAAAAAAAATTGGTGCAATCTCCCAAAACTGTTGCACTCCCCTAAGAATTGATGCACTGCCCAAACATCCACCGTGCTGGATGAGGCACCTGAACGTGCCGGGCACGGAGGAGCCAGGGGGACAGCCGAGCTGTGCTCTCAACCATGGATGTCACTACCAGGAGGGGTTTTGGGAGCAGACAGAAGGGGATGGAGGTGGTGGCAACACCAGGGCATGGGTGTGCAGGGACATGCTGCTTCCCCAAAGGTGGCTTTTCAGAGCTGCTTCCTCCCTGCTGCAGATTTAGCTCTGCCTGAAGGCATTGTGCACATGGGTTCATACCCTGTCCCAGACTGGGAGTGGTGGATGAGCTGGCATCAAGAGGAGGAGATCCTAAAGCCCCATCAGGACACCCCACCAGGCACAGCAGTGATGATTCTCCTTTCAGGGCGATGCTCAGTGCACCACGTGTTGGGTTATTCCTGTGTTTTATTCTTATTTAGAGCATCTTATGGGATCCTGCACTCACCGAGGGTGGCTGGAGCTTGGGAATCAATGGGGATGCACGGACAATGCACCTCCACGCGGCCTCGCCAGCCTCAGAGGCCACCATAGGCCTGGGCAGGGGGAGAAAATGTGCAGCTGACGTCAACTCACGTGCAGAAAGCTGTCACAAATGAGTTCTGACTGGAGTGTACACTGGGAAACATGGAATAGTTTGGGTTGGAGAGAACCTCAAGGCTCATCCAGTTCCACCCCCTGCCATGGGCAGGGACACCTCCCACTGGATCAGGGGGCTCAAAGCCCCATCCAACCTGGCCTTGAACACCTCCAGGGATGGGGCAGCCAACACTGCTCTGGGAAACCTGGGCCAGGGCCTCACCACCCTCATCATGAAGAATTTCTTCCTGAAGTCTAACCTAAATCTCCCCCCTTCCAATTTAAACCTGTTCCCCCTCGTCCCATCACTCCAGGCCCTTGGAAAACCTCCCTCCCCAGCTTTTCTGGAGCCCCTTTCAGTCCTGGGAGGCTGCTCTAAGGTCTCCCTGGAGCTTTCTCTTCTCCAGGCTGAACAACCCCAACTCTCTCAGCCTGTCCTCATAGCAGAGGGGCTCCAGTTTTTGGATCATCTCCATGGCCTCCTCTGGACCCATTCCAAGAGATCCATATTCTTCTTATGCTGTCAGTGCATCACCCTGGGCATGAAAATTGGTGCCAGTGTGCAGGCAAGGATTCACATGGCAATCTGGGGAGCAACCAGCCAACCCAAGGCCATCTCCATCCTGGGTTGCACTTTTTCCCCCTCGGGGCAACGCAGGTCCAAGCCAGAGGCAAATCAACCCCTTGGACCGGGATTCTTTTGAAGGTGAGGCTTCAGAGTGGGAGGAGAAGTGGTTGGTTGGTGCCACTGTGGATGGGAACAGAAACACCAGGGAGCTGGGGAGGTGGTGGCTGCCCCTGCCACACGCCTGGGATCGCACCGGAGCAAAGCAGCTCAGCCCTGGCCGCCGGCCGTGGGACGGATCAGTCGGAGAGTTCAGGCACAATGGGAAGCGCGGGCTCAGCACGGATGGGGATGTGTCAGGATGGGGACATGGCAGGATGGGGACGTGGTGGGATGGGGACATGGCAGGATGGGGCCTTGAGGCCGCTTGGTACTGCACCGTGAGAAAAGCCTCCTGCAGAGCAGGGTGCAGAAGCAGCAGCACGAATCACAGAGTCATGGAATGGTTTGGGTTGGGAGGGACCTTAAAGCCCATCCAGTTCCAACCCCCCCCTGCCATGGGCAGGGACACCTCCCACTGGATCAGGGGGCTCAAAGCCCCATCCAACCTGGCCTTGAACACCTCCAGGAATGGGGCGGCCACAGCTTCTTTGGGCAACCTGGGCCAGGGCCTCCCCACCCTGAAGAATTTCTTCCTGATGTCTAACCTGAATCTCCCTCCTTCCAGTTTAAAGCTGTTCACCCTCATCCTGTCATTCCAGGTCCTTTGAAAAAGCCCTTCCCCAGCTTTCCTGGAGCCCCTTTCAGTACTGGAAGAGTGCTATGAGGTCCCCCCCACAGCCTCCTCCTCTCCAGACTGAACAGCCCCAGCTCTCTCAGCCTGTCCTCATGGCAGAGGTGCTCCAGCCCTCGGATCATCTTTGTGGCTTTTTGGTCGGCAGGAGAGGAAGGGAACAGTGAACTGATGGCAGTGCACAGGGGCCGTGCCACGGGCCCTCCCTGTCCCACTGGCAGCCACCAGCACAGGGCTGCCTGGACTTCCCAGATGGTGCTGGCAGGGTACCAGGGACCACATCCCAGCTCAGCAAGAGCTGTCTCCAGTCTGGCTGCTTCCCCAGGGCTCGCCGCTGTCTTCTCCCTTAACGCAGCATCCGAGTTCTTTAAAAAAAAAATACCCAGCAAACAAAACCCAGAAGTGCAGGAGGAATTAACTCATAACTGAGGCAAAGCAGGAGCCCTGCATCCCCACCCACTCCGAATCATCCTGAAGCTCTCGGATGCCACCACATCTCACGTTGGAGCTTGCAAGGGCAGAAATAGTTGGCACAAACTAATTACATGAGAGAAGACGGAGGTGATGTTGCCCAGACATCAGACACGAAGGTCTCAGGGCATGCAGTGATGGGAGAAACACTGGCTGTGCCAGAAGTGGAACCAGCAGGGAGAGGGAGGGGATTCTGCCTCTCTACTCCACTCTCATGTGACCTCACCTGGAGTTCTGTGTCCAGTTCTGGAGTCCTCAGCACAAGAAGGACAAGGGTCTGTTGGAGAGAGTCCAGAGGAGGCCACGGAGATGATCCAAAGGCTGGAGCAGCTCTGCTATGAGGACAGGCTGAGAGAGTTGGGGTTATTCAGCCTGGAGAAGATAACACTCCAGGGAGACCTTGGAAAGCTGAGGAGGGGCTCTTGATCAGGCAGTGCAGGGACAAGACAAGGGGAACAATTTGAAGCTGAAAGAGGGGAGATTGAGATGAGATCTTGGGAAGAAATGTTTTCCTGTGAGGGTGGGGAGGCCCTGGCCCAGGTTGCCCAGAGCAGTGGTGGCTGCCCCATCCCTGGAGGTGTTGAAGGCCAGGTTGGGTGGGGCTTGGAGCCCCCTGATCCAGTGGGAGGTGTCCCTGCCCATGGCAGGGGGGGTGGAACTGGATGGGCTTTGAGGTCCCTTCCAACCCAAACCATTCTATGATTCTAAGATAAACCTCCCACAGCAAACGTGAGGTGGACTCAGCCATCCATCCTAAGGGACAGCAGGAAGCATCCTCCAGAAATGTCTTCGAAGGCCAGAAACATATGCCAGGACTGCAGCCAGCACTTTCTGCATCCGTCAGCATCTTCCTTCCCCTTCCTATGGGATGGTGGCTGGGAGGAGAAGGAGATCCTCAGAAGAGGTTACTGAATTTGGACACCAGCACGGACCACCTGCACCATCACCCTTCAATGTCCTGGGTGACTTCCCAGGTCTGGGAGTGCCCAAACACTCTGCTGATGGCTGAGGCACCACAGAAGTGCTCAATGCTGATGGAATCCTCCTCTCCCACCTGCGTGCTCATGGGACCTGGATCGAGGAGCCACAGTGGCACCACTTGGCAGCTGCTGCCACCACTGAGTCACTGAGAACCCCTGGGTCAGGTTGGCAAAACACCTGGGGTTGGAAACACTGTCAGCAAGACCAACAGCTTCTATCTGAAGCCACCTACTGGCATCGTGGTCACCCACTGGTTCAGTGCCTGCCACTGACCCCAGGGAGCCTGACCCCATTCTCCTGCAGAAAACAGACAAAAATGCTAGTTTTGATGTTTTTTTTTTTTTTTGCCAGGCAAGGTATGTGCCAAGAGGGATCCCTGCTCTCCTTTAGCTTGGCACAGCCCAGCTCTGAGGGACCTGTGAGGCAGAAGGTGAGCACAGTGGGGATGGGAGCTCCACTACAGGATCTCCCATCGCCGAGAGGGCGAGTTTCGGCATCGCTGTGCTGTTTGCAGCAGCTCCGTGGTGAAGGCTCAGGAAATGGCACAACAGCAGCGATGGGCTGCAGGCTCTGGGCCTTCTGCTCCCTCTCAATGAACCAGAAACTCAGTTAAACCCATGTCCTGAGGAGCCACTGCAGCTCGTGAGTGCAGATGTGCTGGAATAAAAAGCTTTTTCTAACACTGCCTCGTAATGCTGCAGCCAAGAAGTATCGGTTTCTAAGAGACAAATCCATTTGTCTGGGATTACACGCCATGGAAAACGATTATTCAGCTGCAAACCTTCCCAAGCAAAGCCACCAGCCTCGTGGGATGTGTGGGCAGGGGGTCTTGGTCCCATGGAATCCTGGAGGGATGCACAAGAACCACTCATGGATGGTTGGATCTGGACACCAGCACGCTTTGTGGCAGATGTCCTGTGTCCCATGCTCTCCTAGGAATGAAAAAACCATAACCACAGAGCATCACGGGTCAGTCTCCTGAGGTCCCATGGGTTTCTCAGCTGTGTTGGTGCAGAGGGACTTTTTAGAAGGGCCTGGAGTGAATGGGTTTGAATTGGAAGGGGGAAGATTTAGATGAGACATTAGGAAGAAATTCTTCACAATGAGAGTGGGGAGGCTCTGGCAAAGGTTGCTCAGGGAAGTGGTGGCTGCCCCATTCCTGGAGGTGTTCAAGGCCAGGTTGGATGGGGCTTGGAGCCCCCTGATCCAGTGGGAGGTGTCCCTGCCCATGGCAGGGGGTGGAACTGGATGGGCTTTGAGGTCCTTTCCAACTCAAAACATTCCAGGATTCTGTGATCCCCAACCCAGATCCTGTGGGACCTTCACTCTCAAGCCACAGCAGCCCCAGTTCTGACTGGGCAGGATTTTGCCAGTGGGGAAGGGGCTGCACAAACACCCACACAGACAAACACCCCAGTGTCTGAAAGGTCTCCATCTCCGACCAGCAGCACCAAACTGGCTCCCACTGCTGGGGCACAGGGAGGGTTGATGTTCGCTGCTCTCTCTTGTGAGGTTGCAATCAAACTCCAGCAAGATGATCTTTAAGGTCCCTTCCAACCTAAACCATTCTAAGATGTTGCAGAGGATGGGTACCCAGCTTGGGCACCTCAGCTTTGGTGCTGCCAGCTCCCACGGGAGCCAGCTCCCAGGTGGCTGCACGCCTGTCGGAGCCAAGGGAGGGATGGCCTCTCCCAGGCAGAGAGCACTGGGACAGATTTGGGCCAACACCATGACCAAACCTCACCAAAGAGACCCTTTGTCCATGGGAGGGGTGATGACACATGCACAGGGACAGGGCTGAGACAATAGCCAAAGGGACAAACAGGATGAGCAAGGGAATGAAGAGGCTGGCAAGAAGCAGGACCAGCATCTCCCTTGCCACCCCCCTTTTTCTATTAGGGCCCCATGCTTGCTCCTGGTGAAAAGCAGCAATCCCTGTGCCATGGCACCCACTGGCCCTACAGGTAACCCTTTCCCCAGCCACCCTGGAGCTGAGCCCTGGCAGCAGGAGCCCAACCCCTTTTCCAAAAGTCCTTTTTTCCCTCCCAAAAAGGAGTGCTTTCACCCCCCCTCGCCACGGGTGCAGCCAGCGATGAGGAGTTGGCACCAGAGGTGACAGGACCTGGTCCCCAGAAGGTCCCTCTTGCCTGACAACGTTCACAGCTTGAGCACTGCAGGCACAAGGCTGTGGGCACGGAGGAGCAGCCGGCGGCTGCGCACGGGGAAGAGCAAAACACAACTTCCTCCTTTTCTCCTGAAAGGGATCTGAGCCTCCACACAAAAGGAAGGGCCAAAATCACACGCCCTGTAGATAAAATACAATGACCCTGTTGGCACAACCCCTAGGAAACGCTGCTCTCCCCCTCCCAAGCATCTGTGCTCAGTGAAGAGGCTCTGTCTACAGGGAGATGCCACCAGCGAAGGGCACGGCTCCCACGCTATCCTTACAGCACACCTTTGGACACCTCCTCTGGAACAAGTGCTTCCACCAGGAAGCCATGCTGGCATCAGCACACCAGTAAATGCCTTCCTGCAGGCCACTGCTTAATTAAGCAGCTCTTTTCATTAACAAGTCAACAAATAAGGTGTGTGGTTATGACAGATTACGTTCTCGCCTGGCTGAGGAGTGAGTGCACATGGCTGCTGTGCTTTGCAAGCCAGGGGAGTGCTTTATGAAGTGTGAAGTCTGCAGAGAATGCTCTCACCAGAGATAAGGGGAGCTCAAGCTCAGGGAAGATCTGGAAAGCACCCTGGGTGCCTGCGAGCAAGGCTCCCCCCAAACAAGCAGCAGAGGTTTTGAGAAAACTCAGCAGGTTTAGCTTAAATACTCAGGTTTTGGGTCCAGTCCTGTTTAATATCTTTATTGATGATCTGGATGAGGGGATTGAGTCCATCATCAGCAAGTTTGCAGATGATACCAAGCTGGGAGGAAGGGTTGATCTGCTAGAGGGTAGGATGGCCCTACAGAGGGACCTGGACAGACTGGAGAGCTGGGCTGATTCTAATGGGATGATGTTTAATGAGTCCAAATGTCGGGTACTTCATTTTGGACACAACAATCCCATGCAGAGCTACAGACTGGGGACAGAGTGGCTGGAGAGGAGTCAGGCAGAAAGGGACCTGGGAGTGCTGGTGGCCAGGAAGCTCACCATGAGCCAGCAGTGTGCCCAGGTGGCCAAGAAGGCCAATGGCATCCTGGCCTGCATCAGGAATAGTGTGGCCAGCAGGACCAGAGGAGTTATCGTCCCCCTGTACTGGGCACTGGTCAGGCCTCAGCTTGAATATTGTGTCCAGTTCTGGGCCCCCCAGTTTGGGAAAGATGTCAGGATACTGGAGAGTGTCCAGAGGAGGGCAACGAAGATGGGGAAGGGGCTGGAGCACAAGCCCTACGAGGAGCGACTGAGGGAGCTGGGGCTGTTTAGTCTGGAGAAGAGGAGGCTCAGGGGAGACCTCATTGCTCTCTACAACTCCCTAAAAGGAGGTTGTAGTGGGGCAGGGGTTGGTCTCTTCTCTCAGGTGACCAGGGACAGAACTAGAGGGCAGGGACTCAAGCTTGGTCAGGGAAAGTTTAGGCTTGATGTGAGGAAAAAGTTCTTCCCTGAAAGGGTGATTGGCCATTGGAATGGGCTGCCCAGGGAGGGGGTGGAGTCACCGACCCTGGAGGTGTTTAAAGGGAGACTGGATGAGGCACTGAGTGCCATGGTTTAGATGATGGGTTGGTGTTGGGTTATAGGTTGGACTCGATGATCTCAGAGGTCCTTTCCAACCTTGTGATGCTGTGATACTGTGCAAGGCAGGGAAGGCTCGTGCTGTGCACAGCCCAAGGGAGGGATCACAGCAGGAACACCCGTGGGGTGGCACCACCCTCACAGCAAACCCACTTGCAGGGCATGCACAGGGGGCTGCAGGGTGATGCAGGCAGCCACAGCCACTTCCACTACAGAGCTGTTTCCTTTGAAACTGAACCTCAAAATAATCACCATGCAGCAAGCGGCAGCGTGGGGAGGAACAACAGCAACAGCCACGGGGAACCTGCTCCCCAGAAGATGTCACATTTTAATGCTGCAGATCCTCGTGCTGCAAAAAACACAGGTGGAATCAAAAGAAAGAACAATTCCACGCAGGGCAGTGACAGGACAAGGAGAGATGGCCTCGGGATGCGTCAGGGGAGATTTCAGTCGGATATTGGGAGAAATTTCTTTCCTGAAAAGGCTGTCAAGCACTGGCAGAGGCTGCCCAGGGAGGTGGTTGAGTCCCCATCCCTGGAGGCATTTAAAAGCCAAGCAGATGTTGTACCTGGGGACCTGGTGTAGTGGTGGACTCAGCAGGGCTGGATCGATTGTTGCACTCAGTGATCTTAAAGGTATTTTCCAACTGAAACCATTCTGTGATTCTGCTGTGTCTGTACAGCACCTGCCTCCAGGACACCCTGCTCCTGGAATGAGACTTCCAGGACCTCTGCAACACAGGAATGACACAGAAACTGCAGGTTGGGAAAAAAAACATCTCTGGTGTGGAAGTTTTATTGACAGGGTGACAGGGCCTGCTCACAGCTTTCTCCTCATGGAGAGTGTGGTGTCCTTGGATCTGCTCCGTGAGCGCTCGGCAAGCTGCCTGCTGGTCCAACCAGCCTGCCCAGCAGGGCTGACCAAAACAGGCACCCAGAGCTGCTCTGGGTGAAGTTCTGGTTCTGTTTTCTGCCCCAGCCTGCAGCCATCAACAGCTCACAGCTCCTGGAAGGCACTATCAGTGGATCGAGTCCAATGAACCCACTTTGGCTGGTGCCCCGTGCCAAGCCCACCACCGAGGAGCCATGTTCTGCAGATGAGTCACAAACCACACTGGAGACAGTCCCTTTGTGGTGTTATTCTACACCCTCTCCCTCTCCTCCAGAGCTCTCCCAGCTGCCAGAGGACGGATGATGTGGTCAGAAATCTCACGATGGAAAACTCTGCAGAGAGATTTTAAAGAACAGCATGCATTTTTCAAGTGGCCCATTTTTGTTTAAACACTGGGCCCACATGTTGTGTCAGCAAAAGACTTTCTACACCTAAAACCATCTGCTCCATCAATTAATCAAATAATGATCCAAGCAGCCCCAATAGTGCCAAGTACCACTGAGGAGATCTGTTTTGGAGAGTGTTGTCCAGCCCAGCACACAGAACTAACACCAGCACTGGGTGTATGGTTTGTATCCCTCTGGTGCCTCAGAATTCCAGTTGTGTGATCCCACTGCACTCCAGTGAGGGAAGCAGAGGAGAAAGCTGGGGCACAGCTCAGGATGGTCCTGCTGCGGACAGAGGCAGAGCACTGAGCCACGGGACAAAGGGGCTCCTTGTGCAAGCAGGGTTCTGCCTTGCTGCTCCACATGGTCCCTAATGCCATTTCACACTCACTTTGGAGCATCACTCCCAGAAGACTTGTGCTGTGCCAAGCAAACAGCAGCTCTGGGAATTCCTAAATCAACCTACCGACCGTTTCCTGCGGATATTCACGATACGGATGTCTGCGCTGCGGTACTCCTCATCGTGCTTGTCCAGGGGAATTTCTTCCAGCTCAAAGTCCACCTGCAGCAGCTGGTTATCAGAGAGCACACAAAGCAATTCCAATGAGATGGGCCAGCCTTTTGAACTGAGCACATTCCCTTAAAACAGTCCCGGGATGCCCAGCACGAGGGCAAGAAGCCTGAGCACGCTGGAACCGCCACGCTCCGCCCGCTCCTCTAAAGGCCTCCACCAACCTGCAGGCCACTTCCCCTCTGTGCAGCACACTTTCCCCTGTTTTATCTACTCTAAAAGCCACAGACATCTTGCAATGTTGAAGAAGAAGTTAAAAGCCTGTGATAAGGCACAGTGTTTCCTCCTGCCCCCAAAGCGCAGCACCTGCCTCCATCTGCCGGCCTCTCAGCTGGATGGGAGGGGGCAAAAGGCTGAAGGACCCTGGCATTGACTCTGTAAAGTGCTCAGGAGATTAACTTGGCTGAACCCTGGCAAGCTAAGGAGGGAAATCAATCACAAGCAAGCAGAAGTCACCCAGAAGCACTGCACACCTATTGTGTTCACTGGGAGAGCAGCACCTCGTCAGAGCTGAGGTCAGTTACAGCCCTCCTCGCAGCCAGGGCCCCACCAGAGACTGAGGCGTGGCTCGATATCAAAGAGGTGCTTTTATTAGCACCTACAATTCCTGCCCTTCCTCGTTTTTGTAGTGGCATTATGGATAATCCAGTGCTCCTGCACAAGGGCTGCATTTCAGCAGACCTTGCAGGTGCAGAGCGAAACCCTGCACATCCCCACAGCCTCAGGAGGGATCACAGAATGGTTGGGTTGGAAAGGGCCTCAAAACCCATCCAGTTCCAACCCCCCTGCCATGGGCAGGGACACCTCCCACTGGATCAGGGGGCTCAAAGCCCCATCCAACCTGGCCTTGAACACCTCCAGGGATGGGGCAGCCACCACTGCTCTGGGCAACCTGTGCCAGGGCCTCCCCACCCTCACAGGAAAACATTTCTTCCTAAGATCTCGTCTCAATCTCCCCTTCTTCAGCTTAAAACCATTCCCCTTTGCCCTACCCCTGCAGTCCCTGGTCAAGAGCCCCTCCCCAGCTTTCCTGAAGACCCTTTCAGTCCTGGGAGGTCTCCCCAGAGCCTTCTCTTCTCCAGGCTGAGCAAGCCCATCAACACAGTGCAAGAAAGGTTAGGTTGACCTTTTGGGGAAAGAAAATCTCAGTAAGTATCTAGAAAGTCTCTGCTGATAAGCTGGACAATAACTTCAAGTTACCATCCATATTTTCTGCCCCATCCAAAGACAAGCACTTCTCTACTTCATGCAGGCAACCTGAGTTCACACGTGAAGCAACTGCTGTTGGTGTTCAGCTGACCCAATACAAAGACCTCCTGTATCCAAGCCATTTTCCCAGTGTTCAAAAAGCAGATGTTTACAAGAACTTACCTCAAAGTACTTCCTCTCAATTTCAGGATTCTTTCCCATAGTCCTCTGTTCGTAACAGCACAAGACGCACGTATCGGGGCCAGTAAGGTCTCTCAGTGTCTTCAGGAGTGGTTCTAACGACTGCCCAAAAGAGGTTAAGTGTTTCCCACTTAGATTTCAAGTTCATTTTACTGACACAGTACCCTCTAACTAGAGAAAGTCTTTGCCCAAGGGAGAACTTTCCAGTTTTGCTTTTAGGGAGTTATTTTCAGTACTTTATCTAGGACAAAATGAACATGGGGGCAGGCTGGAAAGAGAGCAGAAAGTGAGACTGTTTAGAAGAGCTTCAGACTGACCAAGAAAACTGAGTATTACCAAAGCCAAACCACCCCACACTGCTGAGCAGGCATTCCCTGGAGGCACACAGGGTTCTTCCAGTCATTTCTCCTTCCTTACTTCTATCAGGTGTCTATGCACATCCTACAGGGCTACAGGTCAAGAGATGGGGCAGACTGCAACCCCCACGTGGCTGGAACGTGATTTCTCCTTTTACCCTCCCAAGGGAAGTGAGCTGAGGACCCAAACAGTTCAGACACAACACTATTAAACTCCACACACCAGGCAGTTCACAACTATCAGCCACGATGTTTTGCTTCCCACTTTATTTCCAGTGTAAAAAAATATTGCACAAATACGAAGTTTACGAATCATAGAATCACCTGGTTGGAAAAGACCTTTAAGATAGGAGTGACTTTTTACAAGGGCATGTAGTGACAGGATAAGGCTTTAAATTGGAAAGGGGAAGATGTAGATTAGACATTAAGAAGAAATTCTTCACAGTTTGGGTGGTGAGGTACTGGCACAGGTTACCCAGGAAATTTGTGACTGCCTGGTCTAGTGGAAGGTGTCCCTGCCCATGGCTGGAACTGGATGGGTTTTGAGGTCCCTTCCAAGCCAAACCATTCTATGACTATCATTGAGACCTTTGAGTCCATTGAGTCATCTCAAATAGCCCTGCATCTGTTAAAAATATCCCTTCCGGTCTTGTTTTATTTTCCAGTCTTGGAACAGGTTGCCCAGGGAAGCTGTGGCTGCCCCATCCCTGGAGGTGCTCAAGGTGAGGTTGGATGGGGCCTGGAGCAATCTGATCCAGTGGGAGGTGTCCCTGCCCATGGCAGGGGGTTGGAATTGGATGATCTTTAAGGTCCCTCCCAACCCAAACCACTTTGTGATTCTATGATTGCTCTACACCTTCCTCTAAACTATGGGCACCAAGATGCAAGCACATTATTTACTTGAATACTTCTCATGTTAAACCCAAGCCCTTCCCAGGGAAGATTTCCATAAGGGTTTAGCAAAGTCCTCATTTACCTCCTCGTAGTAAATGCAATCGGCCATCAGGATGTAATCAGGGGGAGGCTGGAACTCTGATACATCTTGACCCCTAACAAGCAGCAAAGTGAAAAGGTGAAAACAAGCTTCAGTAATAAAACACAACAAAAATCACCCAAACTGCTAAGGGACTGAGCACAGAGGAACGAGATGAGAGGAAATGGCCTCAAGGTGCACCAGGGGAGGTTTAGATTGGATATTAGGAAACATTTCTTCCCTGAAAGGGTTCTCAGGCACTGGAACAGCTGCCCACGGAAATGGTGGAGTTGTGGAGTCACAGAATGATTTGGATTGGAAGGAACCATGGTCATCCAACTCCAACCCCGTGCAGTGAGCAGTGACATCTCCCACTGGATCAGGGTGCTGAAAGCCCCATCCAACCTGACCCTGAATATTTCCAGGAATGGGACATCTGCCACATCTCTGGGGAACCTGTGCCAGGGCCTCACCACCCTCAGCATAAAAACCTTCTTCCTAATATCCAGTCTAAACCTCTCCACTTTCAGTTTAAAACCATCACCTCTTGTCCCTGGAGGGATTTAAATGACAGGTGGACCAGGTGCTCAGGGATCTGGTTTAGTAGTGGACAGGGATGCTGGACTCGATGACCTCCAAGGTCTCTTCCACCCAAACAATTCGATGAGTCTATGATAAAGCGAAGGCCCACATTCCGACACCGACCTTCCCTTTTAACTCTGTGCTCCCAAGCACAATTGGGAATTACACAAACCAAGAGTGAATTCTGGCAATTGAGAGAGTTTCGGATACTGTGAGGGAATTTTGGGCATTGTGAGGGAATCTGGGGAATTGGGAGGGAATTCTGTGAAAAATGTGAGGGAATTTTGCCCATTGTGAGGGAATTCTGGAGGAGCCAAGAGGGAATTTTGGCCATTGCGAGGGAAGCTGGGGGGCCGGCGAGGGAAGCTGGGGGGAATTTTGGCCGTTGCGAGGAAATTTGGGGGGACGTTGAAGAAATTTTGGGGAACGGCAAGGGAAATCAGGGGAACCTGTGAGTGAATTTTGGCAACTGTGAGGGAATTTGGGGGGATGGCCATGGAATTTTGGCAATTGTGAGGGAATTTTGGGGGGGGAATGGCGAGGGAATTTTGGAGACCAGCGAAGGAATTTAGGGGAACAGCCACGGAATTTTGGCAGTTGCGAGGGAATTTGGGGGAACCGGTGAGGCAATTTTTGGGGGGGGGGACACACACGACTCCGAGGCAATTTTTGGGGGGGGGGACACACACGACTCCGAGGCAATTTTTGGGGGGGGGGACACACACGACTCCGAGGCAATTTTTGGGGGGGGGGACACACACGACTCCGAGGCAATTTTTGGGGGGGGGGACACACACGACTCCGAGGCAATTTTTGGGGGGGTTACACACACGACTCCGAGGCAATTTTGGGGGACACACACACACAGACGACTCCGAGGCAATTTTGGGGACACACACACACACACACGACTCCGAGGCAATTTTGGGGGGGGGGGACACACACACGACTCCGAGGCAATTTTGGGGGGGACGACACACACGACTCCGAGGCAATTTTGGGGGGGACGACACACACGACTCCGAGGCAATTTTGGGGGGGGGACACACACGACTCCGAGGCAATTTTGGGGGGGACGACACACACGACTCCGAGGCAATTTTGGGGGGGACGACACACACGACTCCGAGGCAATTTTGGGGGGGACGACACACACGACTCCGAGGCAATTTTGGGGGGGACGACACACACGACTCCGAGGCAATTTTGGGGGGGGGGGGGACGGACACGACTCCGAGGCAATTTTGGGGGGGGGGGGGACACGACCTC